>OZ005740.1:226688773-227288773 GCA_963930735.1 Dioctria linearis | reverse complement strand
CTTTAATTGAACTTATTTTAAAAACAAAAATCATTTCGGAGTTCCGGGAGTTCAGCGACTTTTCAAGTTTATCATTATTAATAAACATTAGAAATTTGAAATGGCTTTAGAAACTTGAAGTGTATATTCTCATTCAATTTTAGTATTTTTTAAACTATTGCGCACTAATACATTTAAAATTTGTTAGCGGGGGTGGCTTTATAGTCCACGCCACGAAAAATGAGCTATCAAGGTCACCAAAGGGAAATTTATATGTTTGTTTGTACAATTGTGTATGTTCCCAATGGTGAAAGAGCTTTCAGAAAGCATTGCCAGTAAACAAAAATTTAATTTTGATATTTTTGAATTGCTATTGTATTTTCTTCTAATTTTAATAAATATTTGTGACTTCATAATATTATCTTTTCTTTATTTCTTGCAAAAAAATTATTTATTGTAAGTAAATTTCGTCATAGAAATTCTAAAATTAATTTGTAATAATCTATAACCAGAATCAATATAAATTAGTTTGATGCGGCAACATGACGAGCTTCAAAATATTCATTTTGACAAGTTTGGTTTGCTACTCTAATAAAAGGCCTAACCACAATGTGCATAAGCTTGCTTATGCAAGCCATGAAAATATCACGAATGCTTCCCTATTCATCACTAACATTTGTATAGTATTTACACAAACTGTCAAATTTGCTTATGCAAAATACGATCATGAGCGTACAGACAGAAGTTGACGAAAGGAATTAAAACTTGACGAACGGCTTCTTATTCCTATTGTGGGTTGTTATTATGAAAAGCAATTGTTGGTATCTTTTCATATGAACATTGCGGTTAGGCCTAAAGTGCGTAATGAATGTCAGTTCAAATATCCCTAATGAGTTTTTTTTTCTGCTAAAACGCTTTCGCTTTATTGGAAAGCTTTAATTTTATATGTGAACATTTCGATACATATTTATTAAATAATTCTATTATTTGTGGAGTTGCTTAAAGAGAAGGGAAATCTTTATAATTTTTTCAAAATAAATTTTTAATCAGTAAGATTCATAAATAAAATCCCAAGAGTTTTTAGCATAGAATGGAAGATAAAGTTCTATCAGGGATTTTTTGTAAATAAAGACCAAACCTAGAAATATTTGTAGCGTATTAACAGATGTACAGTAAGAATATAGGCATATAACTGATTAAAATAAGCAAATTTATTTGTAAATAAACTTTGTAACTTAAGTAACGCGACATAAAACATGTTTGCGAGGTTAAAATTTATCTGACCTTGTAGAAAGAAAATCACTAAAATAACTTAATTTGATTGGAAAATTACAAAATTTTGCTCATGTTAAATTGGTAAAGCGGCAACTCCAAACTGAAATTTCCCTGATCTTGATAGCCCATTTTTCGTGGCGCGGACTATAGTTTTCACTCGGTATGTGGTTTCAATATTAGTTCTTTATTCAAGACTAATACACAAAGGTTAAAGAATAATTTCAGAGAAATATTACAGTAAAAACTTTTATAATATGCAATAACTGACAAGGAGTTAAAATAGTTTAGTTCTTATCTCACGGTAAGGACCCAAAGCACAAGGGTAAATAGAGTTATATCAGGTCGACCAATTTTAAATATTATAAATAATTGCAATATGGAAAATTTCCTGATTTGTGGAAAAAGTATCTTATTACTCCAATAGAAAAGGTTAAGAATTCAAACAAATGTGTGTTTCGACCGATTAAAGCCATGCTATTAGGAAAAAAGTTATTTGAAAAATGTGTATATCAACAGTTTGAAGCTTTTCTTGAAACTAATAAAATAATAGTGAAGAATTAATCTGGTTTCGGACGGAATCATTTGCGCGGGTGAACAATAAATATGGTATTGAGCTTATAGAAAGAGCAGTTGACATACATAAAAAAGTAATACCTAAATTTTTGGATATATAAAGGTCATTCGAAACGCATGACAGGGACATTTTCCTTATGAAGTTGTTGCAATCAAGTTTTTAGTTAAGTGGAACACGGTTTGATCTATGCGGGCATTTATAATATCTTCTGGTATGGAACTTGTGAAATGTGGACAGATTTTTTGTTTAGAGAAAATGGTTTCAACAAATTAAATATTAAAAGATAATAAATGGTGCAGCAGTGAAATTAAGAGCAATTTCGGGCGAGAAAATTCTAAGAAGAAAGAAAGTGTGAGTACGTTCCTAGCATATTGATTGCAAAGGAATAAAATTTTTTGCTCTTAAAGTTAAAAAATTTCTTACCGAAAAATAAAAGCCCTTCCTTTGTATACAAGGCAAAACATAATTATGGACAACAATGGACCACCTGAAGGGTCTCAACTTGACTATTTCACAAGTTCCACTTCGCTGAAAAGTTGAAGTTGAAGTGTCGCAAGTTAACTGGTGGATGCGTAAAAAGGAGGTGCGGGCCTGAAAACGAGGTTACTTGGAACAGTAAGGCCGTTTACACATCGAAAAACGAAAACACTCAACCGAAAAAACACAAATCTTGTCCTAAACTAACAGAAGTTTGCTGCAATACATGTAATAAAAAATTGGATATTTATTCTAATTACAGTTTCAATAAAAAATATCGATATTTAAAGCTTTATTTCCATTAAAACACATTCTTATGTTTATTCGTACGAGAAACAAATTTTCGTTTCGAACTGTCAAGTATATTTTCGCTCCATACTACGTTCCACACACGAACGAATATTCTTTTCGGTCTTACATAACCTCATTTCCGTTTATTACATTTGATACAAATCCAACCCAACTTTTATTCGTACGTTTTTGATATGTAAGCATAAACGAATTTTCAGTGTGGAACCGTTCAATCGTTCGTTTTCGTTTTTCGATGTGTAAGCGACCTAAAGGGACTTGCACATCAAAAACAAGAATCGAAAAATGTAAACCGAAAAGATCGAATTTATTCCTCTTTAAAACAATAGTTTTGCTGTAATGATTAATAAAATCAACGGAAATAGGATAAACTAAGAATTTTACGAAGAAAATGGTATATTTATATCAGAATTTAAAAAAAAAACTAGAGTCCAAAAGTGAGGTTAAGTAAAACCGAAAAAAATTTCGCCCCGAAATGTTCCACACTGCAGAAACCGAAAAAAAAAATTGGCAGATGCCAGCGAAATTTCGTTTTTCGGCGGATAAAACATAAAATTTTGTGCTTTCTTAAAAATCTGAGATAAATATATACCATGTTCTTAGTAAATTTCTTAGTTTATCATATTTCAATTGATTTTATTAATCATTGAGCAAAAACCTTGCTATAAATGGGAATAAATAAAGTTCTTCGGTTTGGTTTTTGATGTGCAAGTCCCTTTATTTAACCTCACTTTTGGACTGTGACAAAAACATTCTTTAATTTAATTAATTTTTTTTTGTTTTTTTTTTTGATAATATGGATAAAGAACACAACACCACTTAAGGGATAACGTCAAAACACACTTTTTCGTAAGAGCCCTGACCATACAACTTTTATGAAAATTAAATGCAACTTCTATTTAACCGAAAACAAGTTTTCGGCTTTTGATGTGTAAATGGTGTGGTGCGGTGTTCGACTCGATGTGTTAGTGGTGCGTAACTCCTGCTATGAAGTAAGTCTCGAAAAGAAAGTAGCGGGCCGGCTAGCGGACAACATCACACACAGCATTGTCTTACTGCAGGAGTTTTTCATATAAAAGTAGCTTGTATTTTGTTCAAATGCTATAATTTCCATAAATTTTTTCTACATGTTATTTTTTTAAAGACCATTACAAAGAAAACATATTTGGTTGTAATTTGTTTTAATTTCATTTTTCTGTGGGAACGATAGTTTTAGGCTTTAAGACCTGTTTAAAATGAAATCTTAGTTCTTCATCCATGATGCGTGGACAAAATCAGTAAGAGTGAGCTCTACATGGCTCTGCATGGCTATAGCCGGCCCGCTAATGCCTTTTAATGTGTTGGTGTCATCGCCGACTTCATGACCCGGGGGTTACGATTAATGCCATAACTTTGCTTGTGAAAACCATGCTTTACACACGTCGATAGAACTGACTGTTAGCACTGAGTTCGTCTGTTAATTTTACTACAAAGGCGTAGTAGTAGTAGCAGTGCTTTATAAACTAGTTTAAAAGCTTTCAAAAACATATACTATACATTTTAGTATAATGTTAAAAATTATGACCAAAGAAAGTGAATTTTCGCTTTTATAAATTCAATATTCGATTGAAACGATAAATATTTGTATCATTTTTATCATATTTAAGATGATTGTACATTTTAAGTCCACGATAAATTAATAATTTTTTTCCTTTTGATGTTCCAAATGAACTTAATCTATCTAAACTCTGCAGGATTTCTTAATGATATTTATTGTACGTTTCGTACATATTGCAATACTTAAACAGGAACCGAAGGCGAACTTATCTGTAAATACACTGTATGTGAATAAGCCACTCGGATTCAGCTTAATTTAGATTATTTTTTATGTTGCTGAAAGTAAACATTTCAGAGTTCCGGAAGTTCAGTGACTTTTTCAAGTTTATTTTTTTAATTTGATTTTAATTGTTTTTTGTTTTTTTTTGTTTTTTTTAATGAGGAACAACGACTATTTTAGTTAATTATGCAGAATAATAGTCACAAAAAAGACAATTAATTCAGTGAAAGAATTATTGAAATCGGATAAAAAATCACTAAGTTTTAGCGATCTTAATTCCGCATTCTCAAAAACGCGCAGTGACATGAACGATCCGCTGCTAACGTCACATTAAACAAGACAATTCGCGGTCTAGCGCAGCGCGAGTGTATTCACTGCGCCGCCGTGATAGAAAGCGGTCGGGATTGGAGTTGTTTTGGATTTATTTCATAAAATGTCGTCTTATAAATATTATATTGTGCAGACTGGCATCGTGCGTGTTGTGTACCGTGACGTCATCACCAGATTCGCTGGCTGCGGCCGTTTTCTATTTCCGTTGTCTTAAACTTCAATAACTTTGTCATTTTTTGAGGGATTTTAGTCATTCAAAAAGAAATATACCCAGAAATGTATATTGCTTTTGATCTGATATATTAGACCAATTCTAGATTTTTTACTTGTTTTCTATGATGACACCTAAGTATTTTATCTCTGACGCACAGGCTCAACGATTTTATTCATATTTATACCATCTATATCTCACCACCAAATACCATGAATTTAAAATTTTCCACATTTAACTTTAGCGTATTCATTTTCAACCAAATGTTTACTTTTTCTAAGGTACATTCCATGCGGGAAAACACAAACTAATATCGTCTTGGGCTATGTAAAATAATGCATCATAAACGAATAAGACAGTTTTTACATCCGATAATATTATCACAATATCGTGAATGTATATTAAGAAATGTACTGTACCAAGATCCCAGCCTTGTGGAACACCAATGTCAATACTCACTTTTTAACTTTTCTTCTTTGATACTTTTCCGACAAGTACGATTTAAACCACTCATACGGTTTGCATTATATTTCATATTTTTTTAAGTTAATCAAAAGTATATTTCTGTCAACTGTTTCGAATGCTCTTATAAAATCAAAAAGACGACTAAAACTTTTTTCCTAGTTTCAACCTCACCTTTCCACTCAATGAATTCCCAATTTAGTGCAGTTTCACACGAATGTTCTCTTCTAAAATCGGACTGCTGTTCTATCAGTACGTGGTTGGACTCGAGATATTATCTTAAATGAATTTGTGCTACCTTCTCTATTGTTTATTCATGTACCAATGGCATGTTCACTGCGCGGAAGTCCACAGCCCTAACGGAATTCAAAAATTTCGTTTTTCACTATATATTTGGACCCAGTGAACGCTATTGCCTTGTTTAGGATATGTGTATCCCTAGGCTGAACCTACGGTTGCGGGCTCTACTGGGGATTTTATAAGATTAACTTACAAAAATCGCATTTTAGAACAATATTCTAACTAAAATTCTAAAATCTAAAATTGTTGACTGTGCAGTATAGAACATAATGAATATATGAGATAATAAAATTGGAAAGAATTATTAATTAATATTGCTATGAATAGCTTGCCTAGGACGTACCTTGCTTAGCGAATGCAATTTAACAACAGTAATAAGTGTCAAGATGTAATTTAGGTAGGTGCAGCAGACGTACATTGTTCGTTTCATGAAACTTAGAATGCGGCAATAAAAACAACAGCAGAGGAAAATATTTCAAAAATCATTTAATTATGGTAAAAAATGGCACTGAGTTTTAATATAAAGAAATCGGTCACTTAAAATTAAAACAAGAACATATATAATCTTAATTTTTATATTTCCTCCTTTATTTTTTATTATGGCCTCCAGTCTTTTAGAATAGACGGTATTAGATTTTCAATTAAACTTGATGGAATTTCGTTCCAAGTCTGTTCAACAGCCATTTACAGTTCGTGGATATTGCAAACATGAATTTTGTGAATTTTCCTATTAATTGGGCCAGTTGTTGAAAATTGTTATGTTCTTGAAATCAGATTTTAGTCTTCCGGGCCGTATGATATTGTGCCATTATCCTGTTGAAATATGTATTCGTTTCTATTCTAAATATCTTCCAAAGTTGTTATCAAACCTTCTTCCAAAAATGGTTGAATAAATATCAACATTTATTTTAACGTCCTGATTTCAAAAAAACTGCGGCTGTTCACTTTTTTATCAGTAGTGTAGGATATTGTGAGAATACATAGGGCTTAGATCACTTCTAACTTTTATTCTTGTTTTGATTAGAAATTTCATAGAGAATGATAGTATAATTATAAGCAAAAAATAATTTTCTGTAGAAATCAATATTAAATTAGTTAATTGACTTAGGAGAGCAACTTCGTTTGTGAAAACTATCCTTTACCGATAGACAGCATCTAGGATACAAAACGTCGGGGTTGGGAAAATAGCACTGTTTAATGACTGCCCCCGCTATACCAGTTAATTTATAACAAAGGAGAGGTACAGTAGAATGCCTCTTTTAAAGTTGAGTTTGTTCGACCATCAATGCCTGAGAATTAGTGGCAGTCGATGTTTTACGAAAAAAATCACTAGTTAATTGCCCCTCACTTTAATCTCGTCTATGAGAATCAAAGACTCAGCGTGGAAACTCATCTGGTCAATATCTTCTTTCAATCACTTTCCGTTGACCCCGACACTAAAGACTAAATCTAAACAACAATAATAATAAAAACTAAATTATTAAATAGTATTCAATGATAAATACATAGACACGAGATTTATGAATATGTAATATGTTATTTTGTCAGCAAAGAGTTGTTTCCTGTAAAATTGAATGACAACAATTAATTAATAATTGATTGTTGCCGACAATTTCTTTGTTATGTATGCTGGATACAGAATTTTCAAAGATTATGAAAGATCTTTCCTCTAAACGCCTATAAATAAATTAAAGTCTTTCGCCGTGACTAATTTAGATACGTTTGGGTTGGGTTCATTCTTATATATCTCAGAAAATAGTAAAACATGAAGGGAGATGGCAGTGTAGACTCATGAAATAATAGCATGAAATTGTGATTAAAAATCGTTTAGTATAGATACAATTAATTATGTAAATTCTTGAAGTTAAAGCAAAGTTTCTATCAAACACGTCTGCTCTTCATGGTAAAACTGTCGTCCATGTACTTAATCCAGTACGTAGTCGCATCTTCCGTTTTTGTCATGCCACTCATAATGATGCTTTTGATGTATTATGCCAATAAATGCCTTCTCTCATTGAAATTTCAGGGTTAGTAAGCCAAGTTTATGATACGGTTGTTTACATATTCAAATAAACACTACTGAGGCTAATAATCTAAGTTATCTAAAATGATATTATTTTTTATTTTAAATTCAAATGCATAATTGAAAAGGGTGATGCTGGAATTAGTTGTTTTGCTTTCTTGCAAGACGAAATAAGTAAAAAAGACGATCGATCGTGTTCAGTATGCATGAATAAAACTGAATATGGGTATGAATATGTATTTTTAGTGCATTTTTACACGTCAAATAATTTTTTAAATTTTATGAACTTGCTTCTAAAAATTTCACTTCTTCTTTTGCATCTCAAATTTCAGATACAAAATTTTTAAAACAATTATTATTGTAGTAGAGAAGAGAGTTATATCGGGATATCTATCTGATACAGTAGACACGATTTGATGACTTCATCGATGAGTTCATCATGAGCCCTTATATGAAGGTAATGATGAAATTTGTTCTGGACCTTGGACTGAACTCGTATACTTTTCTTTAACATAATGAGCTTTTCCATGATCACTCGATAGCAGTTCGATAAGTATTTATATTATTTTCTTCTTGAGATATTCTATTCAATATACAGGGTGTCCCGGAAGTCGACGTCATGCCCGAATCGGGTGATAGGCCAAATCATAATAGTTTCCAGAAAAACATAAAAAAACAGTCATGTCATGTATCTTTTAAATTATAGGCATTTCTTTTTTTATCGAGAAAATGTATACCTTGTGATGGTTTTTTAGCTCCTGTTGCTACAAATCTTTACTTTTTTTCAATAGTGCTTATGTAACCTGCTGCTTTAAATTCTAAGCTAACTGCTCCAGCTTAGAAGAAAATGTTATATTTTGCCGAACCAAGAATAGAAAATTAATACTTCGCCCAACTTTAACTGACTGTACTGAAAAAAAATGTACTACGCCTATTTGGCAAGTAACTTTAAAAGTTGACGCATTCAATAAGCATTCTAAAATGGTACATAACACTTGCTACATTATTTCTTAGATTACGGTAAAAAAAATATTCTTCAAGAAACCCAGTTTCGAAAAATTTCGTTTTACTTACTAAAAATTATTTTAGTCTATCCAAACCTTGCCTTAACACCGTAACTTTAAGATTCTAGTTTGAGTGAGACAAAGAGTCATTCCATGAAGTGTGAGTGACATATTCTAAGGCAGTGCTATGCATTATTCGAATAAATTTTCAATCAAATAACGATTTTTTTAAAAATCGAATAAAAAATTATTCGAATAAAGTTTTATTTGATTATCAATTTATTTTAAGTTATTCGCAAATAATTATTTGTTATTTGGTGCAAATTATTTAAGTTAATCAAATAATTATTCGTTATTTGGTGAATTATTTGCAAATAATTATTTGAGTTTTAAATAATTATTTGTTACTCGATCGTGCGTTATTTGATAAACAGATAATTATTCGTTATTTGGTGAATTATTTGCAAATAATTATTTTTTATTTGGTGCAAATTATTTGTTTTTCAAATAATTATTTTTTACTCGATCGTGCGTTATTTTATAATCAAATAATTATTCGTTATTTGGTGAATTATTTGCAAATAATTATTTTTTATTTGGTGCAAATTATATGAGTTTCAAATAATTATTGTTACTTGATCGTGCGTTATTTGATAATCAAATAATTATTCGTTATTTGGTGAATCATTCCCAAATAATTATTTATGATGGTCATTATTTGAATTTCAAACAATTATTTGTCATTCGATTATGAATATATGTTTTCTGGTTTCCATTAGTTCCAATTTCAAATAATTAAGTCTTGGTACACGCATAACAAAATGAGAGGGGGCGGAGTTTCCAGATTTTACTCTCATAAAACTCTATGAAAACAGCTTTTTTTGAAATATTGAGAGTTGGTTTGACGGCACGTGCTTCTGTTTAGTGAAGAAACTCATGCTGGATTCTCTGATATTTTCGGGAAAAATGAGATTTTTATTTGACAGAAATTTTACTACTCCTTTCAGCATCTTGGCGAGAGCGAAATTTATCATTTTCTTAGAAAAAGTGAGGTAGTGTGACTCGATGTACATTATTATGAATAGTTTGAAATAATTTTGGAGATGTTCAAGAAAGTTTTGTCGTTCGGGTAGTCCTACGTTCTCTCGATTTTTGTTTTTAACTCGTTGTCTCAATCGCACTACAATAATACATAACCAAGTTCTTTTCCAATTTTGTTCGGCTGTGTCCTATCTTCTTATTAGGTTATCTTTGACCTAAGTCTAAGTAACAAATAGTTTAGTTGTATTAGTTTAGTTATATTAGTAAAGCACACGATGTGAAATATGTTTGATTTTTTATGCATTGCTTCTTTTACCTCTTTCTTAAAAAACTGGTTTGCAAAATGCATCAAGAATACTCTGGTGGGATAGCACAATGAGCTTCACGATCGTCACGTTTCAAAGTGAACGGCCATTCGGGTAAACGGATTAATTTTTTATCAATAAATATTGTCTCGAAATTGGACACTTCTGTTCACTAACAGGCTTCGATTCTCGAATGACGATGACAGATGATATGCAGCGAATGCAGGGAAAAATAAATTGATCTTGTTTAAGCTTGGCAGACAGCTTGAAGCCACGGTACAGAGAATACAAGTATTCTCTCTATGAACCCACGTTCCATAATTAGTGGACGAAGTGACGTATAATTTACTGAAAAGTACGGTACCGAGAATACAATACTCTCTCTGCTCTCTGTCTTATCTATTCATTGAATTGACGAATTTACGTCAGCTGCAATGTGTCATTATTTATTGAGAATATCTTGCATTCTCTGTACCATGGCTTGAAGTCACGGTATAAGTATGACTAGTGTCAACAAAATATTAACACTTCAATACACGAATCAAAATTGCTGTAATTGCTTACCTGATTGCTTGCAAAAAGTTTTACTCTTTACATTTAGCTGCCAGATCATCATAAATTTTCAAAAATATTGGTATTTTTTTACTATAACATTATCTATTGTAATTTGCAAAAGCTGGTACCAAATTATTTATTTAAATAATTTTTCTGAATACTTCAAGAATTGTGATGTCGTGAAGTGACAACTCAAGTGTTAAATAATTAGTAGGCACAGTTTCTTACTCTGTGTGCCATGACTTGAAGTAAGGTTTTCACTTCGATCGTGCGGTCTTAGCACAAACTCACTTTTTTTTATTTATTTAATTGACTCGTAAGATTATTCTGAGTAATGAAACCCAATTAATTTATTTCAAAAACTTCACAAATACTTAATTGAACAAAATTATTAAATTCCTCCTAAACTTTAAATTAAATTCCTCTTAAACTTTAAATTAAATTAAGTAACGAAACACCTTGCGAAAGCAAATGCGTGTACCAAGAATTAATTATTTGAAATTGGAACTAATGGACGCCAGAAAACATTTATTCATAACCAAATGACAAATTGTTTGAAATTCAAATAATGACCATCACAAATAATTATTTGGGAACGATTCACCAAATAACGATTAATTATTTGATTATCAAATAACGCACGATCGAGTAACAAATAATTATTTGAAACTCAAATAATTTGCACCAAATAAGAAATCATTATTTGCAAATATTTCACCAAATAACGAATAATTATTTGATTATCAAATAACACACGACCGAATAACAAATAATTATTTGAAACTCAAATAATTTGCACCAAATAACAAATAATTTTTTGCGAATAATTCACGACATAACTAATAATATTTGTAATCAAATAAATTTTTATTCGATTTTTTACTTTATTCGGTTTTTTATCTTTTATTTTTATTAGAATAAAGAATGCCCATCTCTTTTCTAAGGTGCCTGCGGCAAATAAGGCCCAGAAAATCTTAAAATGCAATAAATCAAGTATTTGGTGATATAGAACTACAAGAACAAGTTTTCCGTGAAGTGTTTTGCACAACTCAAAAAATAGATAAACCATAACAGAAGTGGGTATTTGAAAAAATAATTCCAGTTTTATAAAACCTTTTCCAAGGGCTTTATTAAACTACCACAGGATAATAAGGCCGAAAACAAAAATTAACTTTTTCAAAATCTTAATCAGAGGAATGATTCCCTTTAAACTTGCTAAAACTAAGAAAATCAACAAAAATCGGTTATTTTTAATAATTTCGAATTAAAATAATAAAAAAAACTAAATTTCTTAACGTAGAACAGAGTAAATCCAAATAGCCTTCATTCTTTGGAACAAAAATAATGTCACAACCATAATTCTATATAGGAACATTAGTTTGATTGACAATTTAAGTTAATTACTTATTAATCAAATAAACACAATGGTGGGCGAAAATAAACACGGAAATCATTAACTCTAACGCTCAAACTATACAAGCTACTACATGTGGAAATAGTAATTAAACAACGGAACTTATGATTTTGTCTAGGCGAAAATTATAATTTCAAGCAGCCATACTCCTCTCGGTGACGTACCGTTCGCTACTATACTAGCAAGATGGTAGCGCCAGCTGCCAGACGCCCCTCGACGGATTTCGTGTCGACTTAAAGCGTGAAATACAATTACGGCTGATCTGTCGACTACGACTTGATTTTAAGTCGAAGTCGACGCTTAGGTGAAATTTGTAATTAAATTAAAGCCCTGCCATGCAATTTTTTGTTTGGCTGGGTGAGTACTATCACCTACCGCTCTATGGACGCCATGGAGGAAGCACCCTGTATAGTGAAAAGCCAAAGTTTTGTATTACCCAAAACGGGGTCGGCCGATTTGGTCCATTTTTGAAATTGTAATGGCAATTTAAATTTGAGCTTTCTACGTCAACGCGCTCTCAGGCAGTCTCCAAATATATAGTGAAATTTTTATATGGCAACACCAAGAACGGATATCAAATTTAGTCCATTTTTGAACTCGTATTTACGAGTACTATTGCTATGAAAATAGCATGCACCAAATTATAGCTCTCCATGCCGACGTGCTCTCAGGCAGTTTCCAAATATCTAGTGAGGAAAAATTCCGGAATGCCAAGTTTCGAACAGGAGTACGGATAAGGAAATACTTTCGGCCATTTTGAAATTGTGAAATTTCTAATCGGACGGCTGTGATACAGTTATTATTTATATCAAAAACTAACTTGTATGAACACGTACACAATTAACCTCGGTAATCATATAAGGATACAGTGTAGCTAAATTATTGTGATTTCATGTCTAGGCATAAGGGTAGTAAAATACTCCCGCTTCGTGCTGAAGCGTGTGGTTCGGCTCAATGTGATGAAATAAATGCTCGTACTGCAGAAACAAAATTCATTCGCTAAAGGTGAATTTCCATTACTCTGACAGTAATTTTTCTTTTCGTCACAACTTCCCCTCCTTCTGGAAAAGATTCTATGAACTTTTTCGGGAATATAAACAAAAAACCCAGGAATTTTATTTCCTTCAAGTGAAGTAACATATCGTTTTTTCCACTTGTATAGCTGTGTTCCTTTGGTTCCGTGCAGTGCACTGCAGAGCACAGGAGATTGCGAATTGAATTGACTTGTGGGGTGCATAGAAGTAAAAAGTTTTTAAAATATAGAGAAAATGATCAAATTGCCATGACTTGAATCCTTGCAAAATGCCAAAATAGAACTTGATAAACTTCGGGGCAAAAGAATTAAAGTCATGGCATCTAAATTATTCTCTCTATGCTTTCAAAAAATTTGCACTCTACAAGTATTCGCAATCTCCTAAGTTCAGCAGTGCACTGTACCAAAAGAGCACAGCTAATGATTGTGGGCATAATATACCAAAAGATTGATAAAAAAAAAAAACAACTGGCATCGGACGACGAAAATGCTTCCTAAAGCGCAACAAAATCACAAGATGTTTCCTATACCTTTTTTTCCTTTAACGACGTATCATATCTCACACACTGGAACTATGGCCAGTCAATCCTGTACAACCGGCAACCAATATGGAACAACTTATATATTATTCATGTTGCTCTCTATGACACAATACTTCGCATTAGCGGTTCTCTAAAAGCGGGAATGCGTTCAGCTTGCCTTATATGGTAATCAATTATACTAAGATGCCTATTGTAAATAGAGAACAACCCAAGCTGATAAAATCTGTTGGTGAGAAACTCAAATTCTATGACCTTTTCACTAAAAATGTGAAGAAAGTGCATGATACAAAGATTAACATGTACGGCCGATTCATCTGTCAATTGGCAACTTTGTATACGGGTTTTTTATAAAAATATCAGATCTAATTTCGAAAATTGATAAAATCTGGCAACCTTTTGCCATCCAAAATTTAAATTTTTGACACCTATCCATCAGCTTGCTGGAAAAACGACTAGTCAGATGTCTTTTAATGTACTGAAGAGGTTTTCGAAATATAAAAACCTCTGAAATGGCTATGATCATGTATACTGCCGGACTAACCAAATAGAGAAAACTTAAAAAAAAATCTACGCGCACGATTTAAGCTTAAGTTCATTTTCTGCAAATTTGAGTTTATTTGTTTTCAGATCAGAAATATACTAGTATACTAGCTGTATCCTTTTGGTTCCGTGCATTGCACTCCAGAATACAGTACCAGGCGAATTGAATTAATTTGTAGGGTGTGTAGAAGTAGAAAAGGTTAATCAAGTTGCGAAGGACTTAATTCTTACAAAACGCTAAACCTCCCAAATTTTACCTCGAAGTTTATCAAGTTATATTTTGACATTTTGGAAAAATTCAAGTCTAAAATTGTCGCATCGAAATACGACATTTGAGTTTGACAATTCGGGTGCAGTACGATATACAGAGGATACAGAGTAACTTAAGTTATGATCGTTCAGGCTGTCAAGTGCGTGTGACGTCACACGAATCGATTTTTAAAACTGGAAAAATAAAGTGCTAATATTTATGTAAATTTATTCCACTGGATCCATTGAATTTGTTAGTTTAAAGCTCATTTCAGGGAAATTAGTTCGGATCAAAACAAAGTGCCGCGAAAGCTTTATTGATAAAAAAATGCAAAATAAGACTGAAATACTTATAATTTGTACTCTTAATTGATTATTAAGATCTTTTTATAATTTCTATAGTGAAATTAGTTACTGGTAATGGTGCTTTTCTCAAATAGAAGGCAAATTTGCAATGCATCATAACGAAGTGTAAAAAGTGGGGTTAGTGGCAAAATAAAATGTGGAATACAATTCTAATAATCTTCTTTCAATGTATCTTTATGTTTAGAAAATAAAATTGTATTTTTTATAAATTTTTAAATGGATCCAGTAGAATAAATTTACGTAAATATTAAACATGATATTTTTGACTTTTTAAGAAACGCGTCATGCGAATCGACTAACACAGAAAATGGCGAATCTATGGTGCTGGATAGTCATACTTGTTAGTCTGTATACCGTGGGGTGCAGCAAATATATCTCTGTCGCTCATTATATCCAGGCTTTGTTTTGATGTATAATTCAAGCCGATGTCTATGTAAATATAATTCAGATTTTCAATCTGTCTTCTGCATTGAGATTATCAGCTATACTGACCTAAAATGTTATCTTATAAATTATTCTCAGTTGAATTACAATGTGACGCGGTCGCGAATGATGTTACTGATGTTGTCGCGGACGCAGTGATCGTTGCTTATGCTGGTCCAATGATGATGGTCTAACATGTGTTTGATTTTCGTTCCATCATTAATTTGTAAATAAATAAATAAGTGTAGAGTGACATGATCACAGCTGAAATGTAAAGAATGTGGGTGTTGTCGCATAAACAAATGTTATATAGCATGACTGAAGTGTGCAGCACGTATAGTAACTATAAAGTAGTCTTCTAGATACACTTTTTGTGCCCTCCTTTCATATTATTGACCTAGACCACCTAAGCGGAGCTACACACATGTTTGCTTACTTAAAAATATTTTTTACAATATTTTGTTGCAAAATCTCCTAAGTACCTCTTGACCCTACATCTCTTATAAAAATTTTATTAATTTATAAACGATTTCCATCTCGATTAGTTTAAATGCTTACATTGAAATCAGTTTCAGGTCACCCGTTCACTTAGAACGCAAAAGCTGTCTTGCTATTTCTATTTCATTGCTCACTTTTCTTTTGTTGTGTAAAGGCAATACAACTTAGTCAGTGTATGATAAAAAACTAGTTTTAAGCATGATATCATAACATTTCATCATTGAGAATGGCTTTACGGTAAATTTTGCTACAATGATTTCTTGTTATTTTCTTCGTTTTATTATAGTTGGGAATTTTCAGGATGACTGATTGACCTTATTTTCTCTAAAATAGTTTTATAGCCTAGATGAAATCTCATAATCTACTAAGTTTGACATTCCGTTTGTATTGTATAAAAATAATGCTGGTAGAGAAAAAAATTGGACACCCTTGCGTAATATTAAAAGATATTTTGATTTTTGAATGTCCGTCCGTATATACTATCCATCCTGTCGATAACTCAAGTACGCCGCACTCATTTACCGAGCTGCAGTTTTGCACAAAGCCTGAGAACACGTCGATGTAGAGAGCTGAAATTTTGTAAACGGCACGGCGTTTTCATAAAAGTAGTAAATACAATTTCAAAAATAGACTAAATCGGCTTTTTACATATCCTGTGAGAACGATAAGTCATATACATTTTTATTGTACTGAAAAGTTCTCCAGAATATAAAATTGTATGAAATTGATTATAATCATTTCTACTGTCCGCCGAACCGTTCTAGAAACAGACGTGAAAAGCCACTTTAACAATCAAATTTGCATGGAGGGAGGCGTGACTATGCGAAATTATATCGAGCATTTATCTAGGGTATCATAAGAATTGGTCTTAAACCATTTCTAGTTTTTTTTTCTTGTTTCAAAAATCAGCTTCGCTGTTACAGAGGTTATATACGCATACAATTGCGAATCATTTTATATGGACTGGACTAAATATAGACACACATTCCCACGTATACATATAAATGATAATTGAATAACTTTACCGATTCTATTCAGATCTCCGATAAATTTCATTATTAATGCATACATGAAAAAATCAATATGTTAATCAGGTTGTATTTACAATAAATATTTATAAATGTTATTAAGAAATTAATACCTCTCAATAAAATTAATGAAATAATCTTCGTACCCTGAGCAGAATTTTAAATCAGAAAAATTCAATCTTTTTATAATTGGGACGTTGTAAGACTGAGCTTGTATATTTTTAGCAATGACGATTTCGGGTTACGCACATTAATTTTCGGGTGAAGGCGGTTCCCTTTGGGGAAACGTTCACACAGAGTGTGCGAGGCCTTGAAGCTCACTCCACACTGGAGCGAACGTTAGTGATGTGAGAGGTCGTTTGACAACGACGGCTCTGTAGAGGGCTTAAAGCGATTAACGCGGGGGGCCTCTAGCAACTGAGATGCTGTATTGACTAATGTTGGTTTGTCTTCGGCTAGCAGTGGATTGTAACTAGCAGCGGATTGTAGTTGAAGTTGAAGCTTGAAGTTGCCAACACGGACGACTGAGTGTGGATTTGCTCAACCAACGTCCAAGCTGTAGTTGTTAGCTTGAGAGAGATATGTATATACATATATAGAGCCTATTGATGGGTTCGAGTCTCTGGGCTGTCCCAATGACAACACGGGCCCGAGTGAAGGACAGGTTACGTCGTCTTCAACAGTAATTTCTATGATTCCAATGAGTATCAGTTCTGGAGCACTATATTGTAGTCGTGTTGCCCCAATGAGAAACCGGTGGACAATAGCGGCTGGCTGTCGGCGTAATCTTGTTGACGTTACAGAAAGAGCAACAATACAGAACGGCCGGTGGCTTTAACCTTAACTATCTCAAGTCGCAACGACCCTATGTAGCTACGACGTCCTCAGCAGCAGCAATGTTGTGTTTCTCAACAGTGCGTCTGGAAACTCAAAACCTAGATGGAGGAGCCGGCTGAAACAAAGGTTATTTTATGGAAAGTGGCATTAAAACAAAACTGCATTTCTGGATCAATCTTCTGAATTTTATTGAATTCAGATGGACCAGTTAATCTTTTTGCCTTTCCACTTAATTATTATTATTGCTTTTTCTTTTTTATAAATATTGAGAACGTTGTTCTTTGGCTGACGTCTGACAATATAATGATTTTTACATTGTTTTTGTTTTTCTTTACAATTTACTTCCCTCCTACCTAACTACGGCTCCCTACGTTCAGTAAGGTATTACTAGCGATGAATTTCGACATGCACGATACCCGGTTTATCCGGTTGTTTGACAAGGGCTTGGAAATGATCGCACCTAAGCAGACGTGTCGTCACATATTTATATATCGGATTGTTAAACTTTTGGTAGATAGGTGCCAAATAATTTTTTTTTAAATACTTCAACTCATTTTTAGTTAATTCTCTTTTTGGGATGTTGGTAAGGTGAAATTTTCATTGTGAGTTAAGGGATAATTCTCAATTGAACTCTTCGTTTATAAAATCCAACGCTTGGGGTGATACATTAGTAGATTTTTCATCACATTTTCTGAATTACCCTAAAACTTTTTGACAATACACCCGATGATAATGTTTAAAATTTATTAGGTAGATAATGGTTGGAACTTTCCAATTTTCTTTTTCTCTCAGCCCTCTTTCAACAAATTCTTAATTTTAACTCAAAAATCTTATCGATCCGTCTATTCGAGAGGCCTACTTGAGCTCTCTCTAGTAAGTGCATTGCGTCTCTGATTTATCGGTGTCATAATACGACCCGGAATCCAAACAAGAGTTACATTGTATAGCCGTTAATGCCAGCTTGGATACATTGATACACTGATACATTGAAAAGTGATATCAGCCGGTTAACACATCCTCAAAACAGTCTAGTCCCCGCTTTCTTATCCATTTTTAGCTCTTCCCGCTTTAAACGGAAATCACATACAAATTTTATTTCCACTCGGAAAGTAATTATGCTTTTGTATTTGATTGCTAAATGTAGAAAGCCTGGAGCTGAAGTTATTTGTAGGGAAATTTTTGCAAGGATTTGTTATTTTACAACAGTTCCTGCTGATAGACGTTTTGTGCTCGTTTCATATTTATAACACAAATGAAGTTTCCAACAAAATAAAATATTTAATTTATAAAAATTTTATACAAAAACTTAATAATTAATAGGACCTCCTTTGGATTTTATGACTTCAAAAAACCTTTTTTTCATGGACTGGATTAATTTATTTAACAATTCAGGGTCAAGTTTCCGCCATTCATCAAGAATTTCGGCAATTATTTATACTGGCGATTTTCAGCATATACCCGTCTGACAAGAACTCCCCAAATGCTTTCAATGAGATTAAGATCGGGTGAACATGCTGGTCAGCCACCTTAATGGAATTTGGCTCCATCCAACCCATTGTTTAACGACTGGTATGAATTCTGGCATTATCTTGTTGGAAAATCCAATTTTTTTTCACCATGTACTGCCAGAAATGTCAGTAAACTGTTTTCGATCACTTGGATGTAATATCTACTGATCATCCGCGATGAAATAAATTTTATATCCAAACATCCTTCTGCAGAAAATGCTCCCCACAACATCACAGACCGCCACCAAAATTCCTCTTCGAGAAATACAGATAGGTTCCTTCCTCAGATCGCGACAGTAAGAATTAAATCCGTCGGGTCCATCTACACTATAAAAAATATTTCCCTAAATTCGGTGGCGACAATTTATGCCTACAAAGTTTGGGCATATTTCGCTAACTTGAAGGAGAAGTACACTTTGGTCTTTAGAGATAAGTAAGTTTCACCTATCTATAGGGAGTTTGAATTCAATAGGCTTTAATGAATTTTCTATCGGGAGAAGTGAAATTGTTTACATGTAAGTTGGGTGATATCGATATTCAATAAATTAACTAAATGTAATGTAAATTTTTCAACAAATTTTGTGGAAATGTCTGTAAAATTTAGAGAAATTTTTGAATAAATTACAGGTAAACAAGTGTTTGAAGTATATCTATGATAAAGGGGCATAAGTAGATGCATATTGAGTAATTTTCTGCCGAATGTAGGAACTCTTTCCAAAGGAGCAAGGGAACATTCAATGCACTATGTTTGATGAACTATTAAACAAATTTAAATAATGCATTATTATAGATGGAAATAAACAAAGTATAGTGAATTGTAGACATAATGACTGATATTCTAGAAATATCTCTTTAATATAGACACAAATACCTCCAGTAGTGGTACTTTTCCCTCAAGTTAAGTTTTCCTAAAATAAATCATTTTTTTATTAAGGAATAGGTGAAAGAAAAAAATGAGTGTACAAAACAAAATAAACAAGTTTATTTCAAACAAAAAACAAAATATAGACGTAGAATTTAGCACAGAGTGATGAATTGTTGCACAAATTGTTCTTACTCTTCACAATTATTTAGTGTGGTACCGTATATAACTTTAAGTTTCACAATTTATTGAATTCTTAAAAATTTGAACGACACTTTTTAAAATTTTTAATTCGCACACTTAAGTGAAGGGTTACGTTTTTCCATAAAATTATGGAATTGATATTATTTTTCCAAATTTACCAGATGAGCGATTTAGTTTTAAGATTTCATAACATATTGGTCACAAAATAAGGGTCCTATACACCATTTGAAAAGAAATGTACCCAGAATTTGTTTTTTATGTACTTGTATTTGATTAACTTTAGGTAGCCGAAAGGTGTATTGCCATTTTTTAAGGGAAACACTAGACTTATTTTACGGAAATGCCTTTCACTGAATATAGGGAGCCGTACATTATTTTTTGCAGTGTAAGTTCCATTTCTTTTCATCAGGAAATATCACCTGGAAATGAAATCTTGAGCTTAAAAAATGAAGATACCTATATGAAGTCAGTATTTCTTACAGAATACCAATCTGTAGCCATATTGTTTTCTGAGAATTCCATCCGAGATTTCTTATGGCGATCTAATAGTCATGGAGCACTCTTCATTTGTTTACCTATATAAATATTAGGATTACGTCGAATCGTTCTCCAAACCGTTGTTTTTGACACCTTAGTGTGGACAAGGCCTCCCAATTTATTGCAACTTGGTGTCAAGCTTGCTGCCCGTCAAATTTTCCTCTCTCTCTCCCCGCGGAGACAATTTTTTTCACTTTCGTTTCGTTTTCCCATATAACTCCAGGTCTTTTAAAAAGTTTCACTTTTCACTTATGGTATATTCACATCACCATCTTCCCACGCTAAAATTTCATCCTCTTCTACATCATTTAAAGATACACCGCACGGCATTTTAAATAATAATCTTATTACGAAACCCTCTTGTAAACAACCAACAACTAAACTGATTCACTGTGTCGATTTCTAACTGCAATAATCACCATGTGGGTTATAAATATGAAAAGCACAAGTATGACGAATTTCCAAGAATAGAAATAGATAGCAATACAGTTTTTGTAATCCTTTCTCTGTCCCCCATACCTACTTTTAGGGACAGGCAGACAAAAATTGCATAAATTTATTTCTTTAAAACTCAGTTTAAAAAATATTTGATGTTGTAGAAGATAAGCTTCCAAGAATAGAAATAATTTCGAATGCAATGTAAAGCAGAATTTACATTATGATGACATCCAATTTTTACAGAAATTGTGAGGGAGATAGTTTATTGAAATTTAAATGATGCGGAAGCAATCATCGCAGTACCTCACACGTACAGTCCCCTCTACTTTTTATGGCAAAACTTAAATTGTCAAACTGTCTACTTGGAAATTGTCAAGTTTTTAATCGTTTTTTCGTAGATATTCAAAGACGGATCATGAAAGAAGTATAATTTTACAATTTCTAAAATATTGCATGAAAGCACGAAGGGGTTCGAAGCAAAGGATGAGATTATATCGAAAAAATTTCTCGCAAAACCATCTGGTGGTACTGTAATTCAGTTCTGCAATCATCATTTTGTACGATAACGAAATTTTTATTTAATATTTATTTCATATAATAAACAAAAAGTTCACTCAAGTGCTCACATGAAAATAATTCCACTCCACTACCGAACTAACGCCGGTGAAGATAATTCCAGCCCGGTTCGTGTTCACATGACGGATTATCTCAAAGGAGGAATAATTCTAGCAAATTATAAAGGAAAAGGACCACTGCAGTTAATCTCTGAACACACTACTCTCTGCTTGTGGACAGAAAACTACCTCAGAAATAGCTTCAATATTTTCTATAAAGAAATATTTATTAACTTTCTATTTCGCAATATTTAATTACAAACTCAAACCTTACTTTTGTTTATTTCGACAAATAATTTTACCTTACAGATATGCATATGCCATAAAATTATAGTAACAAAACAGCAATATGGCAGCTCCAGTAGTCGAAATTGACAAATTAGGGCTGCCAATAACAATGTTTTAGTTTCAGTAACTATAAAAACTCCCTATGCTTGAGGTCTTTTTATGGTTCCGGACACAGTGACAAATCGGCGTCCGGAAAAAATTCAGGACGCGTTTGCTTCTCTCGTCACTCGTAAATAAATTTCCGCATACGATGTACTATCTCCCTCACAATTTCTATAAAAATTGGATGTCATCATAATATAAATCTTGCTTAATTTGTTGAACTTTTGATATGAATATTAAAGCGAAAGTAAAACTTGAAATTAAGATAATTGTCACACCCTGCCAACAAAAGTTGACCCATATGAAATAGAAAATCAGGCAGTCCATGTTATAAATGTCAGTGGTAATAACCGAAAATATAAATTATTTTACCTTTCTGTATTTATTTTTCGTTTTATCAGAGTTGGCTTGTCAACTGTCAGCTTTTTGACAAATAAACTGCTAGAAATAAAGCTCTTGTTCTCTTGAAGCGTTCTGTTGTGTTTCTTTTGCTCTGTTCTGCGGACATAAAGGAACACAGCTAATATAGCCTTAGTTTGAACTGAGTTTTAATTTAAATTAGAATGCCAACCAATGAGGAAAAATCATCCACATTTTCCTTAATTTTGAAGTAACGAATTTGCTAGAATATACGACTAATTCTACACATGAAATTGTGCATTTTTTTCACAAATGTATCGAAATGTGTATCAGAATGTAGACTAACAAATGATATATTTACATACATATGTACATACAATTTTCAGAAGAAATTGAGAGTAACAACTTCAAGATTTGCCGAGGACAATCTTGTGGACTTTCTAATCTAATTTTGTCTTCATATGTTTTATTTAAGGAACTTTTACTGAAATTTTTCTTTCTTCTTTTCGTCCTTGCTTGCCTTAGAAAAACTTCCACTTGCAGCAAATGAGCTCTTGAGATTGACTTATTTGTTATTATAAAAATAGCATGCGCTTTGAACTCGTTAAATAGGTTGCAATTTTATTACGCAACTCGTGCACAATTCATGCCAGTTTTTTACGCATGCGAAAGTGGATTTCCGTGCACTGAAGCAATGACTAGTGCATAATAATTTTTACCACTGCAGAATGCTTAGCAAATTTAAATTGGTTGCGCATACATTGTCAGTCATGCATACTCATTTCATACCCTTAAGACCAGTATAACATACATGTTTACTTACATTCAAACTTTTTTGCTAGTGGTACAACCTTTAAGACAGCAGGTAGATTTCATTTTTATTTATCTTCTTACATCAATATGAAGCAAGCAGATAGAGGATGAAACAATCGCAGTTGTTGGCGAGTGCTTAACAGAAATCAGGAATGGGAGGACATGTATTTTGTGCCTTACTACTCCACGATGATTCGCAAAATGCTGACGTGATCTACGGGGAGCATCTGAATAACCTAACCAACCTGTTGCCTTCTGATTGTTTCAACCACTTCAGCCTTAATGCCAGGATCGCTCGATTCAAAATTTTGACTCTAGTGGATAGTAGACTCCTTACTATTTGTTACAATTCGTTATCTCCTTTTCTTGGTAATTTTCGCAATGATTTTTCCATCACATCCTTCTCGAAAATAGAGAGTTTACATGCTTTTGTAATTTTTGCAGCTTTATCATTGACCAGCTCAAACATTAATTTTTAAATGTTAAGAATTGCATGCTTTCATTATTGTTGTTTTCTGGCTGATATATAGAAATCCTGTTTGGTACTTAGAAGAAATGCACCATCTTCTGAACTGTTCCTCCTCCTCGTTTTTTATCAATCTATAATCCTAGATCTATTGCACACATTTCGTAGAAAGCTCCATCGTTTCACAGCATTCTTACAAAACCTTATTACAGGTCAACTGAATTCAATTCGCACCGCATGACAAACCGTTACTAAAATCGACAACAGTTGTGGCACTGGATACCTCCGTGTAAAAATTTAACCGATCAATACTTACCCTGTTGCGTCATCCTGGGCCTCATGGCCATTTACTCCGACCTTAATCCAATTAAACATTTTTGGCGAAGATTTTGATTCAGTACTGAAGAGAGAGAAGAATATTATTAGAGATAAACCGCTGTACTGGTATAATTTGTAATGACGTGTGTAATAAATTTTTTATTGCACACGGAATATCAACTATTTATAATTTGCTATCTGATTTGTGGTACCAAAGTTGTCGACCAACCTGTATTTTTATCAGTTAAAAACATTTAATAATTTAAATGTTCAATTGAAGATATTGAATTTCACAAATTTCATAAAAAACAATAATCAGTAATAAACAGAGTGCATATTGTTTGTTTTGCTTTGTTTGCTACTTGAGACAGCAATTTAGTCGGAATGATAAAAAAAAGAAACAATTTTAAAGAGATAATATTTTTTTCTTTCCAAAATCAAGCAGTAAATTTTTCTGGATGCATATCCAGCGAAAATTGTTCATAATGTGTTGTTCATAGGAGAAGAATTAATTGTTCAATATTTTTAATCAGAATGCGTGCAAAATGGTAGTCCGATAAGATAAGCCATCAGTGAATCAACCACACTAATCTTTTAATTTGATTGCTCAAAACTTATTTCTCACTTTGTAAATTCGGTGGAAGTATTTATTTTAATGAAATTCTGTCGAAATTTTTATTAATGGCACACACAGCTTAAAATAGATACAGAGTGAAGCAGAGTGAGCTTTGAGTCCAGAACGAAGGTGTTCACAACACAGGGCAGAGTGAATTTCGAACTTTGAAATTAACATAACAAATCGCCATAAAGACGCCAAATCAACAACAAATTTTGAAATTACCATAACAAAACGCCATAACAACGCCAAATCAACAAACAAGCAAGCAACTATCGCTGTCATAGCCATAGATTATATTACAAGGTGATCTATGAAAATATTCCCAAATATCTGTAAGTCTCGTTATTTCGGGAACCGTTCCCCTACCAACCATACAACTTTTTTTTTTATACTAAGCCAAGCTCAGGGGATACCCTATGATGCAAAGCACAGCATGGCAGGAAGGAGATATTATTATAAGATATTCATTTTAATCTCTATGATACTCATAATTATTTCTTACTTACTACTGTTTCTTACGTATTATCTCAGTGAGACCAATGAGATAAAACTTTGAGAAATACCTCAAATGTCTCAGCTAAAATCAATCACTTTTCAATAGAAATTTAGTGTTATATCGATTTATTTATTTCATTATCTTAAATCCAAATTATACATCTGCGACACAAAATAAAGCCTGAGATGTCTCAGCTTGTCAATGGTACTTGCATAGTAAAACTTTTCTTAACCAGTTTTTAAGCTTTCTAATAGAAGGTTCGTAATTACAAAAGCTTGACAGACACCAGTTTACATTATTAAAATAAGGCGCTTAAAAATGATGCAGCAAAAAACTCGTTTCAGTTACTTAAGGCGTTCGGCTCCTCTAGGATTGTCAAAAAAAAAATTTTTTTTAAAGCTACCTTAGTATCTATAGAATTATTTTCCAAAAGATTATGTGCGTAAAAAATTCCAAAGTACTCGATTTTCGTATTGTACCGCAACCGCTCTTGTTCCTCAGCTAGCTCCTTTTATGAGCGCAGTAGTAAGCTGTAATTGGAGGGCCTGGAGCAGGTATACGGCAGAAGATAACAAAGACATCTGATACCTGACTAGGTTAGAGTCATCGAATCGACTGTAGATGTCACTTTCGACTCACGATCAATCGAGAAGAGTCTGTTTCAGATTAAAGGTATTGAAAAAATATTCATGTCCTAACTTTCTACAAACTACATTTTCACGTCGGCCGAACTTATAACTCAAACAAATTTCATTTCTAAGGCAGTACATAGGATTTTTTCATTATATTGCATAGTTCCTTTTTTATAAACAATTTCCTAACGATTTTCTCATAGAACTTTCTACTTTTTGATTTAGAAATGCTCCATTTTTACAAAAAACAACATATTAAAAAAATCCTACGTACTTCTATAGCTATTCTTATATATAATCGAAAAAACTTTGGTGTCTCATCATAACTCAAAAATTATAGGTGCTGTTGGTTCGACCGTTGACCTTCCAGAAATAAAGACGTCATTAGAAAAATGCTGCACAGTCGCCATTTTGACGTACATATGTACTTCGCCGTGAAAAAATAATTTTATATTGCCAATTACATGTATAATAAAAAACCTTTTTTGTAAATGGTTTCGCTGAGAAAAAAAAAATTACGAATTATGCCATTATTTTTGATCTGTAGAGTGGCCTAACTCTTAAATCAATCAATTATTGCAAATTTATTTACATATGTACCTACATAAATAAGATATCTGGCAACAAGGCCTACTTTGGCTTTCACTCTTGCTGATTATGCTAATACTGACCATGTACATATGAAAATAAAGAAACTAATAATATGCTCGCATTGAACTTGACGCATTCATGATCGAATTAAATTAGAGATAGAAAGACATTAGGTACTCAAGCTAGTGATGGTTCGCCAGAAAATATTGCTACAGATTGAATAATTCCATTATATTTGCATACCTATCTATACATATTAAGATGTTTTAAACGAATAACAACAAATGTAAATTGAATATGACTTGAGTGTGTACATCCGTCGCGCCGCTTGCTATAAGTTACCCAAAAGATTTCTCAAAAGTATATTGTTATCTATAAATAGACACTGATAGATAATTCAAATGAATTTATTGCATTACGCATGATTTGGAAATGTTGCCCAGTTTTTACTACTGTGTAAAATATGTTGATTACTTAACTAAGGGAATGATAACATTTTTGAATTATTACAATTAAATTAATTTCAAATAAATAACAATTTTCAGCGAACGTGTATAATCGAGTTTAATGATATTAATATAGTTAACAAATTTATCTAACAAAAAAAAAACAAAAAAACAAAAAAAAATAGAACAGTAAAATATATATGAGGCAATTTTTTTTCGGTTGTACAACATCACTTAAAATTAGCCGAAATTAATATAATTAAAAAAAAAAAAAAAAAACTTCCAACTTTAATGTGCTTTTTTTACGCAAAAATACTAGTTTCATTCCTATTAAGGACATTAGGGTGGCCACTGCCTTCTTTATTACAGACCATGGCCATAGCCAAACTAATAACTACGAGGACTGGGCAGGGCAAGTAGAACAAAAATCGACGATGCCTCAACTTGCTGACGCAAACAATGGGTAAGTCAGTAATGCCTCGCTCCACTACAAAATCATCCATGCCTTGACCTGATGTAGGAAAAACCTCAAATTGTTTCTAGAAATTTACTGAAAATTTCTTCCTTAGAATTTTTATGCATTATTTAACGGCACACATGAAAGGATTGTATCTGAAAAAAACTTCAGTCGGCAACTAGACTGAATAAAAATTCTGCCGAAACATTTTCTGTAACTATCACGGCATAAACACGCTTTTAGGAAAATGAAAGTAATTGTATGTATTTCAACAAAACAATTAATTTTTCCGAATTTTTTTAAACTCTACCCAATTCACTGTAAAATGAGAGTATACCTTTCGCTCAAGATGAAAGTTCTTTTTAAACTGGCAGGGGAAAGAGCAAATCATGAATATGGAATTCAAATGCACAATTGACCCATTTTTTCATTCTATAATTTATAGCGTAGACTAGCTGCGGTAGGTGATACCCTGTCCCCTTTGAACAAAAAGGGAGCTGCTTTGAATATCTTTTCCAAGCAATCTGAAGGCTTCAAAATTTGCGCATTTAATCCGCATAGTTTAAATAATAAAATTGATCTTCTTAATGACATTTTTTATGCAAATAACATGCGCTTCTGGTTATTGAATCTTGGCTTAAGCTTAAGTCTCATATACTCACCAATGCTGTATCTATTTCTGGTTTTCAGTCTATAGGAATGATCGTCTGGATAAGATCGGTGGTGGTGTAATTATTTATGTACAATCAAAACCGCTGTTTTGGCCTGCTCCTCACCAGGTGCAACATTTGAATTTTTATGTGTAGAATTTAATTCTGGGGTTGATAAATTTATTGTGTTTGCTGTATATTGATCCTTCTAACGGTTTCAAGAGGATACATTCATCGAATTTCAAAGAACTATTTCTCACCTTTGTTGTAGTTACTCGAATAACTCGAATATTATTGTTGGTGGTGACTTTAATGTTGATGACCTAAGAAGACCTAAGTCTAGAGACTTATTATACCTAATGCAAACTTTGGACATGACAATTGTTAATCATATGCCAACGTTCTTCAATACTAGCAATTCTTCTCAATCGGATTATCTCTATGTAACTAATACTGATAGTGTTGTTCCATAATCAGTTGACTCCAGTCACCAATTTTGATCACGATTTCTTAAGGCTTTTGATCCTTCTTTATGTGCTTATTCATTTTATCTGCGTGATAATAATAAAATATATTATGATATGCTCTATGCACCTCGGCCGATGAAAGGTATGGACATCTTTTGTTGAAAATGCTAATAAAACACTACCATCAGTAGCTATAACTGTAAATGTTGACTTACTTCATGATGGTGCTTAACAAGTGATGGTTAAGAAGTAAGAATTTGGTGGGTCGAAATCAAGAATCATTTTCACGTCTTTTCAGCTTTAATGGCAGTGAAATCTACTGCAACTGGCTGTAATTTAATTCCTCCTAAATTCATCAAGTTAATTGTTCCCTTCATTGTCAGTACATTAGCGCACATCTTTAATATTTGCCTTACCACGTCGCAATTCCCCACGATTTTCAAAAAAGCTCTTATTATCCCCATCCCTAAGAAATCTATCCCCTCTTTTATGAAAGACCTACCTATCAGTATTTTCTGCTATTTCAGTAAGGTGTTCGAGGAAATCATATACATATATCATATACAGCTCGGTTAAAAGTAACCTCTGATATTAAGGAAGTTCTTGATCAATATTTCCTAACGATACTTCTTCTGCTCGACTTTAGTAGAACATTTGACTTTGTCGATCATACTCACCTTCTTTATAAACTAGTAAGCAATTTTAATTTTTCCTCATCTGCTGTTAATCTCATTGGTAGCTTTCCTTCACATAAACAATTAGCTGTCGAGTTGCGTAACATAATTTCGCAGTTTCGCTCTACTGAATGCTGTGTTCCCCAAGGCTCGATCTTGGCCCTTTCTTATTCAGTCTATTTTTGAATGATCCTACCAATATTGGCCTGGATGTGTCGATGTGTAGGTTTACCTCAGCAGACAAATTAGGTTACAAAGGACTGAAGTGCTTGCATAAATGAGGATTTGCTTATTATCTCTGATTGGTCTATTGTATATCACCAGTATAATTTGCAGAGTGTATGGGTCCCTGCGTCAGTTAAAGGGGGTATCTTCTGTCAACTCCTTAGTTTTATCCTCCCAAAGCCTGATCTGAGCTGAGAGGTGACTCTTTGGGTGTCCAAAGACAGGCTCCGGGCCAATAAACGGAGATTTGGCTCCTTTCTTTGCAAGGCGGTCCGCAATCTCGTTTCCCTTAATGCCTTAATGTCCTGGTACCCAAATCAGTGTCACCCTATTTGTTTCGGCCAGTTGCTTCAAGACAGTCCCAATCCAGCTTAGACTCAAAGGTAAACGAGTTTAACGCTTTAAGTGCTACTTGCTATGTATATTTTGGCTCCACGCATATTCTTGTGGATTATTTCGCGAGCGCAGAGCTCTTTGGCGTGTATTTCTGCTTGTTTGTAGGAGAGGGGCTTAGGAGCTATCTCCTTTTTGGAGTGTCCCTGCTTCCTTTCCGCTTCTTCACCCTATTGAGTTCTCATCCTCTTCACCTGGGTAGGTTTAGGGGTAGAGTCCTCGGAGCGATTCCGCTTGGATCCTTTATCGGTCTCCTTCATTGGATTTATAGCTAGCTCACGGGCCTCAGCTGGGCTGTGCTCGTTTTTCACTTTCACCAGCCACTGAAACCGTTTCTTAGCGGCTCCAGATCATCTGGTTTCGCCTCACCAGATATAGAGGGTTGAATTACGACCAACTCTTCAGGATTATTCTCACTCTCACGGTCCGGCTGTGAGATCAGCTCGACTTCCTCATCAGAGAGAGAACAGTCTTCTCGCATAATCTCCGCTAGACCTTCGAAGTCCTTTTCCATGAGCAGGTCGTCTTCTACATCTACTATCTGAGGCATCGTAGCTGCTTTTGGTTTTGGTACGTTGGGAGGGGCACCACCCTTTTCATTTTTAACTACGTTTTCCATGTGGTTCCCACGAATTACGAAGAAAGTAGAGTCACCTACGGCAGAGATTCGTATACCGTGGGAAGGCTAAATTGAAACTGGAAGTCGCCTGGGATCCAGAGTTCATCGTTATAAGACACACTCACGCAGTGCCATTCATCCCATAGGCACGATTGTTTACACCTGGGATTGCGGGTTTTATCGAGTTTTCCTCTCTAAACCTGCCGTATTCAGTCAGGTATCTGGCTCACCCCAGGGGATGACGCCATCTGCCTGTGCAGGAACGCCTCGGGCAGGATGTGACTTTTCGTCACGTACTGACGGTCTTGAGAGAGAGATTTTGCATAGCAAGAGACTTGCATAGCTAGGTTCTCCCCTGATGTGGCGTTAACGTAGCTCGCGTTAAACCCACCTTGATCCCTAAAATATCCGAAATAACTTCAATCTTTTCTATAAACAAATAATGTAAAAACTTTCGATTTCGCAATATTTAATTACAAATTAAAAACTTACTTTTATTTTCTTCCATTTTTGACAGATGATTTAATAAATATTTTCTATAAAATTATAGTAACAAGAACAATATGGCAGCACGAGTACTCGAAATTGACTAGTTAGGGTTACCAATAGCAATGTTTTAGTTTCAGTAACTACAAAAACTTACTATGCTGAGGTCTTTGTATTGTTCGAGACACACACACATTGACAAATCGAGGTCTGGAAAAAATGCAGAGCGTGTTTGCTCCTCTCGTCACTCATAAATAAATTTCCGTGTACGATTTCTGTAATAAATGCGCGCCATCATAATGTAAATCCTGCTTAATCCTACGTTCTCTCAATTGATGAAATCTATAGGAGTATACTAAGTTTGTCCTTCCGTTTGTAACACCTCGAAATAATGATGGTAGAGCAAAATGAATTGGACACCCACGCATAATATTAAAAGTTATTTTGATTTTTGCATGTCCGTCCGTCCGTCCGTCCGTCTGTGCGCACGATAACTCGAGAACGCGTATACTTAGAGAGCTGAAATTTTGTACACGGACTTTAAAAAAAAAGTAAAATTTAGTTCGAAAATGAGACAAATCGGGCAACTCCTTCGTGGGCTTGCCATACAAAACTTTCGTTTTTCACTATATATTTGGACACTACCTGAGAACGCGTCGACGTAGAGAGCTGAAATTTGGTACGTGGTGTTTTCATTATACTAGCAAATAAAATTTTAAAAATGGACTAAATCGGGCAACCCAAAAAACTTTTTCAGAATACGAAATCCTATGCAATTGGTTATAATCATTTTTTCTGTCCGACGAACCGTTCTAGAAATATATGCGAAAAACCACTGCAAAAATCCAAATTGCTCAAATGGGTACCCATACGAAATTTCATACGGACATTCATCTAGGGTATCATAAGAATTGGTATTAGACCAATATTAGCTTTTTTACTTGTTGTATTTAACTTTGTCTCAATCGCACTAGGACAATGCATAGTTAAGTTCTTTTTCCCAATTCATGGAAAAGACGAAAGTATATGACATTATTTGTTTCTTTCTAGAAAACAAGGAACATTTTCAATTTTGTTCGGCTGTGTCTTATCTTCTTATTAGGTTATCTTCGCTGTCGCTTCTACAGAGAGTTTCTACCTAAAATAACAGAATGGGGAGATATCAATATTATATTGTAATGTTCTTTTCAATAAAAGGAACTAAATTTGCAGATCTCATATTGACATATATTTTTAGCTGTATTCTATTGTGTAGGACATATTTACATTTTTACTTCAAATACTTGGAAATACATATGTATGTACTTTTGATATTTACTTGACCCCAACCATCGTGAAAATATTATTAAAAATTGATATCAAAACGTTGATTTTATTTTCATAATGAACTCCACCTGAAAATTACTTTCCACTCCCATTATATTATGTTTTCTGGCCTTAATTTTAGCCTGAAGATAAATAAATATCACTTAAAGTGGCCTAGAGCCATTACAGATGTAAAATTCTCATATTCGTTTAATTTAAAAATCAACATTTTTATAAATATAACATAAAATGAATTAAATTTGCTGTTTATAAACAATTCAGAGGTCATTAAAGCTTTCACTATCATTTTTAATGTAATGAAATATTTATAATTAGTGAAAGTAATTAATGGCGGACGATTTCAATAATAAACGAAGATCGAGGTCTTTATTAAAATTAATTATGAAATAGATTGTAATGTAAAGGAACAACAACAAACTGAGTCATTTGCTTTTGATTTAAGTTACATGTATCGAAATTTGTATATGAATATGACCTACATTTATGTACATTTTTAATTAAATTCATGTAAATTTATAACTTTAAATGTATTTTGTTGACCTTAGACCTTAATATCAGCTCTTCTTTCTTAATAATATTGAATTATCGAATGGATCATCTAACAATGACACCCTTGTTTGTAAATTTTCGAAATCTAGCTGAAATACATACATACGTATGTAAGATGAAATAATAGTTTGTATTTTACCAATATAGAATATGAAAGTTTGAGTTGGTTTAAGATATGGTCATACATTCAAAGAAGCAGAAATCCATTTTTGAAGAGGATCATTATGATTATTATATGGTGCTTGGAGAAAACATAATCTTAACTCAGGTACATTCACAGAAAAACTCAAATTTTCAGATTTATGAGAAAAGTAAGGTTACCTATCATTTACCTATTATATTACTAACACCAACATATGTGCGCGGTGCAGTGCAATTTATTAAAGAAAAACATACTATACCCAAATTGTCTTGCACCACTTTCAAAATAAACTGCTCATATACACTCCCATTTTTTGGTGAAAGGTTAATAAGAGGTCAATCAAAATCCAAAATTGTGCCTTAATCTTACGGTGATCTATGGTCATTGAATAAATAATTAATAAGGAAGCGGAGTATCGTGCGAATACAGTATAAGTATGTAAGCAGTTCAGTGACAGTCAGGGGAGCGATATGACCAAGAGGGCTGTTATTTGACAATTCTGCTTGATTTCTGACATTTCACATTTTATGAAAAGAAGTTCGGGTTTGATTTAGCGATTTTATGTTATTTATTTACAAGCGGTTTTTACTTAATGGTAGTGTGATGATGCAATACTGAAATATTGTTTGAGAAATGTCAGAAGGTTTCTACTTTTCAATGGCAGCGCTATAATCTTTTAATCTAAAGAAAGGGGGCGCTAACTATTTGTTTATTTTACATAGCAATTTGGATTATAAAAAATGTTCCCCTTCAAAATGTTATGATTTCATTACTGCCACGACGAAACGAATACAAACACAGCACACTAATACATTTCGCCGAGTGGCTTAGGTTTTCACCCGATATGCCGTTTCCTTATTAGTTATTTATTCAATGATATGATGAACATGCTCTTTTCATAATGGAAAAAATCTGTTTTTCTGTTGACATAAGTTACATTAACATTACATGTACACAAAATAACATAAATAGACTTATATACCAATTTTTTGTTTTTCTATGTACTTCGTCTATATGAAAAGGATTTTGTAGCTGTCATATTTTATTACATACTCGTATGTTAATATTTGCTCATTATGTTAGTATGAAGAAATAAGTTTCACTTAGTAGCTAATATTTCAGTAGATTATGGGATTTTTGTTTTATATACAGGGTGATTTGTTAACAAAACATTGTATGGGAGGTGGGGGGACATATTAAGTGTGTTACAGGTACAGCCTATCAAATCAGGATAATACTTAATCCAAGGAAATATGATGTAGAAAACAGAGTAAGTACACCAAGGATATTTTCTTGGTCCCATTCTCTTTTACCTGTACACCCTGAATCAACCTATGTACATACGAAAATTCTATATCTATTCTCTACGCTGCTACCTTCGCAGTCTCTACATAAATGGTAGTAAGATTAAGTCGTGCAATTTATATCAACTTTTACGAACTCTTCCATATCCGAAGTTCATTACAAAAAAACTTTGTTTGTGTCAATTAATTTTCGGAAGGGTCTATCAATAAAATATACTAATTTACTGCTTTATAAGCATCTGATTAGCCCTGTAATCACGCACTACTTCTTTCCATTTGGAACAATACTTAATTACTTTGAGCAAATGGTAAATTCTATGCCAAAGTGTGGTATACAAATTCACGGACATAATTTCAATTTATAAATATTTTTTCAATTAAAACCATAAACATTTGCGTAAAATCTAAAACCATTTAATTCCCATCTTCTCATCAAAGATCATCCAAATCCCTCCCTTAATAATCTCGCAGATCTCATCTTTTCATAAGGATTCAGATATCTTTTTTAATAAAAAAAATCTCAATTTAAAAACTCAGTTGGGTTGTACTGTGAAAACTCTGACCTTACTGCTACAAAATATTTTATCCCAACATTTTCATTTTACAGTCAAAAGAACTGTCCTATCCTTTGCCAATATTCACCAACGAGCAACAGTACCATGACCTTGACAATCACTCCAAAGTCAAACTGCATAAAGAACTCTGTGACGGTATCTGCGCAGACGCGGTCATCTACACAGATGCCTCCAAATCTGAGAACTCGGTAACCGTGGTTGTCATTCTCCTAGTCCACCAATGGACAGACGCAGATCTGCCACAAACTCCCTGCATGGTGCAAAGTCCACACGGGTGAACTTACGGTCATCTAGGAGGCACCCAATTGGACAGCCACCCAAAAGGGGCACCACTGTAATCTTTTCGGGCAGCCTATCAGCTATCAAAGCGATCCAGAATCTCTCCAACAAGTATGCACTAGTTCACAGCATCAGAAACTATATCCGAAACGACAAGATCTGGATCGCGTGTTGTCCTGGCCATGGAGGTATTCCTGGTAACGAAAGTGCGGACTGCCTGGCTAAAAACATAGCCTCAAGCGAGCAACCCACCATCTTTCCGCCGGCATACAGAGCGGCAATTATGCACAGTAGACGCTTTCGCGAAGCCTGCGGGCAACAGGCCTGGAATGGCTCACACGACTTTCTAACGAGCGACCATAAAGTGATTCACCAACCTAATATGTGCGAATTTCCCAGACGCGCTACGATAGAAATGGCCAGAATCAGGCTGGGAAATTTCGCAGCCATCAAAGAGCGTATCTTTAAAATGCAACCGGGCCCGACCTGTAATCACGCGACGGAGCACCTCCGTTCACGGCACACCACATCTTCGAGTACGGGGAGCTAACTACTACTTAATGAACGAAGTATTACGGCTAGACCGACGGACCTTCTGAATTACTCCAGTGAGGATACGAACGTATACATCTCTGCACTCAAGCAACTCCTATCGGCCAACGGATTAACGACTGTAATGCACTGAACGAATCACAGATGCACATACGAACGACACCAGCCGCAATAAATTCAACCAGCGCTGGGAAGAGAGGAGTCGCTATAAAAAAAACCCTTGGTCAAGGAGAAGAAAAGCCAAAAGGGAAAGAGGGAAAAAAATGTAAATGAACTTATTTATATGAAAATGTACTTATCCAAGTAGGTTTAGTCAAATACACTACGCATAAAATCCTGTTGATATAATTAATAAAAAAATATGTATTTAGTTAAGCAGAGAAGTATAATTTGTTAAGAAATCTATTGTAACATAGCTTTTGTTATTAGAATTAGATCAATAGTGTAACAGTTTGGTATTCCTCCAGTTTATTCCTTTTTTTAGGCACAAAAAACTTGGATAGAGATGTAGTACTTAATTTGCTAACTATTTGAAACACCATTGAAATAATACTGTGTTAAAAATGAATTAGACATATTGTCACTTTAGGATTAATGTATAAAAAAAAAAAGAACCAATGAAATAAGGTACCGTTTAAGACCCACTAGAATATAAGACTTATATAGCCCAGATAGCCTAGTAGCCGTGGGCCCAATAACCTTTATTTTATTAGGCTTTCTTTTAAGGTTATACAATAAAGAGCTTTTTCAATTTCAATATTCAAAAAACCAATGTACTTGTAATGAAGTAAAATATTTTTTTTCGGAAAAGCATTGGTTTCTTATTTTTCTTTGTTGCTACGCAATCAGCATTTTTTGAGGATTCATCTAAGAGACCATCAACTGTTTCTTATCTCTGTTTACTTCCGAAAACGTCAGGAGGCCATTGCTGCTGAACTCATTCCCCCGTTAAAGTGTAGCGTACAAAATAATCTCTCACTTGAGAAGTAAAAAATCTTGGGCGGCTTTCCTTAAGCGTGCATCATTTCATTATTTCAATGCTTATTATACACAGCTGTACTGGAAGTTGGCTATATATAAATATTAGGGTGGTCCAAAACACAAAAGTGTTATAATGTCTGAAAGCTCATTCAGAATTTGTTACCTAATGTAATTTTAACTTTCTATGCAAAATTTCAGTGAAATTCATTAATGCACAAATAAGAATACTGATTTTTCGCTATTATGGATTTTCAGAAAAACAGTTTTTTAATTTGACAATATTTTTTTTGTTGAGTTTTTTCAGTTTAAGGGAACTTAATTATAGACTTATTTCAAAGGGGCTCAGTTGAGATATTTGATCTTTTTATACCAATACAAACCGAAAGAGATGATTGTCACAGGCGAGCCTACATTACAAAGTCTATAACGAGGTGTCCTTGAGCTGAAAGGAAAAATGTTGTCAATTGAAAAATTATGAAGGAGAATTTTTCAGCAGTTTTTCTGAAAAACCAAAAAAAACTCAAAATTTTCGATTTGAGGGGTGGTCTAAACAATAATGAATTTCACGGAAATTTTACAGTTTAAAATTGGATTAGCTGACAAATTACTAATGAGCATTTAGACATTTTAACACTTTTGCAAATCCATACATTTTTAGGCCATCTAAGGCATATATATATTAACAATTCAGTTTCCTTTCCTTGTGTCTAAAAGTTAACAAAATATATGAAATATAATTCATCAAAAGAAATTCATGGCTGAGTTACAAGTTTAAGAACATAAATGGTGAATGTCTATGCAACACTGCTGATTGAACTTATGCGCTTTTTTGTGCATCTCTTTTTACAGCGGGCGTCATCAGTACGAGACGATAATTAACGACATTTTATCATTTAATCCAAATGACCACGATACTTTACAGCTGTTTGCTTGTTGCATGGTGGGCAAATTTCAGTGTAACATATACCAATGCTGTTAAGCAGGAAAGCTGCAAAGATATCAGTAATAAAAGGGCATTTAAAACACAACAAATTGATGATTTCTACATATTTCACCTCAGCTATACAAATTTCAGCTTGATGAATAAAGTGGTCTACGTCATTTACCCATTACGTAATTTTTCCATTGTTTAATATCGTTGTAGTATTCACAATTTAGGAAACAAATAGTAATTACAAATTTGGTTTTCAAATTTCTTGATTGCGCAATACTGATGTTAGTATGCAACAGAGTCTATAATTTATTTAATTAAATGTAAATAGATATGAGTCAGTAGTAATTTTAACTCAAGTTTGATTAAATTTTTTTATTACATTATTTACAGAATGTGTAATTTCCGTATGAGCTTATAATATGCATACAAATCGGAATCAATAATTTCAAATTCGACAGAGTAAAAGTCATGGTTAATCTTTTTCTTTTTATTTCATTTCAGACGAACTTCCTCCTTTGCCAAATTGTGGCTTTATTTGTTGCTTCCTTATTTCGATCCATTTTGCACCCATGCAAAGTATCAGCAGCTGTTCGACACACATTTGGTCTTTCAATAGGATTAGTATTTGGATACTTTTGTTTTGGACAGCAGGCTATTCATATCGCAGGACTTCCAGCAATTTGTTATATTGTAATACGCACACAAAATCCCGAAATAGTGCAAAGGTAATATAAAAATTAAGAAAAAAAATTCCTTTTGTTTTGCGTTGAATTAAAGTAGGTAAACTGAACTTAAATGAAAAGAATTATATAAACTGAAAATATATTCTAATAGAACTGTAATGATTGTGGCCCTGTTTTACCTCTTGTGCATACATTTGCATCGTCAAATATATGACTATGGCTCGTATTCTCTTGATATAACTGGACCACTTATGATCATAACTCAGAAAGTTACAAGTTTGGCATTCAGCATTCATGACGGATTTACAAGAGAGCAAAAAGTAGCATTTACTGAAGTTGACTGAATTTAAATAGTAATTCTGATCAAATTACTCTAGGACTTAACCAAAGCACAACAGTATCACGCTGTTCGAAAGCTTCCATCCGCTCTTGAATTTTTTTCATATGTTTTGCACTTCCAAGGACTCATGGCTGGGCCAATGGTATTCTATAAGGACTATATTGACTTTATTGAAGGCTACAATTTCTTTAAAAATTCAGGATCAAATGTTAGTAATTTAAAAGTTAATTTTTAATTTGATAAATTGTAAAAATATATTCCAGAGCAACCTCGATAATGGGCGCGAAATCGTATTGGAACCTTCACCCAACAAAGTTGTTATTAAAAAGGTCATCGGTAGTATGATATGCGCCTTCATATTTATGAAATTCGTTACGATGTATCCAATAAGAACTCTTACGGACGATGATTTTGTAGAAGACGCATCGATACTATACAAATTTTGGTATATCATAATGTCAACAACTGTAGTCCGCTTCAAGTATTATCACGCATGGTTATTAGCTGATGCAATATGCAATAATTCCGGCTTGGGATTCACTGGCTATGACAAGGATGGTTCCCCGAAATGGGATCTCATATCTAACATAAATGTTTTATCCTTTGAAGTAAGCAACTCAAATTAAAAAAAAAATTGTTAATTTTTAAATGAATTAAAACACAGTTCTCAACAAATATGCGTGACGGCATTAATAGTTGGAATATTGGAACAAACAGATGGCTAAGAACAGTCGTATATGAACGTGTCCCTAAGAAATACGGAACTTTATTAACATTTGCTCTAAGTGCCGTCTGGCATGGGTTTTATCCTGGTTACTATGTAACCTTTGCGACTGGAGCATTATTTGTGACAGCTGCACGCTCAGTAAGAAGTAATCATATTTAAGAGAAAGATTTAAATTAAAAATTCATCTTTTCCAGGCTAGACGTATGTTTAGACATCGCTTCCAACAAACACAATATACTCGCATGCTGTACGATATTGCAACCTGCTTAACTACACGTTTTTTCATGGGATATACCACATTTCCTTTTGTTCTGCTAGAGTTTTGGGTAAGATATTTCTCCTCAGTATTTCATTTATTTCTATTTTTCACCGGCTATCGATCGTTGATTAAAACTCTTCTTTCTTTCAACTCCCTCAATTACTCGTTCGATATGGAGTGACGGAAATTTTTTTAACAAATGATGTATTTTTCATGCAATTTATATCTCTGGTACATTTCAAGATCCTGATAGCGTTACAGCGATTAATTTGTTGTCAGTAGAATGACTTGACCGTGCGGGACGGGCTCATACCCAGAATCGTGATCCAATCTGTTATCCAGTACACAATCGACAGCTGAATTGAAACTGGTTTCCATTTTTTTTTTTTTTTGCAATACATATACAATATCTTTCTTTACGCTTCGACGTTTCACAAATATCTCCTTAATAATTACTTGCGCGCACGTGTCTTGTAACCATTCAGCACTTGGCTTCGGTGTATGTTTTATTGTTCATAAAAAGTTGTGTTTCGTGAATTTTAGATTTAGTGAGAGGGCGTTACTCATCTAACAGTCTAGCCTGATTGACTATGGGGGGATCTATTTTATGATACCATATCAGTGAGGCCATGCTTAAGTAATAAAAGTAGTTTTGATGAATGAATGAATGAGTGTGGGGGAGGTAGATGTAACTGTTTATAAGGAAAGTTTACACCACTGCGCTCGTATATTAGGAAGCGACAGTATTGATACGGTTTGTTGGTAGATAAGACTTTCGCAGTACTCCGAAAACATATGTCTGACGTCTGTCTATTCTTTTACCTTCAAAATTTCACAATCACAAATTCATTTTGATGAAACATACAGTAATGGCACACATAGTCATAATATTGGCTATAGTATTGACAATATTATTTTCGTTATTTTAATTATTATAATCCTTCTACAGTTTTTGATTCATTCAGAGCTTCCCCTCCCATTACCAGGCGGATTTAACTAGGAACTCGATGGAAATTTCGAACCAATACAGCTTATGTGGCCGCTGTTGCTATGTCCGGCTGGTAAGTTGAGCATTCTCTTAATCCGATAGATCCTCTGAATGCAGCGAAAAAGACTGCAGGTTTCTGACTTCGACCCACTTCCTACTACTATTGTACCCATTATATCGTCATTTTATGATAGACACATCAGTATTCAACAATCTCAAACATTTCTTCTAGGTGCCTCAGAAACATGTTGTGGTCTATTCCGGAATGGACCATCCATTTAAAATCTGTATACTATGCGACATTTAGTTCTTATGCCATCTATGGTACTACATATACAGATTTTAAATAGCTGGTCCATTCCGGAATAGACCGCAACATGTTTCTGAGGCACCGAGAGCAAATGTTGCTTTGACAGCAGTTTTGTATACATTTGGTCGACTGTGTCAACATGGTAGATGCGGGAAAATATGAATCACTCGACGTAACTCATCATTTTTCTTTTCATGTCGCTGTTCTGATTAAAGCAAAGAAATGATGTACATCACAACATATTCGGTGCGGTGGGAGAGACGTAAACGTTACTTCTTTCTTATCTCGTTTTTGGAAATACTTTTTATTTTGCTGTAGTTATTAGGATTTGATTTGATTTAAAAGAAACAATTTTATTAAATTCATTTGCCCATGAGAGTAATTTTTTGAAATGGTATTTGCACCAACTAAATATTCTCCTATTGAACTTAACAATTTTCCTAGAAACTTACAATTCTCCCTGTCTTTGACAAACTAATAATATACAAAGTCTAGACACGTGGAACAAAAATATGCAACGCTTTTCTAGAATATAAAATTAACAATGCCTCGACGATGCCTCGACTTGGCACATGATGACGTGCACAAAGGGTAAGCCAGCAATGCCTCGCTCCATACAAAATCACCATACCATGACCCGATGAAGTGGAGACCACAATTTTTTCTTAGAAATTTATTGGAAATTTTCGAATTTTCATGCATTGGCCGAGGCCGAGAGCTTTAATATAAAATCAATGATGCCTCGAGCTGATGGAGGAAAGCCGCAATTTTTTCTTAAAAATTTAATGGAAAATTTTTCCCCAGAATTTATATGCACTTTTGTAGGGCGACAACAATTGCAGTACAGCAACATGAAAAGAGAAGTGATGCTAGATACGTCGAGTGATTCATATTTTTCCGCATCTATCATGTTGAGGGAGTCGACCAAATGTATACAAAACTGCTGTTAAAGGAACATTTGTTCTCAGCACCTCTGAAAACTGTTGTGGTCTATTCCGCAATGGACCAGCGATTTAAAATTTCTATACTTTTCGCGGGTACTCTATGCGACATCTAGTTCTTATGTCATCTATGCTTATATTCAATACGAATGCTATTTAGATAAAGAGATGGAAAAGATGATATGTCAAGCGGCTGATTGAAAAGAATTATGCTCTGAGTTTTATTAGGGTTCAATGATAACGTCTTTCTGAGTGACCAGTTATGTATAAGAGAAACATCCTGAGAGATATTTGTAGCAGCATTAGTTTTAGATGTAGACAGCAATAATTGTACATCATCAGCATACAGTGTGGGAAGAGTACTTAGAAACTATCACGATATCATTAATATACAACAAATAAGAATGGCCCCAATATTGACCCTTGTGGGACGATCGATTGAAGAGGTAACAGTTTTGACGAGGACGCATTCAAGACAGTAGCCTATTTACGGTGAATTAAATAGGGCCATATAAAGTTCGCTGCAGACTAATTAAAATTGAACTGAGGCAACAATTTTAGATAATCAATATGAGGCATAGTATTGTGGTTTGTCACAGTTCAATATTTCGTCTAACAGATTCATTAAGATGTAATAAAACAGAAGCAGTACTGCGCTTACTTCTAAAACCATAAAACAACACTGCTACTCTCCGATCAGACAATGAACCTCCGTATAAGTCCTAAACTGCTTATAGGGTAACCTCTCTAGAACTTTAGATAGTACTGGAACAATACTTAGGTCTGAAATCCTGTGGCACAGAGGGTTTACTTATTTTCTTCATCAGATAGACCTTTGCAATCTTCCACTGGGTCGGAAAAGATGATGTTGTAATGGCCATGTTAAAATATGTATATTAGTCTAATTATAAAAGGCAAGATGAGCTTAAGGAACCGTATATCAATATCATCGAGCCTATTGCATTTGATTTGATCGATTTTATTGTAAAGATTGTGTCATTAATAGTGAAAATCCTGAAATCGAATAGGGGCCGGAATCTGTAACACGGAGAGTTTGAGAGATGAGAATTTTCGTTTTCCCCGATTAGAACTCCCTAAGTCTTCATTCGCGATTCTTTAACATACTTGGGAAGTTAGGGAAACGTGAGAAGTGTCGCAATAATGATGGATAGCTAACTCCGTGTGGGAGGGTCGTAGAGCATTGTGGTTTTTTCCTACGGATTTAGGATCTAGAGTACAAAAATATAGGTGAACAAGTTCTGGGAATGCGAGTCGTACCACCCCATAATTGGGGGTTGTCCACAGTCGTACCACCCCATAATTGGGGGTTGTCCAAAATATGTCACGTTTGCTATCAAATTAAAAAGAGGAGTGGGTAATTTAGTGGTGTAGTTTGTTGATCATTTGAACGTCATAGCTGACTTTTTACCGCAGAAAGACGGATTTTTGCACTTGGGTCATATACACCCCAGTTCCTATATTTTGCACATATTTCGTCCATTCTTGGTTTCACATCCATTACTCTCTTGTGAACATTTTTCTCATGGAAGGTTAATTCCACGATTTACCAGTTCTTCATAATGATGAGTTGAAAATATCTCTATTATTGTACCAAAAAACAGACTTTTTTCATCTTAAGGATTGATTCACATCTTTTGTAGAAATGTATAAAATCATTTATCTGACTCAAAAACTAATTCTATATCTAATTAGGGGACAAAATGTAGATGCGATTTCATCCTACATACAAGCTTTAACGTGCATATTTTGAAAAATATTTAGGATCTCTTCTGTACTGAAAGACGACCAAACTGACCATTTTCGCGTGATTTAAAGTTTTTAGTGGATATCCTGAGACACCAAAATCCATATTTCTCTGTATGTATTGCAAGGGTTTCCATAATTTGTTTTGTAAATATAGCCAGGATATGCGATGAATCCATAATTTAATTTGAAAATTTCTAGGTACCTAGCTACCTTCACAAAACAACAAAATCAGATAATATTGTCAGCTGTAGTAATGTTTCGTAATCTTTTATAGTTTCTTTTTAGCTCTGAGCCATCAAACCTTCTCCAGAGATTATAGGCAAGATTGCGCTCAATTATTAATGATTTAACATCATTATTCATCCATGGCGAGCAATAATGATTAGTAATAGCTCGTTCTGGAACAAATTCATTATACAGACTTAAAATCGCGTTATTAAAATACTCTATTTGGTCAGTGGAATTGTTCGTTGCGTAAATATAGTCCCATTCAACAGATGTAATTTCTTGGTGCAGACCCTCGACATAAATTGAACGAAAACTTCTAGCCTTAAATGTCCTAAGCTTAGCTCTTTTAATAGATGGACATACCACTGAAACAAGAACAGATCAATGATCACCAATACCAATGGAAACTCAAAACAAGATTTAACTAGTTTCGGCTTATCACATATAATTAAATCAGCAAGCTTGAGCCACTACCATAATATGTTGGATTGGTATTTATAACTTGTAAATTAATAGTACCCAACTGAGTAATAATATGTGCTTTGTTTGAGTTATCGGATAACATATTAATGTTAAAATCACTACAGATTAAATTCAGCCGATATGCTGATAGTGGTAAAATTTAGCGCGGTCTCAAAAAAATAGCACTTTAACAGCTGTCAGAATTAATCGCAAGTATTTTAAAAATGTTAAATGATTATTATTTATAATGGATATAATTCATTAAATCGACGACGCGATTGTAGCTGCAGCAAGTTGAAGTGTGCATCGCCGTCAAAGAAATTCATAGCAAAACTAAATGAATTTGCTTTTCCAAAAATCAAACAAAAGTCAAAATTTTACCAGCATTTTAATGCTCCTCGCATTAAAATATTCAGTAAAATGAGTGGAGACTTTCCAAAGGTCAATCTATCTTATAAGACACATTTTACCAGTGAACTCCGTACTAGACTAGTAAAGAGCATAGTAAAATTTTTGCTTGGGATTTTACCAGCATTAAAATTTATATGGAAAAGTCACTTTTTACTCAAACTCGATGTCAAAGATAGTATAAAAATTTTTAGTATCCAAATGACATAAGAAAAATGTCTGAAACTCGTTACAAAACAAGCTATGACATTTATTGCAGGAAAAATCTGTCTATTTCTGTAATGAAATTATTGATTTAGTTACCAAAAACTAAACATTTTGTGACCTTGAAATATCAGTTTTTCCTGCAATGATTATAGTTGCATCTTACAACAGGTCTCAGTCGAATCAACTGTTGTGGTTGTTTAATCTATATCCGTAAAATGTATTCAACAATAAGCATGAACAATTATGCATCATTTTTAGCATTATTGCTCTTATTCTCCCCACAGTCACCTTTCACAAATCTGTTTAATTTCTTCACCTTAGTGTTATTTTTAAATAAAAAATTTCATTTTTTTTTTAAATAATGTTGTGACCATTTTGAGGTTATAAAATAAAATAGAATCGTTATTTAAAAAAAAAATACATACATTTTAACTGCGATATTTATTTATTACAAAAGAAGTCCAAAATTACAACCACGTTTCTGAAAACATTTTTGCATCCTAATTTGGGGAAGTTTTTCTGCATAGACCGCTTCCAATTCGGATACATTAGTTTGCTTCCAACATTAATTTGGTTGAAAATCGCGCTGAGACTATCTCTCATATTCTCCCGAGTAGTAAGTAGACCGTTGAAAATATACCAGTTCTTATACTTTACCCGCAAGATAAAAATTCATGTAATTTAAATCTGGTGACCGTGCACGAAATTCATACAATAATAATAATAATAATAATTCTTTATTTGGCTAGGTACAAACGTACATATGCTATCTTAGATTGTACAAAGTGCAGTGGTTAGATAAAATTCTTCGTTACTACAAAACAACTACGAACTAAGCAATTCAAAATAGAGAAAAAACAAACAGAAAACAAAAATCAAAAGATATAATCATGTAATGGAAGTAGTAAATAAAATAAAGAAAAAATAAAAAAAAGAATAGTAGAGACTATAGACTAAAACTAAAAATATCGTACAAGAGAGAGAGAGAGAGAGAAAAAAAACAACAACAAAGACCTCAAATGTGCGTGACCATTACTAAACAGAAAGGCTTGCTAGTTTAATGCGCCTACAAAAGTTACTGTTGGAAGCCGTGCGCTGAATGTCGCTTGGCAGCTGATTCCACGCACTGAACGAAGAAATCCAATTACTTGGAAACATTCTATTACAATTAATTTGCATCATCCAATTAAAGTCACTTATCAGCTCCAATAATTCTTGAAAATCTTCACATAAAAAGTAAACAAAGCTTGCTGTCGTAAGTCAAAGAAAAAATGTCCAATTAAACGAGAACCAATAATTTCTCCCTAAACATTAAGGCTACAGAGCTGTTAATAATCCATAGACCACAGTACGCATCCAATGTTGATGTAGCTTCATCAAACTATAACACAGAACCAAAAAAGTGCGGATTTTCTTTAATTTTCTGTTTAGCTCATACATAAAATTGATTTCTCAGAACAAAATCCCTTTGTATTAATTCCTGTATAAGAAAAATGTAATACGGATGAAATTTTTGTTTCCTCAATATTCAGGACAAAATAATAGACTTATTTCTCTATCACAATTTTTCGTATTGACTTTGAGGATTGTGGAAAACTGTAAGTAATACAACCACAACAACTTCGCCGTTTCTTCTATTTTGTGTTTTTGATGATCTAATTGCTCCGACGCGTAGGAGTCGATCAGCTAAACTAATTAGCACACCTCTTGAGCATAAAATTCAAATGTTTCACTTAATTTGACGACATTTTAGGAGAGAGAAAAATTAATTATATATCACTGAGACTAACGTACATATAACAGTTAAGCAAATCATCATTATATCTGCATTAATAACAGTACTTACGGGCAAAGTAAAAAGGCAAGTAAGTAGGGCCATTTTTAATATCTTTTTTGATATTGTATTTAATTCATAACTTCAAAACTTTAATATTTTGAAGAAAAGGTGTAGAAAATCCCGAATAAAATCAAAAAACTTTTCTAAAAAGTTCGGTGGCACGACGAGTTTCCCGTTATAATGTTTTCAACAGTTTTTGGGATTCGAAATGCATGCGGTTTTGTTATCTGTGATTGGTTTGAATATGTCTTACGTATATTTTCAATTTTTGAAAGGCATTCAGTTCCAGAAGGAAAACTGTGACTCTAATATTGTTGTTTAAGGGTTAGAGCTGTAATTTTAGGAACGGCAGTTGTCATAGCAAGGGATTTTATTTTAACAATGTTGTGGAATACTTGAGTGCATACGGGATTCTCCGTAGAATTCTTCAAAATTAAACAGGTCGCTCAAGTCAAGTATTATTTTTTAATTTTTCATGATAATATACGTTGCTACTGCAAATAACTTTAATTATTTCCTCCTTTCAGGCTAGTCTACAAATGTACCTTAAATTTTATATGTGCCTTCACTTAGTCGCAATCATCACAATTGCTGTGTTACCTAAATTCATACGTGGAGAGAAACGTTCGCAATTAGTGGAACAAGTTATTGAGCCTAAAAATGTCATTCCAAATAAAGAAGACTTAGATAACAATTGTCGAATGGATACTAATTTATCGTTTGAGAGAACTGAACCGAGTGCTAGAGAGGCTGTGAGTGTGCAACATGATGAATGCGAAATGGATAATTTATCAAATAAGCTTAAGGAGAAAATCGAAATAGAGACAAGAAATATTGAGGAATTTATAGACAAAACTGTAAATAAAACTGTTACGGGTATTGTAGAACTTAAGGATGATTTGATGCGAATAAATGAAACTGACAAAATATTTATATCATCCGATGGCCTTTTGCGTAAGCGAAACAATATAGATAAGGCTGAGAGTATGGATGTGTTTTTGAAGAAAGAAATTGATGCACTTAATGCAGCTGTCCAGCAGGCAAATGTTTTGCCTGCTGTTCTAAGTAATGGCCATGCCAAATAATCGCGAAAATAATGTAAAACAGCAATATATAATAATAATAATGGTTCTCGTTATTTCATACGAGAACGATTTAACAATTTATTGTAATTTCATTGAGAAAAAAACTAACAAAGCATGAATTACTAAAAATTAATATTAGAAATTATTGTATTTACTTTTGCTACGAAGATCAGAAATAGTGTTTAAGAAAGTACGAATACAAAATTAATGCAACACGCAAAAGATGACTATTTGTTTTACTTTTCTGTGTTTTTTTAACGAAAACAAAATGTTAGGAACAAATCATTTGTACAAGTTTTCAGGAATATTTTTTTTTCTATTTTGACGTAACCATTACCTTTTATGACATTTTTGTATGTTTTTATTATAATTCAAAATACACAATATTGTTTTTTAAATTGAATTTTGTCTACTGCTATTCATGTCCTATTAGGTAAGTGCCACACCAGACTACTGATGTGGTGATGGTGATGCTTTAAAATAATCAGCAGCTGATATATTGCGAGGACATCACATCAGTAAGTTATGGTACATCAACTTTTAAGTTCTCTGATTTTTCTGTGTCAAAATCGCAAGTACATAAAATGAAATTCAGCGAGGAGGAAGAGCTTCTGCTGTTTTTATTATTAAAAATTGGAAGAAAAAAGCAAAATAATCGCAAATATTGGGTCCATCCATATATAACAAGAAATTTCAAGTATAGTGCAGCAGTTGTGGCAAAAGAATTCAATGAAACGCCAAACAAATTTAAGCAAATTTACAGGATGTCAAAAGAATCATTCGATTTGTTAAAACGATTAGTGGAGTAAAAAAATTGAAAGACAAGATACAAGTTTCCAAAAAGCTGTACCAACGTGAAAGGATATTAATAACACTCAGGTTGGTGAAAATATGTCTTTATTTTTCTTTATTAACATCTGAATTTAATTCACTGGTTAAACCCGGAAGCAAATTGTATTGTCATCAGCATTTAGTTCTATTATTTCCTTTGATTGTCAGCCGATAATGTCAAAATATCTTGTCATATTCATTTAAAAAATGACATTGAGGATGTTTCTTCTTTAGTTGTCTGTGCTAATTCCTTGCCGTTGCTTGAAATAATATATTATTTCCTTATCGATATTATTTTGAGGGTTCTGGGTTTTCCTATTTTTTTTTCGCGACGGACCTGCAATTTCTGTATCTTCCTGTGCAGTATTTATGTTTGATACTTCTTCGTGAGTAAGATTAGGGCTAATTACTCCTGCTCCACTTCTGCAACTCCAGGTTCCATTTGAATCTCTGCTTCCTTTTGTTGCTGTTTTCAATAACTATAGACAAATTTGATCTCCGTGTTTACATATATATGGCACGAGAAATTGTTTTGTCTTGCACGAAGTTCCAGAGCTACTGGGTGTGTAGTCTTTTAACCCATTGCACTACTAATAAAGATGACATAATTTCTTCATACAACACACTATTTCATTTTGACACATTTTTATACCCTAGATGAAATCTATAGGGCATACTAAGTTTGTCATTCCGTTTGTAACACCTCGAAATAATGATGGTAGAGCAAAATGGATTGGACACCCATGCATAATATTAAAAGTTATTTTGATTTTTGCATGTACGTCCGTCCGTCTGTACGCATGATAACTCGAGAGCACGTATACTTAGAGAGCTGAAATTTTGTACACAGACTTTAAAAAAAAAAGTAAAAAAGCTAGAATTGGTCTAAGACCAATTCTTATGATACCCTAGATGAATGCCCGTATTAAATTTCGTATGGTCACCGATCTATTCAAGTTTGATTTTGAAGTTGTTTTTCGCATATATTTCTAGAACGGTTTGTTGCACAGAAAAAATGAATATTACCAATTTTATAGGATTTCGTATTCTGCAGAAGTTTTTAGTACAACAAAAATGTCTTGGACTGATCGTTTTCAAAGTATGCGTAAAAAACCTAAATTTTTATATGGCAACACCAAGAAGGAGTTGCCCGATTTAGTCCATTTTTAATATTTTATTTGCTAATATAGTAGAAACATCATGTACGAAATTTCAGCTCTCTACGTTGACGCGTTCTCAGGCAGTGTCCAAATATATAGCGGAAAACGAAATTTTTATATGGCAACCCCACGAAGGAGTTGCCCGATTTGTCTCATTTTCGAACTTAATTTTACTTTTTTTTTTTAAAACTCCGTGTACAAAATTTCAGCTCTCTAGTATACGCGTTCTCGAGTTATCGTGCGCACGGACGGACAGACGGACATGCAAAAATCAAAATAACTTTTAATATTATGAATGAGTGTCCAATCCATTTTGCTCTACCATCATTATTTCGAGGTGTTACAAACGGAATGACAAACTTAGTATACCCCTATAGATTTCAACTAGGGTATAAAAAGGTAAAATTAAGTTCGAAAATGAGACAAATCGGGCAACTCCTTCGTGGGGTTGCCATACAAAAATTTCGTTTTCCGCTATATATTTGGACACTGCCTGAGAATGTGTTGACGGTAGAGAGCTGAAATTTGGTGCATGGTGTTTTCATTGCACTAGCAAATTAAATTTCAAAAATGGACTAAATCGGGCAACTCCTTCTTGGTGTTGCCATATACAAACTTAGGTTTTTTACGTATACTTTGAAAACGATCAGTCCAAGACATTTTCATTGCACTAAAAACTTCTTCAGAATGCGAAATCCTATAAAATTGGTTATAATCATTTTTTCTGTCCAACAAACCGTTCTAAAAATATATGAGAAAAACCACTTCAAAAATCAAACTTGCACAGAAGGGTGACAATACGAAATTTCATGAGGGCATCCATCTAGGGTATCATAAGAATTGGTCCTAGACCATTTCCAGCCTTTTTACTTGTTTTATTACAATAACATTAAGACTAAATTACACAAAATAAAAATGGTAAAACATAAAGCATAATTTTTTTTTGTTCGTAAGCTAGATCATTATGGCTCATCCCGAGGTAGTTTTGGAATAGTGTGATATGCTTTAAAGCATTCTGGCATGTGGAGAGCCACCAAACATTTCTCACATTCCCATCGAGATTCGCTCTTCTTTTTCTTCAAGGAACACATTTTGCATAATCTCGATCACATTCCCATCGAGATTCGCTCTTGTTTTTCTTCAAGGAACACATTTTGCATAATCTCGATCGGTTTAGTTTGACTGAATTTGTTGGAATTTGCCTAGGAAAGTGTGCCCATTGCAATGCTTGTAGTCGCAAAGGGCATACTCCTCCTCCTAATTTGGTGAATTATTACAAGCGCGACGAGTTTCTTTACGAGTGCGTTCGGCCATTTTGGAAGTTTTGACAGATGTTAAAATATCGTAATATTTTGTAATAAATCGTGATTATCATATTTTGTAATAAATGGTGATTATCACATTTTATTATGAAATCAGTAACCGAAATTACTTATTTATGTCATTTTTATGAATAAAGTTATTGTCATTCAGTTTTGTCTTTACAAATGTTTGAAAACGACCTTTTCAAAAACCTATGTAAAACTATTCAATTTTAAGCAATAATAAAAATTTGCCAGGTATCTAACTACAGGATGCAGTCATACTGCTTTATCGCATATGTTTATGAGAGGAAGAAGTAATATCGGCCAAATAGTTTCAACGACCACGCAAGCTATCTGGGAAACGCTATATGGAAAGTATATGCCACCGCCTACGACGACCATTGGTTGCGAATTGCTGAAAGATATTATAAGGACTTGTGGAATTTGCAAAATTGTATTGGGTATTGGATCTGTAGATGGAAAACACATCAGAATAAAACATTTTTCGAAGAGTGGCTCCCTTTACCACAACTACAAAGGGTTCTATTCCGTTGTTCTAAGGGCTACAGCAGATGTTGATACTTTATTTACCAATATTGATGTAGGCGATATAGGACGAAATAATGATTGTGGTATTTTTCATCATTCAACATTGAATCGGTGCTTCCAAAGCAATAGTCTGAATCTTCCAAAGCTTGCTCCATTACCAAATGATACTGAAGTTCTTCCATATATATTTGTAGGGGATGATGCATTCCCCCTAAAAGAAAACTTTCTACGACCATTTCCACAAAGATCGTTAACTAATACAAAAAGAATTTTCAATTATCGACTTACACGTGCTCGAAAGAGCTTCGAATGCGCATTCGGTATACTGACATCTAAGTTCAGAATTTTTCAAAATTCCAATCTGCTGTAAAGAATCTACTGTGCACTCTATAATAAAAGCTGCATGTGTCCTACATAACTTTATAAGATTGCAAGAAGGAAATTTTACATCAGTAGCAGATCTTACATTGGAACCGATTCCTTTAGAATACCAAGGAATAGCTATTCCTTTACCAACAATAATAAGGGGACTAATGAAACCGCAAATTATTCGAAACCAAATGGCAAATTATTTTTTAAGAGCACAAAATGCTTTGCCTTGGCAGTGGACTATTGCGTGAAGCCGTAAAAAAATCTTGTATGTTAATAAAATAAAATAAAATTCCACAAGAAAATATACCATCTTTTCCAAATTCCAATGAAACTTCTCTCCATGCTTTTTCTAATTTATGTCTTGCACTAGTCTGCAGACGTTGATTCCCACAGGCACCTTCGTTTTTCAACGCTTTCCACTAATTTTATAACAAAATCCCTCATTTTAAATATTTTAAACTAACCCTACTTGGCTTAATAATTTTTTAAGAGCAGAAAATGCGTTACCTTGGAAATGGGATTACTGCGTGAAACCGTAAATAAAACCTTTTATGATAATAATGTAATTATAAATCGATTATAAAAAAAGCAAATTTAAGTTCGATAATGGGACAAATCGGATAACTCTTTCATGGGGTTGCCATACAAAAAAATTTCGTTTTCAACTATATATTTGAATACTACCTCGGAATGCGTCAACGTAAAGAGCTGCAATTTTTTATATGGTGTTTTTATAAAAATATTAAATATAATTTCAAAAAGGGCTAATCGGCAAACCCTTCTTAGTGTTAACATATAAAAATTTATGTTTTTTACGTCTACTACGAAAACGGTCAGTCGTAGATGTTTTTATTTTACTGAAAAGTTATGAAAGTATATGCGAAAAACCACTTCAGAGATCAAACTTGCACAGATAGGTGACCGACCATACGACATTACATTCCGGTATTCATCTAGGGTATCATAAGAATTACTTGTTTGATTTTTGTTTAATTTTTATTATTATTTTTTCCACTTAATTGTACTTCATAAGATTTTGTAATCTTCTGCACAGCACCTAATAAATGTATTGTATCAAATGCATATATGTACATATATACATAGCTGATGGTAAGCAATTATGATAGATGTTCATTTCTTAGCTTAAGAACAGCTGCTGTTGCCAAGTCTTACAGTTTCGTATCCGCCTGCTAGCAAATCGGGCTACGACGTAGCTGGTTGTACTACACTAGTCGCATAAGGTAGTTGTTAAACAACCACAACCACCCATTACTTAACCAATAAAGAACTGCAGGAAAATTACTCACATTTACATTGACCCTTATTTTTTCTTCTTTTTTTTCAATATTAATTTCCTTTCCTGCTCTTCTAAGTTCTTTCTACGTTTATGTCTGTTTTAGAATTTTTGATTACACATTTTATAAGGCATCAGCTAATACAAAATTTGATCCTACAATATAATAATAATAAAATTATCTTCTAATATAAAAGGTGATCATAAAATTTAACAGTAATAATAACATAGTCTGCTAATGACAAATGTGAAAAATACTCGTAGAATAAAGATAATTGGAAGCTATATGTTAATCCTAGCAGTATCGGAGACAATAATCGAATACACTGCGCCTTTTTATACTCTAGATGAAATCATAGGATATACTAAGTTTGTCATTCCATTTTTAACGCACAGAAATAATGCTTGAAGAGCAAAATGGGTTGGACGCATAATGTTCAAGGTTATTTTGATTTTTGCATGTCATCGGGCTATTTAAAAAAAAAGTAAATTTAAGTCCTAAAATGGGACAAATCGAACAACTCCTTCGTAGAACTTCCATACAAAACGTAGAGAGCTGAAACTTTGTACACAGTTTTCAAAAAAATAGTAAATATAGTTTCAAAAATTAACCAAATTGGGCACCCCTTGGTGTTGCTATACAAAACTGTAGGTTTCCACTTAAACTTTTTTTTTCATCTAGCGTATAATATTATTGGTCTCACATCAATTATAACTTTCTCTTGTTTATCATATGCGATTGTATATTTTCTTGTCTTTTTTATCATTGATTGAATTGAAGGTAATATTGACAATCGACCGGTGTTCAATTTGGCTTGCTTGTTCTTTTAACCCTTCAGCGGAGCACTAATCCTAGTAGTCATGCTAGCTAATAATAATGGTGTCCTAAACCCACCTGATGTCTGCACCATTATGTCGTTATTGTTGGTTGAAATTATGCACACCTAAAATAAAGCTATTCCTATGTCGTATACACTGATATGCCTTGGGCATCCTATCAGAAACGGCATGATTACGTTTTAGCCAAGCCTATCTTATTTATGTGGTACCTCAAAGGTCATTGGACTGAGAAGAGAGAAGAGAGCTAAGTTATTATTTAATAGTCTGTCCTACTGAGACAGTTCTTTTGTCACCAGAGCTGACGATAAACATTTTTGTCTGCGAAGTCCTTACGGTCCCAATAATGGGATTTTTGGTTTTTCTTCGTTATTTTCTAATTTATATGGGTACCTAAATGTACATATAAATATTCAAAGATCATGTGATTTTACTCCTGAAATAAATACATGTAAAATCTAAATATAATTGGCTGTGTTTGATTGTGTAATTAATCCAATCTGATGCGAGTATCTTCTAGATATTTCTTCTTTCTTTATAGGCTTAACGCATTGGCAAAGAGTTTCTTGATAAGGCTTTCGGAAAAATAGAACTCTTCCTTATATTCGAAAAATATAGCATTGTCTTATATCTAGAACAAAATATATTTCTTAACCGAAACATGTTGTTTATGATTGTTTTGTATAAATTTGTGAAGACAGTGAAGACAGTAAACACATCTTCATAAATAATTTCTATAATTTCTGTGCCATACAGTGAGCATTGTTTACTTCGTATATTTAGCTCTTGTACATATGTGCTATCTATGCTATTGTTCCTCTTACGTAAGAGTATGGTTTGCTTATTGCTGCAATATTTTTAATGTTTACATATTATGTTTCAGTGTCGTTTATGTCGTCCTTGCATATTGCTGCAGGTTGTTGTATTTTAACGTCATGAAGATATAGATACTATGCAGATATTATCCATAATGCTATGACTGACATAGATACGATGCGTAAAAAAATGAATACATATTGTTCATATATATGCTATTATGCGTAAGAGAATGACCTGTAATGTTTTTCATAATATTACAATAGCTTTGAATAATGACATACCTATTATTTATAGAATTTGAGATTCCACTTTATATTTATTTTTTTATCTTTACAAATTCATCCATGTGTATATCCAATTTTTTTAATATAAACACCAAGTAGGTACCTTGCTTAACATGATAATTATAAGAAGTTTAGTTTTACGTATTTTGCAAAGAAGAATGAGAATCAACCTTTTACATATTTTGCAAAGAAGAATGAGAATCAACCTTCGCAAAATAGGATACGATTTTTTTTAATCAATTTATCAAAACATGTTTATATCTCAATATTTCTTATCGAATTGTAGTGTACGAAATCACAAATTTATGTAGTTTGTCTTTTCTCGCGCAAATTAACATTTTGAACAGTAATATAAAAGGAAAATGTTACAATATGTAAAAACAAATTAAATTAAGCATATATGCCTTAATCTGCTTTGGGACCTGTGTAGATTCATTGAATGCGTAAAAGCATAGCCACTGGCATTAACAAAATATCAAATGCCAAATAATGATTCATGAAAGTCCAGACTTTCAAAATCATAATAAGTCAGTACGGAAGTCTGTAAATGTACCAAGATTTCGCAGGGCAGCAATGCGACTGTAATCGTCATTTTATATATAAATACAACAAGGAAAAAAGCTAGAATTGGTCTAAGACCAATTTTCACAATATCCTAGATGAATGCTCCAATGTAATTTGCCATGGTCATCCCTCTGTGCACGTTTTGATTGTTTAGCATCTATTTCAAGAACGGTTCGGCGGGCAGTGAAAATGATTATAACATATCTCATAGGATTAGCATTAGTAGTAGTCTTTCTCCGCAATATTGTTCGGTACAGACAAAAGATTATTATATCTTATTGTACTATGGCCCAAGATTAATAAATTGAAATTGAAATCGAATTTTCTATTCTGAAGAATTCTTTAGACAATAAAAATGTCTAGAACTGATCATTTTCACAATATAAGCAAAAATCTTAAATTTTTATATGGCAACACCAAGAAGGGGTTGCCCGTTTTATCCCATTTTTGGAATTATATTTAATATTTATATAAAACATTGTGCACAAAATTTCACCTCTCTACGTTGACGCATTCTCAGGCAGTTCCGAAATATGTAGTGAAAAAAGAAATTTTTGAATGGCAACCCTATAAGGAGTTAGTCGATTTATCCTATTTCCGAACTTTATTTTACTTTTTTTTAAAAACCTATGTGCAAAATTTCAGCTTTCTAAGTATACACGTTCTCGAGTGGGTGTCCAATCCATTTTGCTTTACCATTAATTATTTCGAGGTGTTACAAACAAAATGACAAACTTAGTATACCTTATGATTTCATCATCTTGGTTATAAAAAGGGGCATAAAATCAGGTAACCATTGAGCCAAGAGTTTTTAAAAATTGGACTCAATTTAAGAATTTCGGTCAAATTATGAAAAATCCAAAAATCATATTTCCTGTAAGCAGTAAGCTCGGAATAAAATATTACATCGGGCTGTCGGTCATAAATTCTAACACCTTTCAAATCAGATTTTATTTTAATGTGGTTTCGGCTGAATGTCAATAGTTTACAGTAAAAAATTTAGGAGTAATTTATCTGTGCCTAAGGCTTACCCCAATCTTACACAATACTACTTCAGATGTTGATTCTTCTAAAATTGCTAATTTTTTAAGCAATAGAAACAAAGCATTTCCTTTTTTCCATATTTTATTACAATTTCCAAATCCCGGTTGCTTCATAAAATCCATCACATGAAGTTGAATGTCTCTGGGACAAATGAATTTCTGTAACACGTTGAGTTCCAAAATCGAAGTTTTCATAAGTTTCAAGGATCTTTCTAGCATCAAATGTTTGTCGGCTTTGTATGAAATTTTCTTGCTCAAGTCGATCTCTAAACTTCGAATTGATTAAAGTTACGTGAATTTTAACACTATCAGTTCTCTTCCGTGTCAGTCCTTTCTGTGCAAAGCGATTACCAATTGCATCAGCTATTAATTGTATCGGTTTGGATTCAACTTTGCCGTACAAAACAGCGACACTACTGGGGTCATCGTTCATATATCCTAAGCCGTGCATTCGAAGGTCAATATGTCCGTACTCTTTTAGCACTGGTCTAAAGTGTAATAAATTAATGAGTTTTTCTCTTTAGTTATTTTTTTTTACTTACGTAATTACAGAGTTCATACAATTATCAAAAATCTGTACAGCCAAGGCTCTATCGTCATTATCCATCAGTGATAAGAGGGTAATTGTTAAATGCAATTTGTTGGGATTTTGAAATAAACAGGCGTCCAAGCCAGGTACTTCGGGTCCAGACAAAATTTCGTCCTGAAAAAATAGTAAAACTAATAATAGACTATTGTGTACTTTCGTTTTCGTATATTTTATATTCTCATAAAATAAGGACCTTATTTAATAACCAATTTAGTAAAGATTTATTTTTATTTTTAGTACTTCTGTAAGAACGGTAATATAAAAATTATCATGTTTTTTTCCTGCTCCACTCTTAACACCTCTGAGAGTACAACCATTCCTTTAAATTAATGATGACACCAACACATTAGAAGTCATTAGTGGACCGGCTACAAAGTACAGAATACAAGGCATACCTAATAGAGGCGATGGTGTACATACATACACACATACAACGTCACTAAAAAAAATAAAAGCAGTAATAAAATGCGTTGGCACTCTACAGGCAGTTTATTGAGCTGGGCTGTGACCTATCGGCTTGGAAAATTAGCCGCACGATTCCCTCTCTGAGATTATGTCAGACACTTCTGCTCCTATCTAAAAGAGGCCCTTCCATAAACCGTAAATTGGCCGTTCTGAGCGTCGGTGATATCCATATGTAACAGTTACGCATATGTGGAAAATCAATTATCCGCCAGTGTCGCAGAATTAAGAATTCACAGTAAACCTTATTTACTTGTTTATTTTTCCCCCTTTAATATAATTCCCTTATTATCCATTCTTACCGACGTGACCCAAAGAATCAAGACTCATTTTTTCCTTCGTATTATTCGACACAACGACTTACATATGCATTATAAATAATGACGAGTATTTTCTTATGCTCACGTAATTGTATTTCTTCATTTAATAACTTTATTTATAGTTTCGTTTATTCTGTTCGGGAGAGAATCTCCCTATGCACTATTCATAGATAAAACCATTCATTTATAATACTGTTGTTTCTTTTCAACATTAATAATTCAAACAATCAAATGCTAGTATTCTAAACTTATAGTATGAGGTTGTGCTCATTAAGAACAAACAGTTTAGTGATTGGAGCATTGAGATTCATTCATGCACAGCATAAATCTGGTATTTAGGTTGCCTTTCTGTCTTTTTCTCCTATTTAAGCAATACATTAATGGAGCTTGAAAAGCGAACAAGCACCACTCCTGTCCTAAACTCGGATCTGTGCGTGTGGTGATCGCCTAGAAAAAACTATCTTCTTCTGATTATTAGAGATTATGTAAGCCTGGTAGGGTTTTTTTTAAGGCAGATAGGAAGACACACCCTTATCCAGCCTGCTCCGAGCGAAGACCGGACAGAAAGTATTCGGTTGTTTCAAGCTCTCCTTAGTCTCCTTCTGCTAATAGTTCCTGTGAACATTCGCTATGATGAGAGACCCGATACTCGAGATGACAACGCCTACGACGGGTTCCGGTCCGAGGAACGGAGAATTAGAGCCAGCCCTACCTAAAAGATCAGCCCTGGTCGGGTTGGTAAGATAATTAAGCTGGCACACCCGCAGCTGGTCCAATTGGCACTCGTGAGTCGTGCTACACATATGACATCCAGTATCTCCTCCCACTTAAGCTGTGGTATGTGTTGCCAACTCAATAATTACTTTTGTCAAGATTATTCGATCGAGTATACGGTGATGAGCTTTGATTTTTTTTAATCCATTACTTTAATAACTAATTTCCCTTCGTAGTAGAACTAGGAATACTTTTCTTTTGAATATTCAATTCATTAACGTTATTATTCGAATTGTATTATAATTAGCATTCCAGTGCATGCGTTTTTTCTACTTCACTTGCCCTACTTTAAGTGCATACACTTTCATTCGATTTCATTTCAAATTACTTGAAATGAAATCCCTAACATCAATTTGGATTTGTCAGCACAAATCGACTTTTTCATAAACATAAAGCTACATAAAATGTAGACTTTATGCAAGCATATTCCTATTCAATCATTTAAATATACACACGCTACAATTTCATAAATATAAAGTGCCTAAATTGTAACTTTGCTGCAATCGCTTTCTCTTTTGAGCACATGTATATATGTACATACATACGCCACAAGTGGCACATTGCTAGTCTTTCACAAAATACCCTGTATTTTAAAAAGTACAGAGTGTACGGTCACTTCCAGAGCTCATTGTATGCAGAGCATCAATGCACGTCAATCAGTAAAAAACGAGTTCAATGAAACAACTTTTGACGCGATGAGAATGCAATAGTAGCTCATATCCGTGTAATTTGTCAGATTGAAATTTTCTGGAAAAAATAACATCACGAATAACGTAAAAATTATGAAAATTGTAATTTAAAAGACTTTGGCGTGATTGCGGATGAACTTGATAAATAGTTGGAGATTGATATGTTATCCCAAAACCCTCGAGAATACTTTACAAGCCATGAAACAGACTCCCTCCCTACTACATGCGGGGCCCAACGGAGTCCTTACATTCTAAAATATTTGCAGTGTTCTTATGTAAAACTGACAAAAGTTTTGTTTGAATAGCTCCTCGGCCCTAAACTACTATTCATACAGAAAAATGGTGTTCTGATAATCTTAAGCTTGCTTTCTTATCTTACAAACCGTAATAAAATTTTTATACCTTTCCTAACAAAATTATTTAAAAAAATTTATCTTAACCAAATGACTACGATTTCTCAAACAAAAATTGTCAGCTGAGTAATCATTGTAATGTCGCCGCGCTGTCATGGGATGCCGTGGGCTAATGATATCGATTGTAGCTGCCTACAGATCGGACTCCGGCTGCACATACACGCATGCAATTATCACTCAGCTGAGAGGTATTGAGCGTAAAATGGTAAGATTACTTTGTAATCAAAACTATTTTAATATTTTGTTAAGTAAAGTATATAGGAAGTGTAGCCTTTGGGAAGGTAAGGAACCAAGCTTTAAATTAATACAAGACTATTTTCCTGTATGGATAGTAGTTTAGGCTCTATAGCATATTTAAAGTCAATGTTTGGCACTTTTCCATAAGTACCAATATGGAACATTTTAGAAAACGGACTCACAACGCATACATATAGATTTCTGTTTCATGGCTTGAGAAGTATTCTCGAGGGTTTTGGTTATCCTCAATGACATTCAGTTGTGACATTTCTCATATACAATGTTGTGCAAAACAATAGCAACCATTTCAATAAAAAAAAAGAATTCATGTTTTTTCCATAATTTTAATTCACTTATAACAAAAATAATAATCAATAATAATCTACTCATCAAACACCAACAAATTAACATACTTCACAAAAAACAAAAGATTTCATAACTGTAAAAATAAATTAAAAATAGCTGGCTTCTGCATTTTGAAGTGTGCAAAACAATAGCAACTTTTTATAAATGGAAGCTGATTCCTCAGTACTTCGTAAATAGCCCTTTTTTTTAAACTTCAGCACATCTCCGTGGCATAGATGCTATTAAATTTGTAATTATACCCTCAGGTATATTTTTCCACTGGTTTTTCAAGGTTTCCATTAGTTCTGTTTTATTTCGGGAACGTTGGAACCCAACTCGTCGTTTGAGGATTCCGAAGAGGTTCTCAATGGGATTTAAGTCTGGAGATTGGGCCGGCCAATCAAGAACTTGAACCCTATTCTCATTAATCCATTCTTTTACCAGCTTCGATGTGTATTTCGGATCATTGTCATGTTGAAAAACCCATCGAAGCGACATTCCCCATTCGGCATAGGGCAACATAATCGTCTCTAAAATATCCTTGTATTTGAAACGATCCATTATTCCATTTATTTCGTGGAAAGTCCACCAACTCCTAAACCCAATGAAACTATAAACGCACCTTGGCAAGCTGTTATTACTGAGATTCAATTAGCAGAGTTGGTAAATAGCTTAGTAATAAATGTTCTTAGAAGAGAATGTAGAACTATTCTTCAGTCTCTCCTTAATCCGGCAGCGGACATATAACGACGTCGACCAGCGAATTGACGCTGGAAACGAGGGTAATTTATCAGAAATGGATAAAATTCCCGATGTCGTGAAAAGCCTTCGAGAATTTTCACGTCAACCTGGAGAGATCTCCTCTTGGAAAAAAAGGCGTAGAGCGAATTCTCACAATTTATGCACATTTAAAAGGAACTGCGAAATATTACGGTATCCTAAACGTGATTCGAAATAAAATTACAGGTCAAGCAGATGTAGCTCTCGAGTCCTACAATACTCCACTAAATTGGGAGAAGATTTCAAAGTGCCTCACTTTGCACTATGCAGACAAAAGAGACCTAGGAACGCTGGAGTATCAGATGACGACTCTGGTATAAGGAAACCAGACAATTCCTGAATTCTACCAAACAGTCTATCGGCATCTGTCACTAATATTAAACAAACTTAGTGGCATGGAGATGAGCAATGAGTCCTTGACAAATATGACTCAAGCTTATCGGGACAAAGCTTTGGATACCTTTGTTAGAGGTCTTAAAGGTGATCTACCAAGACTCCTCAGCATGAGAGAACCATCAGATCTACCCCAGGCATTACATTTATGTCTTAAACTCGAAAATGTAAACTTCCGAGATCAACATGCCCACCATACTAGAAATAGACCGCAACATAGACCCATACCGCCTATTCCTCCAACGAGAAGTAATTACCGAGAAGAAAATAATTATCAATTTTACCCTGAACTTGTCCATAATCCTGAAAGGATACAAAAATCTAATTTTCTTTTCATTGGCAACAGCAGCCACGCTATTATTCCCGGCAAACACCACTGCTGCCGAAACCATCGCCTAGACCCGAGCCTATGGATGTGGATCATTCATTACGTTCTCGCGCAGCGAACTATCAAAATTATCCAAACAGGAATCGCCAATTCATTAACAGGCGACCACCCACTCAACAGGTTCATCCTTCATATTAACAGCAAAGAATAAATCACATAGAACAGGATGACCCGAATGAAGTTCCGATTACCAATCAGCAAGCAACCGAAGAAAACGAATATGAACAAGACATAAAAACTAAAGATTTGAACTACGATCAAAGCCTAAGTAATTTACATCAGTTCTGGCAGTTCTATCTTTGACCCACCCGAACGACTAGATGATATCTATTTTTTAGATTAAAGCGCTCTTCGCTTCCCTATTTTGAATACACAGCGAAGAGCGGAAAGACATACCATTCCGAATAAAAAACGATTTTTCGCTACCTCAGTCGGAGGCAATATCGAAATTACCCATCATAGAATAGTAAATCTTTTTGGACCAGAAACGGCAAACTTAAACTTTTTTATTCTTCCCAGTCTTATTTCATTCGACGGAATAATTGGCAATGACAGTCTTAAGGAACTTAATGCTGTTATCCACACAAACCAAAATTTCATGATTATCAAACCAAACATTCACATAAAACTCAAACAGCACATATCTGATTCTATTAATTCAATTGATATTCGAACTTCCCACATGATTCAGGAACAGATCGCTAAGCTTAATCACATAATTAAGCAAAATCCCAGACTCTTCTCTGAGCCTGATGAAAAATTAACGTACACCACTACTGTTAAAGGCGAAATCCGAACAACCTCAACTGACCCAGTCTATTCAAAATCGTACCGTTATCCCATGTCATTAAAAGATGAAGTCGAAACCCAAGTAAAAAAACTACTTGAAGACGGTATCATACGACCAATAACTCACCAGTTTGGGTCGTCCCAAAAAAACTGGATGCATCTGGCGAGAAAAAATACAGAATGGTCATCGATTACCGCAAACTAAACACAGTCACTATACCGGATAAATATCCAATCCCAGAAATTAACGAAGTGTTGGCAAACCTAGGGAAAACAACTTCTTCACAATAGTAGACTTAAAAAGTGGTTTCCATCAGATACTACTCAAAGAGTCTGATACTGAGAAAACCGCCTTCTCTATCAATAATGGAAAGTATGAGTTCACTCGTCTACCCTTTGGGCTGAAAAATGCCCCTGCTATTTTTCAAAGAGCCTTAGACGATATTCTGCGGGAGCACATAGGCAAAATATGCTATGTTTACATCGACGATATTATTATATTCGGAAAAAATCGAATCAGAACATTTTGAAAACCTAGCAAAAGTATTTAACACTTTAGAAGCAGCAAATATAAAAATTCAATTAGACAAATGCGAATTTCTCCAGGAACAAGTCGAATTCTTTGGGTTCGTAGTGTCGAGACAGGGTATTAAAACCAACCATAAGAAAGTGGAGGCAATAATCAATTTGCCACCACTTAAAACACTACAAGATTTGAGATCATTTCTCGGTATGTCAGGCTGTTATCGTCGTTTCATAAGAGACTATGCAAAACTAACGAAACCCCTTACATCCCTTTTAAGAGGGGAAGATGGACATGTGTCCAAAAATCTTTCGAAAAATAAAGTTATTCACCTCGGTGTAGAAGCCATGGAAGCATTTAACAAAATCAAACAATCACTAACATCAGAAGAAATTATTCTATACCACCCAGACTTCGAAAAAGAATTTGAGCTCGCAACTGATGCATCAGACCACGCATTGGGAGCGGTGCTATCTCAAAACAATCGACCAAATACATTTTTGTCGAGAACGCTAAGTAAAACTGAAGAGAACTATGCCCCCAACGAGAAGGAAATGGTGGCAATTGTTTGGTCATTAAACTCTTTAAGAAACTACCTCTATGGAGCAAGAAAGGTAAAAATCTATACGGATCATCAGCCCCTTACGTAAGCTCTCAGTAACAAAAACACTAATTGTAAGATGAAACGATGGCAAACTATCCTCGAAGAGTACAATTACAAACTCGAGCACAAACCTGGCAAAGCGAATGTGGTAGCCGATGCGCTATCAAGACCACCCTTAGAAACGCATCTAAGCCCACTGACCACAACGCAACACAATGATGAGAGTTCATCACATAATCTCATTCCAACAGTAGAGTGTCCCATAAACGTCTTCCGCAATCAAATCATCGTACAAAGCAACAAGTTACCAGCTAAAATCCCCATTTCCAAATTATCTCCGTCACATCATCATTCAACCTCAATTTACCACAACAGAAATAATTAATTTATTCAAAAGATATCTTAATGCACGTACTATAAACAACTGTTGTAGTGAATACAAACACTGAAGCTGAAATTAAAACGTCAACAGACGAACCAATCTACACTAATGTCGATTTCCATTGATATTTTAAGAAAAGTGCACGTCAATCAATGAAAAACGAGTTCAATGGAACAACTTTTAACGGGATGAGAATGGAATAGTAGCTCATATCCGTGTAATTTGTCAGATTGTAGTTTCCTGCGAAAAATAACATCACGAATAACCTAAAAAGTATGAAAATTGTAATTTAAAAAATGTTGGCTGTGATTGCATATGAATTTGGTGGAGTAATAGTTGAAGATTGATATGTTATCCTCAATGACATTCAGTTGTGACATTTCTCATATAGGTGTGCGTTTTTCGGTGTAACACCGGCGCTCTATCGAGTGTAGCACCAGGCTCATTTGACGTACTTTTTCTAGCAGTGCAGGTCAATGGAACGATTTCAGTGTAACACTGCAAGAAAAGTGTAACGCTTCTGTTACAAAACGTGATCAAAGGATCGATTTAGATGGGACCATTTCAGTGTTGCACTTTTTCTGGCAGCACTGAAGTCCATCGAACATATTTCTGTCATATTCCTTGCATTTGTGGGCACACGTATTATATACACGGGACTGTCAAACGTAATGAATGTTCTTTATTGATGTATACAAACAAGTTTCTTCTTTAACTTTATGCTAATTACCCAAATAAAATGTTTTAATTCATTTAACTCCAAAATTTCACAAATAATCGCGACAGTACACTTTGACAGAGCAGATGACAATTCAACTTGAATATGTATTTGTAACACCGAGAAAATATCCAGTGCAAAGTAGGGGAAGCGAGTGCAAACCTCATGTTGCACTTCTGCTATAAAAATTGTCCCATCGAAAATTTTCAGTGTTGCACTACTGGAAAAAGTGCAATACTAGTGTTGCACTCAAGTCCCATCGAAATCGACATTAGTTTCCTGTTTCTATGTCGCATTGCATGTCATTTAATCGAGTGTTTGGTTTATGTTTAATTTAACATACTAATACTAACAACGACTAAGTGATGAAACGCATTAATTGTTGACCGTTTATTTATTAAACGTGTCCACGCAGCGGCTTGTGTTAAGCTGGTTCTGATAGTCGATTTAAAACAAATAAACAGCATATGCTTGAGTGCTCTAACTAGAATTTAATCGAAGCTAGATTTTTTAGAAGTGTCGTTTAATTTGTTTGTGAAAATAAAATTTTATTCGTTTTCACAAAAAAGAAACTGCACAAAATTTAAAACTAGGCATAAATGAAGTTTATAATTTTAAAATGTTTTACATACCCTGAATTTTATAAACCCATCCTTGATATCTGTAGATGTAAATGGCACGCATAGAAAATGTGTGAACTGATGCTTGGTGCGTGCTGCTAGAATTATCATATCAACTTTTCTTCGTGCAGATGATACACACTGCCTAGTTGGACCTATTATATATTTGAGGCACAATTAATTATTTTTATGTAGAAATAAATGTTAAATGGAAAAAATCCTCACCAATTATAACTACATCCCCTTCCACACCAGGTTTTGGTATTCGAAGTTGTGTTTTTGTTTCTGCTTCTATGCGCTTCTTAGTAGAACCTTTAGATCCGATTAATTGAGAAAAAAATATTCTATAAGGACATAAGGACGTAAAACAATTAAAGTATTTTATTTTATCAGGAAAATTTTACTGTGGAATATGGTATGACGTCAAAAATCTATCATTATCTATTGGCTCAATTTGAAAATCGTCATCATCGTCAACATAAGTATCTAAGATTTAAATATTTAAAATTATTTAGATACAGACCACGACAAGTCGTGTTACAGGTCAGTGATGTAGACAGATATTTATACCTTCTTCTACGTATGGAGCATCTTGTGGATTTTTTATAAATTCATCCTGACAAGTTTGATTAGTTCTGTAACAACGTCCAGCTACCCATATTAGTTGAGGCGCTAAAACATCCATGAGAATTTTGTTGAAGTTTGTCGCAACTTTACAAAGCGACAATTCTTATATGGTGTTGAAACTATTCACATCTATTTCAACAAATCTGTTAAATTGAAGTGGAAATTCTTATTTTATAGTAAAATTAAGTTTATGGCTTAAAGTTACATACCTTGACAACACACCTGACGTCTTGTCTCAATGAAATTCTTCTTCTTTATAAAATTGAATGAAAGCCGAGTATCGAGTTCGAGTAAAATGTGACATTTCCATACAAGTTTAGCGCTGGTAAAATCGCATCCAAAAATTTTACTGAAGATTTTTCTAGATGCAGTACGGAGTTCACTGTTAAAAAGTAATTATTTTTCTATTTTAACATAGATGGCGGTTTGTATAGCTCCACTTATTTTACTGAGGGCCTGTCCGGATCCAAGTCTCCGTCTTCGTCTTGTTATTACAGCTAGTGACGTAACACAACAAGCTCAGCTATTATAATAGTTAGACGAAGACGAAGCTAACCTGTCCGAATTCGTTAGTTTGCTCAGCTTGATTTCACAGACAGCAAACAAACATAACCTCACAATACGTTGTCTATTTAAATAAGTCAACTCGAACCTTGACTCGGTGAACAAGCTAACCAGATGTCAAAACTGTTATACAAAGTAGCAAAGCTCGACGGCATAGGCTTGGATTCGGATAGAGCTTGACTCGATGTTACGTCACAAGCTGTAATAACAAGACGAAGACGAAGACGAAGACGAAGACGAAGACGAAGACGAAGACGAAGACTTGGATTCGGACAGGCCCTGAATATTTATGCGCGTAGGCGTAGCCCCCGCAAGATACAAGCCATTAACAAAGTCGAAAAAAGAAAGCAGCAGCGGGGCGGTCAGCAGGCGACATCCACAGTCTTCTTGCCTTGTCTTACTGAAGGAGTTTTTCATATAAAAGTTGCTTGTATTTCGTTCAAACGCTATAATTTCCGTAAATTTGTTCCACATGTTATTTTTTTTAAAAACTATTAGAAAGAAAACATATTTGGCCGCAATTTTGTTTTAACTTCATTTTGCTGTGGAAGCGATAGTTTTGGGCTTTAGGACCTGTTTAAGATGAAATTTTAGTTCTTCCTCCATTACGAGTATACAAAAAGCAGTAAGAGTGAGCGCTTGCTGCATGCTGTACCCGGCACGTTAAGGCATTTTAATGTGTCGGTGCCTTCGGCGACTTCATGGCTTGTATTATATTCCGGGGGTTACGGCGTAGGCCTAGTATGAAGTTCAGGTATTGGTAAAATTTAACGTGGTCTCCAAAAAATTGCATTTTAACGCTGGTAAAAAGTTGACGTAAGTTTTATACGAGGAAAACGAAGTGACAGTTGTTGAAATCACAATTAATCGGAAATATTTTTAAAAATGCTAAGTGATTATTATTTATAAAGGATATAAATCATCAAATCCACGACGAATTTGTTGCTGCGACAGGTCTAAGTGTGTATCGTCATCAAAGAAATCCACGGGAAAAACTAAATAAAGTTTTACCAGCATTTTAATGCTCCGCACATTAAAATGGCCAGTAAAATAAGCGGAGACTTACAAAACGCCATCTATCTTATAATAGAAAAAAATGCACTTTTTAGCAGTGAACTCCGTACTGCACTAGTAAAGACTTCAGTAAAATGTTTGCTTTGGATTTTACCATCGGTAAAATTTGTATGGAAATGTCAGTTTTTATCTGAACTCCGTACCGTTTTACTTGTACTCCGTACTAAAATGCTGGTAACATTTTGACATTTGCTGTTTCTAATGTCGATTTCCATCGATATCTTAAGAAAAGTGCACGTCAATCAATTAAAAACGAGTTCAATGGAACAACTTTTGACGCGATAAGAATGAAATAGTAGCTCATATCCATGTAATTTGTCAAATTGAAATTTTCTGCGAACAATAATATCACGAATAACGTAAAAATTATGAAAATTGTAATTTAAAAGATTTTGGCGTAATTGCGGATGAATTTGTTAGAGTAGTAGTTGAAGATTGATATGTGATGTTCAATGACACTCAGTTGTGACATTTCTCAGATAGATGTGTGTGTATTCCGGGTAACACCGCCGATTTTTCGAGTGTATAACCACAGGCGTTTTTACGTACACCATTTCTAGCAGTGGAGGTCAATGGAATAATTGTGGTATAACACTTCTCTAGAAAACGTGATCAATGGAAATCGGTATAAGGCAATTTCAGATTGTTTTTTTGAATTTATTCAAGGATTTAATTTCACTTCACAATTTTCATATTATTTTTGTTAATTTATTGAAGAATTTAATTTCGTTTGTCAATTTTCGCATTAATTAAGGCCAGTTTTAATTGTAAATTGTACAATGTATATATGACGTTATTTTGATGTATTTGTTACAATAATGTCACCAATATGACATTGAGTTAATTTTTACGTATTACTTACAATAACGTTGCAGATGTTTCAAAATGTGACATTAATGAAGCAATAGGTACCATAATGTTATTGTAAGTAGTATGACATTGAGATTACCGTCAAAGATGTTACGTTAGCCTTTCGCAGTTTGTTATTACTATGTAACTTAGAGGTAAATCTATCTTCAAAGTTAAATTTGCCTTAACATTACTTTTCCCCCATATGGTTTCCATGTTGATAGATTCATACGTGCGAGATACATCAATTCGCAAAAAGTTATTAAGAAGAAAACACGATCGTATAAATATACGGGAGAATATTATCGGAAGGTTAAACTAAAAGTACGTAGACGGAAAGTTTTAAGTAGTGGAAGCTTAAAAATAAAAGAAAGAACATCTCTTTTCGATCAGACATCATGATATTATAGTTGAAACAGGTAATTTATTTGTGTTTACATATATTTCTATGTGTTACGAATGCTAACACAAAGTTAATATGCTCTGGTTTCTCAAATTAAAAAGTGGGTTTATATTGCAGCCCAACGAGAGCAACAAGTGGTTTATTACAAATACAAAAGATATAGTAGAGATGATAAATGTGACATACAATATGAAAAAGCCTTATGTATATGGAACTAGTGTCAAGAATAAGGCAGACTTCTTCTTAGAGCCCTTTAAATCTTCATATATTGACATATATTCTTCCTTGGATTTATCTCGAAACGCTCCAAAGCTGTATGCGCTGCATGATATTGAATATAAAGTAAAGGCTTTAAAGTACCAGAGGAATTAGTATTTCTACCATTGCTATACACAGTTGAAAATACATAAATGAGATCACTTTATTAGGCATATGAAAAAGTTTATTATATTATTTGAAAATATATATTTATATAAATGAACAATGTTTTTTTTTAATTCAATATAATTGTGGCGCATTTGTAAGGGTGGTGTAGATAACTGACGTATATTACGCACAATTTTGTCTCGTCCTGCAACACCCACAACGTGAACAGCACTATCAGCGTTCCTTGCTATACCCACTTCCATTTCTGAATTATAATCAGTTAGTTGTATCCATCTTACTTATTAAAGCAGGATGCAACCGAGCTTGTTTCTTTTTAGTAAAGTACCTGGAATAGTTTGTACATAGATAGTAAAAAGGGGATTTGTAAGTAATAAATGCTTTCAATTTATCGCTTCACGCTCTAGTCCTTCTTTGAAATTATTTATGGGATCACAGTTTTTAGGCTCACATTTAATTTTATGCCAGTTTCTACTGGGTTGCTCACACTCCGAACGAAGATCATCGATTTTTTTGCTCGATGTCAGTGGCCAAAATAATGTGGATCCTTTGACTCAACAAGATGGTACACATGTAACGCATGTATCTCTGCCTTCAACAGTTGTCACAATTTTAAACATTGAAATAATTTTTAAATAATTCACTTGTCGAGACATAAAGAAAAGTACAAAAATTTTACGCGAACTAAAGTATTCAAGATGCCAATGGTGAACTGACAGCTGTCAAAGATTTCATTTATGTTACATTAAGACCTGTGTTACATTAAAATAACTCTAAAGCCACACTTACATTAACACAATTGCAACCTGATTTCAATCAAGTTCCTTGTGATTTTATATGTAAGACATTCAACGTAAATTGCAACATTGTTATAACAAAGGTAACTATACCTAACATTTAATCTCTAACAAACTTCAACGTATATGTTATGTAAAGTTGAGTTTATTGAAACCGCAATGAAATCAAAAATGATGGCGTCAATAAATTATACCCAAATATTGTGGACTTTCTAAAAGTTATTGAAATTGAAGTTTTTTTGTTTTTAATTCAAGCTAAAACCAAAAAAATAATTTTTTATACTTCTAACCTTTCCGAAGATAAAGAAATAAAGAATACTGAAAAAGGCGACGTATTGTCAAAAATAAATTTTTAGAAATTTATAAATAATTTTAATAAGTCTACAATTTTACGGAACCGCGTAATTTTTATCGAGGTATTTAATATGCTTTTATCTGAAAAGTGGAGTTTGTTTGAAATTTCATATCATACAAGAGATTAGAAAGCCTCAATATTTCCAATAATTAATGTCATATCGTATCCATTATCTAAATAATAAAAATGTCACATACGATATAGTTAGTTACCAAAAGATTAAGTTCTTGCTAACCCTACGCATACAATTTTACCTGCATCTGTATACATATGTAAGTCCTTCGCAAATTTGTATGCGCGTTTTTCACATTAACGTAAACTTTACGTTAAAATGATCGTAACAGTTCATTATCACGCCAATCTTGAGGTAAATTTAGTTACATAGACGTATTTTAAGAAGTCAAAGTTACATTATTGTAATGTAACGCCCCATATCACCACTTTGTCACTGTTACAAAATTCGTATGTGTTTTTTGCTAAGTTACATACATTGTGAGGTAATTGCAATTTTAATGTAAGTTTAACTTATGGTAATTATTACAAACCGGGTAATACTTACGTAACTGTTACAAAAATTGCTGCTTGGGAAGTTTCATGAGATTGAAACTACCGTTACCGACGCCAAGCTTAATCACTGTTCCAATTGATAAGATCAACTGGTGAGTAAAATGACGAACACTGCACACTAAAAACACTAAAAATGTATCCGAGAGATTGCAAATCTGATGAATGCATTGAGGGCATCACCAGGGAGAAAGAATCTCACGGAAAAACCCCTAATCTGGTCCAAGCGTCGAAGCGAGCGAATTAGATGAAACGTCCGACTGCGTTGAGATACAAATTGGAACTGAGATGTCACTTTGTTTTCTCCATATTAACATAAGTCAAAATTTTACCAGCGATTTTAATGTGAAATATCGCGTTCCTGAGTGGAGCCGTATATTGGAACCGTATGTCTGATGAGGCTAGACGCAGTGCCTCACTAAATTCAGTTAAGTCTGAAGCTCTGGACTTCCTGACAGCAGCTATCTAATGCTATCCTTTTACTAATCTCTGTGTCAATATTGTCTCAAATTTTCATTAATTTATACTTCTGTTGCCTCACAGCCTCCGGTCCCGGGCTTGGATTACCAGATATCCATCATTCAGAAGCTTCAACTATCTGTGCTGCACCTTTATCTTGTCTTATTTTATTTTTTAAGCTATGCAGGTCTATTTGCCAGATGCACTTCGCACTGGACTATGCTATATTGTACTGTATTGTGCTGTACATTAAGCTACTACTTCTATCTTGTTATATTTTATATTCTATATTTTATATTGTACTATATATTGTTGCGAGCGTGGCCTTTGGTTCGTTATTTAAAACACAATATTAAATAATTAGTATATAAGTTCTTTATTTCACTTAAATCATATAAAATTCACAATTCAACGGTAACACTGCAAAGTCTAAGAGAAGACTCTTTTTCTGGCGATGACAACTGTTATATTTATACCCTAGAAACTCTCGGATTATTCTGGAGTGTTCTATTTCCAAAAGCTTCTTGACTGTTCTATTAATTCTACTCATTCCATTCCTGAACCTTCCCAAACATTTAATCATCGATTCTCCGAACCTGAAGTTGTTTACTCTCCATTGCCAGTAGATGTCACCAGTTGTCTCTTTCTATTGCACGTAACACTGCCCCCTTAAATTTGTTCGTCCCGAACAACAGGTGGTACACGGTCTTGATGCTCGTAGTATTGACACAAGCGGTCCAAATGAACAATTTTATGCTTGCCTCTTGTGCCACGCTGAATCCTGTATACCACGTCATTAATTCTAGTTACTACTGAATACGGTCCTTCCCAGTGTTGTTGCAATTTTGGAGAACGTCCCTTACGTCGTTTCGGGTTGTACAGCCAAACAAGATCACCTTCGTTAAATCCTGCGGAATCTGCACGTAAGTCATAGCGGATCTTCATCCGATCGTATTTGCTGCTAATTTCGTCCTCGTGACCTCGTGTACATCAGCTAATTGTTGTTTGAGCTCTTCTGGTAACTTTTGTTCACCTCTGGGGGTACCGAATTTGAGGTCGCTAGGTAAACGCATCTCTCTTCCGAATATGACTTTAGCTGGGGTTTGTCCGGTAGTACTATGAACGGCTGATCTATAAGCCATTAGGAATATAGGAATATGTCGATCCCAATCGGGTTGATGGTAGTCAACTACCTCCTTTAGATGCTCGATGCTATCAGATTGTGGGTGTAGAGGAATTGTTCTAGTTTTTCTTATTCCCAACATTTTACACATCTCCTGGAAAGTCCGCGATTCGAAGTTCCGTCCTTGGTCCGAATGAAGTTCGTGAGGCACTCCAAACCTACTGACTCCATTCGTTATTATTTGTTCTGCAACTGTGGTTGCCTCTTGATTAGGGATTGCATAAGCTTCAGGCCATTTACTGAAATAGTCAATGACAACCAATATATAACGATTACCGCCATTCGTTTCTGGAATAGGTCCAGCGATGTCTATAGCTATCCTTTCAAAGGGGGCTCCGACATTATACTTATGCATTTCTCCTCTACTTCTATGTTGCGGCCTTTTGCAAGCAGCACAGACAGTGCATCTGCGGCACCACTCCTTCACATCTTCTCGCATATGTAACCAATAAAACTTTTCTCGTCGTTTGGAAATGGTTTTGTTCACTCCCAAATGTTTTCCAGAGGTTCCACCGTGCATTTCTTCTAGAACGTCTCTGAACGTCTCTCGGAAAGATTCGCCATTAGGTGATTCCCACTTGCGTTTTAATATACCATATTCAACATAAAGAGAGTTCCATTGAGCCCAGTAACTTTTCAGCTTCTCACTCCGTTCCGAAATATCCTTCCAGTCTGGTCTTTCCATGTCTTCTTTCCAAGCAAGAATAGGTGAAATGTCCGGATCTTCTCGTTGTGCTGTTCGCAGGTCCTCATTACGCCAACCTGTAGATGGTTCCACGGTTACCAACTGTATAGTTGCCGTTGTTTCTTTTTCTTCCATCCGGGCGCAATGTTTGCATTCAAGTTTGCATGGACGTCGTGAAAAGGCGTCTGCATTTCCATGGATACGACCTCTTCGGTGTTGTATTTCAAAATCATAAGCCTGGAGTCGCTCTATCCATCTCGCCACTTGTCCCTCAGGATTCTTAAACTGCAGAAGCCATTTAAGCGCTGCATGGTCGGTGCGAAGGATGAATTTCTGCCCGTAGAGATATGTATTTATGAAAATGATTTGTTGAACTTACAGTGGCAAGTAGCTCCTTCCTTGTAGCACAATAATTTTTCTCTGACTTTGAAAGTGCTTTGCTATAGTAAGCTACTGGAACTTCTTGACCATTCTCCTCCTGAGAAAGCACTGCACCAATACCTTCATTGCTGGCATCCGTGTCTAATATAAATGTTTTTCCCAGCTTTGGACAGTGAAGCAGTGGAGCTTCACAGAGCTGTTGCTTCAAATATTCAAAACTTTCGTTGCATTTATCCGACCATATGAACGGCTTTCCCTTTTCTGTAAGTTGATGTAGGCTTCTTGCTATATCTGCAAAACCTTTCACGAATCGTCTGTAGTAGGTAGCTAAACCAAGAAAACTCCGTAATTGATGTTTGTCCTTTGGAACTGGCCAATTTTTGACGGCTTCTACCTGCTCTGGATTAGTTCTCACACCATGTGATGAAACTATGTGCCCAAAATATTTATTTACTCATACATATATACATTTACTCGCACTGAGCTTCAATTTTGCATTTTTGAGTCATTGAAGTACGTCCCGTAAGTTGTTTTTATGTTCCATGAATGTCCTTCCGATTACTATTATGTCATTCAAATAGACAAGACATGTTTTCCAGGTTAAACCACGTAGAACACATTCCATTAATCGTTCGAATGTGGCTGGAGCATTACATAACCCAAATGGCATTACTTTGAATTGCCATAAGCCACTGCCAACTGAGAAAGCAATTTTTTCTCCGTCGTCGGGATGTATTTCCACTTGCCAGTAACCACTCTTCTAATCCAGCGTGGAAAACCATTGGGCTCTGGAAAGGGTATCCAACGTGTCATCAATCGTTGGTAATGGATAGCTATCTTTTCTCGTCACGTTATTTAGTTGGCGGTAGTCTACACAGAATCGGGTGCTGCCATCCTTTTTCCTAACCAGTACAACCAGCGATGTCCAAGGGCTGTTAGATTCCTCTATGATGCCTTGTTTCTTCATGGAGTTCATCATGTCTGCAACTTCTGGTTGTTTGGCTAATGGCAATCTTCGTGGTGTCTGTCGAATGGGCCTGGAATCTCCTGTATCGATCCGATGCTGGACAAGATTTGTTTTACCATAGTCATCATCACTCATTGCAAATAATTCCGAAAATTCGTCGATCACTTCTTTGGGATCGTTGTGTTGTGTTGTTCACTTAAGGCACTGGACGAAAGAAGTTTCTGAACCTGTTGGGTAGTAGCTGGTATAGTTTTTGTCTCCTTGACATTATTACCATTATCCAAATTGACGATTTGGTAAACGGGTTCGCAATTTCCAATTATAGCGCCTTCTTTTAGCTGTGCCTCATTTTCGGATGTGTTAAGCACTCTGACTGGTATTAATGTTGCGCCTTCTGCCTTCACTAAAGTTTTGCCAACAATGATGCTAGATGTAACTTTTGTGGGGTTAGGCTCCACCAGATAGAATCGGCAGGTCCCGATGTTATCAGTAAGCTTTGTCCATATTAGTGTCTCGGAGCATGGCGAAAGAGTAATATTTTCGCAAGCCATCGTCCTTACTTTCGCAGGATGATCTGCTTCTTCTCCTAGTTTCATAGGAATTTCGATGTCCCCATATTTGAGAATCCGCTCTCCGACATCCAGATTTATTTTGTATGTGGTCATGAAGTCTATTCCAAGAATGAATTCATCCATTATGTCTGAAACCAGGAAAGTGTGAGGAAATAGTAGTTCGCCTAGTTGAACATCTAAAGTTATTTCTCCAAACACCTGAGCTGCTGCTCCAGTTGCTGTTCTTAGTAGATATTTGGTGGTGTTGTGAAGCCATTTGTTCTTAACAAGATCTGCTCTGATTATTGATCTTGAAACTCCAGTATCGATAGTAACTGCGCAGTCATTTTTTCCTACACTTCCATATATAACAAGACTGCTATTATTTCTCTGTTACTGACCTACTTGGATGATGACTTCGGGGCTGTCGATTCCACGAACCAACTTCTGCCCCACAAAGTTGGCTTTTACTAGTTTTCCGACTGCTCAACAGGAGAGACGATGCGACTAGTTGCTGCTTGATATCTTGTCTCTACACGAATAGCTTGTTCCCTGGCTCGACATCTTTGGCATTCTTCTTTCCCCTCTTCTTCTGGTGATTCCACTCGTCGACTTTTTCTGCAGTCTCTTTGAAGGTGCCCTGGTATATTACAATTCCAGAATCGAAAGACACCACGTGAAGGCGGGCTCTGTGATGATTGCACTCTGTTACAAGTACATTCTTCCACTGAAATTTCTCTCACTCGTAAATTTGTTGTACATTTTGATCTGTAATAGCGTTCACGAATGCCTCCGTCGCCAGAGAAAATCCGCATTCACGCTGGAGTATGAAAGATGCGCTAATCTTTCTACATCTGCCTGCAGTTGTTGTAGTGATTCGCTATGTTTTTGAGTCTGTTGCGCAACTGTAGGCGATATACTTGCTACATGTGTTCATCTCCGTAACGTAATTCTATCGCCTGTACTAATGAAGAGTAATTACGTTGATTTTCAATCGGTACAGTTTGAAAGAGTTCTGACGCAGGACCTCGAATTGCTAACACCAGAGCTATAGCTTTGTCTTCATCATTCCATCCATTTACCTCTGAAGCTGCCTCGAATTGTCTCGTGAAGATATGCCACGAATTTTGTCCATCAAATATGGGAGGTTTCATACTACCTGCACCGGATATTTCAGTTGCTACGTTTAGAGGCTGACGATGCTTTATTCTTTCCAGATCTGATTTAAAACTGTCAAGTTGCTCGGTGACTTTTTGTTGAGCTTCCGCCACTTCCTGCTCAATTCCATCAATTTTCAAATTTTGTTCGTCTAATGAGTTTTTCAGGAAAGTCTTCTGATCCTCCAAACGAGTTTCTAGACAATTCTCCAGAGAGATCTTTTGTTCGTCCAAACGGGTTTCCAAAGATTTCTTGTGTTCCTCAAAATCAATCTTTCGTTCATCGAAATGGGCTTCCATAGATTTCTTCTGCTCAACTAACCGGGATTCCAGAGAATTCTTTTGTTCCTCAAAAGCATTCTTTTGTTCGTCCATAGATTTCTTCTGCTCATCTAGCCGGGATTCCAGAGAATTCTTTTGTTTCTCAAAAGCATTCTTTTGTTCCTCGAGAGAATTCTTTTGTTCATCAAAACGGGCTTCCATTTTACTCATTAAAGTACTCAAAAGCTGTTCCATTTTCATCGCAGGTTCTTCTTCAGCTTCGGTTTCTTCTAAGGTCTCTTCGAAAACAAATGTTTCAGGATTCGTTCCTTCCTCTATCAGAGCTTGTCTAAGTCGCTCGCTAAAACTTTCTTTGTACCTGTCGTTTGTAATGACCGGTTCCCTAACTCCACTTTCAAATCCTGCATTCAAAGCTCGTCCATTTTGATTATTTAATTCACTCACAGGAGAATATTATTTATTTTCCAGAACTTTCACAATTTCTCAAAATTAATCACACTTTGAATTTTTAAGTGAATTGCCACCACTTTATTTCGCGAATTTATTTCACTTCTGACACCAGTTGTTGCGGGCGTGGCCTTTGGTTCGTTCTTTAAAACACAATATTAAATAATTAATATATAAGTTCTTTATTTCGCTCTAATCACACAAAATTCACAATACCTCAATTAATCAACTCAACTCTAATTATCGCTAACACTGTACTTTCAATTATCGCAATCTAATTACAAACTTTCGCTTCTTTATTACTTTCACTTGTTAACACTGCAACGTCTAAGCAAGACTCTTTTTCTGGCGATGACAACTGTTATATTTATACCCTAGAAACTCTCCGGATTATTCTGGTGTGTTCTATTTCCAAAAGCTTCTTGACTGCTCTATTCATTCTATTCATTCTATTCCTGAACCTTCCCGAACATTTAATCATCGATTCTCTGAACCTGAAGTTGTTTACTCTCCATTGCCAGTAGATGTCACCAGTTGTCTCTTTCAATTGCACGTAACAGTATTTTATGTGTAGAATTAAAAGGTATTGGCAGAAGCGACACTAAATTCAGAAGATTGTGTGATTTTGTATTTTTATTTTTATTTCTTCCGCGGAAGAGAAGTTGTTCCTTTTCTCCATTTCGGCCTTCACCTCCCGAAATACGTGGCTATTTTTCCTTTGCCCACGTAACTGGCCAATTTTATCGGCCACAAATCGACCAATATTTCGTCCTTTTTCGTGTACCAAAAGGTTTTCTTTTTATATTTTCGCTTAGCATCAATTCTTCCTTTTTTAAAACGAATAAAGTGTCAGTTCTACGTCAACGTCTTTTCAAAGTAATTTGCTGAATTTTGCTGAATATTAGAAATGGGTGCGTTCGTTACATTTATCGTGATTTCGATGGTAATTTCCACAAAATGATCTCGAAATGAGATGATTTCGAAATCATCTCAATGTATGGGAAATTACATGATTTTGAAGGTTATTTCGACAAATCTTCCAAAATCACGTAATTTCGGTGTAGTGAAAACGCCCTATTAAGTCGACTGCAATCGCCGACGTGAACACAGCCCTGGGGGGTGATTCTGATCTCTTTGCCGTAGCTTAGGCGTATTTTTTAGTCACATATTTTGACATTTCACCTCAAATTTGTCGTACTTTTAAATTCACCATATTCATTTTAATTTATCCTTTTCATAAACCACAAAATAAACTAAAATGAATTTGCAATGAATTAATGTCAGAATGCACGCCTAAAAGTACGACAAATTAGTCAACCGCTTCCGAGGTTGTGACAAAAATTTTATACTGTGGTAAATGGATATTCTACACCTAATTAGAGCAATACAAGTGCTTAAATTCGAAATAATATTTTGAGTTTGTAATGTGAAGTGTCATTTTCAGTTCATTCTACGTAAAGCAAGGCTTGCTGAATTGAATAAAAACACGAAAAAATCAGTAGAAAAGTTCATTTCGTTTAGGCGTATATTTTGACATCAAAGTACGACAAAAGATCAGAATCACCCTCCTGGTATCAGAAGTGGGATAAATTCGCGAAATAAAGTGGTGGCAATTGACTTAAAAATTCAAATTGTGATTAATTTTGAGAAATCGTGTTAAATTGTGAAAGTTCTGAAAAATAATTTATATTCATCTGTAAGAGAATTATTAAAGTAATGGGGCGCAGACTGGAGGAGCTTCGGATACAGGATTTGAAAGTGGAGTTAGGGAACCGGTCGTTACAAACAACAGGTGCAAAGAATGTTCTCGTCGATCGACTGAGACAAGCTTTGATAGAAGAAGGACAGAATCTTGAGACATTTGTTTTCGAAGATAACTTGGAAGAAACTGAATTGGAAGAAAAGTCTGGGATGAACATGGAACAAGTTTTGGGCACTTTAATGAGTAAATTGGAGCTATCATTAGCTCTGCAGATGAAAAATGCTTTTGAGGAAAGAAGCAATTCTCTTGAGAAACAAAAGAGATTTCTGGAAACCCGTTTGCACGAACAAAAGAATGCTCTTAAGGAACAAAAGAATTCTCTCTATGAACAAAGGAATTCTCTCGAGGAACAAAAGATATCTATGGAAGCCCGTTTTGATGAACAAAAGAATTGTCTAGAAACTCGTTTGGAGGAACAGAAGACTTTCCTGAAATACTCATTAGACTGTTGCGAGCGTAGCCTTTGGTTCGTTATTTAAAACACAATATTAAATAATTAATATACAAGTTCTTTATTTCACTTTCATCATATAAAATTCACAAACATTCATTTAATCAACTCAACTTTAATTATCGCTAACACTTACCATGTTTACATGCAGGGTTGAACCATGTTCAACGTGTGTTCAACTCCATGTATACGTGGCATGTATCCTCGACTCGACCACGCTTGGCTGGCGTAGTCGAGTTGAAATAGTGTCCTATAAACACGGATTGAGTAGTCGAGTTGGCAGCTAACAGTTGAAATTTATTTTATTCATTCTTTGCTCGAAAGTTTTGGTATGTAGTGTATTTATTGCGAGTTTATTTTGTTTATTTAAACAAAATTTATAACTTTTATAACTTCATTACAAAAAATACCATAAATATTGTTATGTTTGTTTAACTATCACTTCAACTATAGTTGGACCCGCTCTCAACTCAATATCTCAACCCTGCGTGCTAAAAAACACGCGTCGAAAACTCAACTCAAAATCGACTCGATCTTTCAATGCTGCATGTAAACATGGTAACTGTACTTTCAATTATCGCAATCCAATTACAGCACTTCCGCCTGTTTATTACTTTCGTTTGTTAACACTGCAACGTCTAAGACAAGACTCTTTTTCTGGCGGTGACATCTGTTATATTTATACCCTAGAAACTCTCCAGATTATTCTGGAGTGTTCTATTCCAGAAGCTTCTTGACTATTCTATTCATTCCATTCCTGAACCTTCCCGAAGATTCATTCATCGATTCTCCGAACCTGAAGTTGTTTACTCTCCATTGCCAGTAGATGTCACCAGTTGTCTCTTTCTATTGCACATAACACTGCCCTTCTTAAATTTGTTCGTCCCGAACAACAGGTGGTCCATGGTCTTGATGCTCGTAGTATTGACACAAGCGGTCCAGATGAACAATTTTACGCTTGCTTCTTGTGCCACGCTGAATCCTGTATACCACGTCATTAATTCTAGTTACTACTGAATACGGTCCCTCCCACTGTTGTTGTAGTTTTGAAGAACGTTATGTCGTTTCGGGTTGTACAGCCAAAAAAGATCACCTTCGTTAATGCGGAATCTGCACGTAAATTATAGCGAGTCTTCATCCAATCAGTATTTGCTGCTAATTTCGTTTTTCTAGCCTCGTGCACATCAGCCAATTGTTGTTTGAGTTCCGATACGTAGTCTTCTGGTAACTGTTCATCTCTGGGGGTACCAAATTTGAGGTCGCTAGGTAAACGCATCTCCCTTCCGAATATGACCTTAGCTGGAATTTGTCCGGTAGTGTTATGAATGGCTGATCTATAAGCCATTAGGAATATAGGAATATGTCGATCCCAATCGCGTTGATGATAGTCAACTACTTTCTTTAGATGCTCGATCAATGTTCTGTTGAAGCGCTCTACCATGCCATCAGATTGTGGGTGTAGAGGAGTTGTTCTGATTTTTCTTATTCCCAACATTTTACACATCTCCTGGAAAGTCCGCGATTCAAGTTCCGTCCTTGGTCCGAATGAAGTTCGTGAGGCACACCAAACCTACTGACCCAATTCGTTATTATTGTTCCGCAACTGTGGTTGCCTCTTGATTAGGGATTGCATAAGCTTCAGGCCATTTACTGAAATAGTTAATGGCAACTAATATATAACGGTTACCGCGTTCCGTTTCTGGAAAAGGTCCAGCGATGTCTACAGCTATCCTTTCAAAGGGGCTCCGACATTATACTTATGTATTTCTCCTCTGCTCCTGTATTGCGGCCCTTTGCAAGCAGCACAGACAGTGCATCTGCAGCACCACGCCTCCACTTCTTCTCGCATATTGTTTTTGTTCACTCTCAAATGTCCTCCAGAGGTTCCACCGTGCATTTCTTCTAGAAAAACTTTGACGTTTGATGCTGGCACGACTATCTGCATACAGAATGATTCGGCGTTAGGTGCTTCCCATTTGCGTTTTAATATACCACATTCAACATCAAGAGAGTTCCATTGAGCCCAGTAACATTTCAGCTTCTCACTCCGTTCCGAAATATCCTTCCAGCCTGGTCTTTCCATGTCTTCTTTCCAAGCGAGAATAGATGAAATGACCGGATCTTCTCGTTGTGCTGTTCTCAGGTCCTCGTTGTCCCAACCTGTACATGGCTCCACGGTTACCAATTGCATAGTTGCTTTGTTATGTTCGTAGCGTATTGCATATAGCAATATGCTACCAGAATTACTGAAGCGTGTAGGGCTGCGTCAAGCATAAAAAAAGAAATGAACGCACCCCGACCGAAAGAAATCCATTTCCTCAAGCTGCAGATGACAGGCTGGGGATGACAAAGAAGAAGAAGAGTCAATCTGTCTTACTTCTCGAGTAAAAGTCGCGTGCACGAACGAAGTCAGAAAACTGATCATCAAAAATCCTCATCGACATCTGTCCCAAAAAGGTAATAATTTCGATAAATCTTGGTAGTGTCAAATCCAATAAATAAAATACTCTAGGAATTTCCAAAGGGTGCTGGCCAAAGAGAAAGAACATTTTGCTGAGCTCTTTGAAAGGGAAGAACTTTTTGCTGCTCCAGAGATAAGTTGGCAGGATTGTTTTAATCCTGGCGGTTCTGTTTTCCGTTCAATTTTGAGACATACACAAATTTAACAAAATTCGCTGTTGAGCAAGGAAGTTTTGATGCAGGCAACCAAGGGCTTTGAAATCAATATTTCTCGGACTGGTCACACCAAGATACATTAAAACAGTTTCGTGATCGTGTTAAAAGTTTACCTTGCTGGAAGATTTAAACCACGGGGAATATATCCTCCTGAGCGTTTTGCGAACACGCAGCAATATGGATTAGCAATTTTAATGTCAAAGGATAGTAAAATCGAAGAATTCTTGAAAAACGTACTCTCTCAAGTTCAAGAATGGTTGTCTAAAAATCTTCTTGATAAAATATTCATGATTATTACACATGTTCACACCAAAGAAGTTCTGGAGTGGTGGGATTTTAAAGTGCAGACAGAACCGGGCGACAACAGTTCTGGTGATTCGAAGAACCCAATATCTAATAAGGAGTTGAAGCGTATCCAACAGGAGATTCGGGATGTAATGAGACAAATCTCTGCAACTGTTAGCTATTTGCCACTTTTAGATTGCATTTGTACTTTGGATATACTCATCCACACATTGCGAGACTGCAAAGTGGCTGAATCGTGGAACGAAACTGAAGCTGTTCTCATACAAAATAGTCAAGCAGTTCAGTTGAGAGCGTTTTCGACGGGATTGCACAAAGTAGATACAGTCGTCAACTATAAAATGAATTTGTAAATTGTTTTGAATTTTAATTTTTATTATAATTACGTTCCGCACTTTCTTATTTAATTTCGTTCAAGATATAAGTGTAGATTCAAGTGCCGCTGGGCAATATTATTTCAACTCAACAAATTAGTTTGTGATAGAGCCTACAGACAGCAAGTCGAAGCATTAAATTCTAATTTAATTTTTAGCTAGATGGCGGATGCTGAAGCGCTTCATCAGGCCGTGGAATTTTAACTGTAAGTATTATTGATATTGCACTTTTCCTTTGACACATGTATATACTCTGACTTTTGTAGCGACTTGCACTGTAGAACTTTTTCGTTATTGATATTTTTTTCATAGATTTACATAGTTTCAATTTAAAGCTATACTTGCACATATATATGTCTGATTTCATGGTATACTTACCTACACATGTATATTGGAATCCTAACCTTTTTGAATTTTTTTGATTTAATGCTTTATATATAACTAGCTATAGTTAATTTGTTGAATACTACACATTACCGAAAGTACCGAAACGAAAATTAGATCAAAGGCAATTTTTCTAGTTAGATTTAAGTGTATAGTTTTGAACTGGACGATATGCATATACATAGTAGGCCTGAAGTATGAGTGAAATAACAATCTTCAATCATTAAATTATTGCAAAGTAAAGGAAATTATTTAGAGATTAAGTGTAAAATAATATTGTTTTGTAAAGTACATACAGAGTTAAAGGATCAAATAAGAAATTGAATAGTTACTTACAGTCTAGGGAATTGTTGGTAAATCCAATTAAGTATAAGTATAGTGTATAAAATTATTTATCAAATTCAATCAAATACAAATAAGTTAAATTATTGGCTTAAAATTTAAATGGAAATTTTACATACCATTTTGTGAGAAGTGCATATAGTTTGGATAGTATATACAATAGCTTACGGAATTACCTGTAAAATTCTGTCATGGTAGCAAATAGCATAGATTCAATGTAGGGCAGGACTGAAATTGTATTTAGGAATTTTCTTTGATAATCTTTTATTCGTGAATAATAAGAAATTTTTTGAACGTAATGGCTCCACAAAGTTTTTGGCTTTCTCTTTCATTATCCCGGAGCCCTCTTACATGAAGTGAGGGTTGTATAGGCTCGCCTGGTCTCTCTCTCTCTCTAGAGGTCAATTAGGGACACTGTAAACTATCTGCCCTCAGTGTCAAATGGGTGGTTGGGGCATGAAGTAAGGCCGAAACATCTGCTCCTTCGAGGATGGTATACAGGTAAGTGACGTAAGGGTCCCTTCAGGATCGAATGTGTGCCGGCTTTTGTGTTGATAGGCACGATGTTTTTTTGATTATGGCTGACGGCAGCGGCAGGTTTTTCGTGGAACCTCCCCACACTCTCCGCCAATGAGCCGAGGCGAGCTAGCGTGCCGCCCTGCAGTGAACGCTGTCCGTCGAGTGCTCTGTCAGCTCATGCTTGCAGTCTGGACTTTACGTCCGATGTCCATCATTCAACATATTTCCATAACAAAAATGGCGCCCAACGTGGGGCCACCTCAGTTGGACTTCAGTGGTCTAATTGTGACTTTTGCTGGGGACTGAGACTTGTTGTGAGATGGTCATTTGGCACTTTGCTAATTGGCTGACCTCAAGCCTCATATCCAGTAGAGTTTACTTGCGGACCTGAGTCTGACTGGTTTTGTTATTTGAATCAATCTTTTTGGTAAAGTAAAGTTAGAGTTTTTGAAAGTCTGAAAGTAAAGTAAAGTTTTGAAAGTTTTTGCTATCTTGTTTCTCGATTTTGTATTAAAGTAACGTAATGTTTGAAAGTTTTTGGAATTTGTTTGAAGGTGAAGTTCGACTTTAGATTTGATCTTGGTCAAGCCTCAAGCCTGAACAATTAGTTGATTTTTTTTGAAATTGTTGGATGTTTTTGAATTTTCTGAAATCAATCTCTCCCGCTGGCCTTCTATCATGGAAATGGTAGGTGGCCTCACAAAATTTTTTGTGTGAGCTCTCACGGAGACATGTCTCTGTTGGCCAACTGGCTGGACAGAGTTATGAATCTGTGAGACGACTTTTTGGCTGCCAGCTAACTAGTTGACCAGATTCATGACTCTGCCCAGTTGGGTGGTTAGCTGGACATGACAATCAGGTGAAGAGGAAGGAAGGAGTATTTGGAGGATGGAAGTGATGCTGGAGACCTTCAGTAATCAGGAGTTGGCATACTGCTAACTGCCTGGCTGAAGAATCTCTAGTATCATTTTCAGTCTCTAGCTTCTCCAACCCGACAATTTCCGTGAGGACTCAAACATTTTCTTCCAACGCACACATTCACGTCGCTTGCTTGTATAGATTTTCTGACCTGAAATGGGGGAGAGCGACCTGAGGACTTTTATGTTGAGAGGTAGCTTCGGGAAGTGAAGGAGAATTCATATGTTTTTGATAGGAATTTTTGAAACGCACTAATTGATTTTTTTAATTTCACTGGTAATTTCTCCGAACTGGTGATACAACGAACGGTCGATAACAATTTTTGCTGAAATCTTAAGGAATCTTGGGAAGGAATTTTCGTTTGAAATTTAGTATATCGTTCCAAACTTCAAATTTTTAAAGCAGTATTTCGTGTTTCATTTTTCAAGAGCCTGTTAGTTTCCGAATTTTCGATTTCTTTGGAATTTTTCTGATATCTATCCCAAACGCTTGGTTTGAAGATTTTTTTCTTGAAGTACGACTGATTCTATAATGGCTATAGCGCGAACACTACCGCGAGCAACTGGGGTACCGATGCTGTTGCCAGATCCGTGCTCCGTCTGTCTAGAGAGCGGAAGCCAGTGAAGACGGTCTGTGGACATGTGTTTCACAAAGCATGTCTGAAAACGTGGATTGGACAGCATTCAAACTGCCCGTTCTGTAGATCTCATCTCACTCAGTATGATTTCACTGAGTATACTGGTGCTGTCCCGAAGATGACAAAGCCCGTAAAGACTGTAAGTCACGATCCATTACCTCCAATGGCGTCACTAGAGTTACCACCTTTGACAGTTCCACAACCTAGTCGCCGATCACTCTCTCCTGTTCAAGGACTTTTACCAATCCTAACTCGCGACGAAATAGCCCACTACCTTCTGGCAGTGGACATACCTCAGCAGCCACGGATGCTTTGAAGGCAGGCTTACGCATACAAATGCAAGACCCAGTACGCGAAAGCTTCGAACAGAGCCTCGATGTTTTGCGGACTGAACTAGTAACTAGTGTCCGACAACAGATCTCCGCAGCAATGCCGCCCATGGATTTTTCACGACCACCTCCGTCCATGGGTGACCCAAGACCATCCCAAGAGTTTCACGACTCGCGTAGGCAGTCGTAAAAGAGACCGCATTCAGCCTTTGGTCAGCCTATCAATCAGTCTAGACCAGATTTTGTCCCACCTCCACAACCACCACCTAGTCGTAATCCTGCAGGTGTAGGACAGCGACGTTCTGGCAGTCCTATCCGCAGGTGGAATATATCTTATAGCGGTGATAGCTCACGGCTTACTGTCGATGAATTTGTGTTTCGAGTGGAAGCTTTGACGTATTCGGCCTTAGAAGGAGATTTCGATCTTCTGGTAAGGCACATGACAACCTTGCTGTCTGGACCAGCTATGGACTGGTACTGGTCTCTCCTGAGGCAAAATTCCACGCCTTCATGGGAGTATGTGAAAACAGCTCTATTAGCTGAATGGGAAGTGCCAAAGGATAACCTTAAGGTCAAAGTTCAGCTGATGTTGCGCAAACAGAAAGCAGGGGAGTCATTTGCTACGTACCATCAACACCCGGTGCAGTTGCGCGACCAACTGCAAAGTCCCTTGGCGGACGGAGAATTCTTAGAGATCGTAAAGTCTAACCTGCTTCCAGACATTCAGCAAAAGGTCTGCCTACATCCCACTAACAATAAACACCAACTACGGAGTCTCGTGACTCAAATACAGGCGACGCAGCAGCGAATCGCGACAGCGAGCAGCTGGAATGCTTATCGCGGCCAACGAGTCAGCGAGGTGGATGAGTTTCGTCCGACAGAGGCCGAACTGAATCTGACACATGAACGCAGTGAGGAAGCAGTAGCACTAGGTGCTATTACAACCCCTCAGAATGTAGCCTGCTGGAACTGTGACCGGTCCAGTCACTTCTATCAAGATTGCCGGCAGGAGAGACAAGTTGTGTTCTGCTATGGATGCGGACGCAAAAATATTTTCAAGCCCGATTGCAGCTATTGTCGACAGAAAAACCTGAGACGGGTCGGGAATACCACCACCTCTTTCCGACCAGCGTCAACGTCGCGAGCGACAACCGCAACGAACACTCCAGTTCAAGCTTTGAACAAGGAGGAAGGTCCGCTCCATTAGCAGACCTTGACGAATCCCTGAATTGTCCACTGATATCATTCAGTGATTCTGATGATGTCAGCAAAACACCTGATAGTACGAACATTTCATTGGTAGAGACGGAGAACCTGATAGACTTCTCCGCGGATCTTCAAGCTCCCATTTCCACTTCTGGGGAGCCCATGACATTATTAGACACTTCTTTGGAAGAGTCTTTAATTTTCGATGTCCCAATAAGACCGACAGCACTTTTAGCTGACAAGGTTACTGAGCGGGAGATTTGGCCTCATGGTATTTCTGTTTTAAAACGGCCACCAAGCTCTGTTATGGCGAGTGGGCGTGAGCCAGTTTTACATCCGCTGACGCCGTATCATACGCGCCTGCAGAAATACAACGCAGTAAGAGACCGAATCTTCTCCTCAGTGGCAGAGTTAGCTGAAATCGTGTTTCCTGACTTGGATACTAGACCAAAAAGAAACGATCAACCGTTCGTTGGCGGGAACACTGTCGACGGATGCGACTGGAAAGAAAGAAATTGGCGCAGATTGCCGTGCCGATGCCAGACGACATTCGACCGTATGCCGAAGTAAAGCTGCTCGGGCGAACGTTTGTTTGTAGCGGATTGTTTGAGGAAAGCTGGCCTCTCTATCAACGTTGAGAAGAGCAAGTTTTGCATCAAAGAGACCAAATACTTGGGATTCATTGTCGGAAAGGGAGGTATGCGAACTGACCCTGACAAAATGTCAGCCATAGTTGACTATCCGTCACCTAAAACTGTTCGGCAAGCCCGACGCCTACTAGGTATGGCGGGATGGTATAGACGGTTCATCCCGAACTATGTTGATGTAACTGCCTCCATTACAGACACCTTGAAAACCCTAGTCAGTTCAAATGGACACCTGAAGCCCAGACGTCTCTTGATATATTAAAGCAAAAACTTACTTCTGCTCCGATGCTAGTGAGCCCAGACTTCACCAAGCCGTTCATTATCCAGTGCGATGCGAGAAAACAAGGTATTGGAGGAGTGCTGTTGCAGCTAGATGACGACGGCCACGAGTAGCCAATAGCCTACGTCTCGAAAAAGTTGAACTCAGCACAAAGAAATTATACCGTCACAGAGCAGGAATGCCTAGCTGCAATCTTGAGCGCACAGAAGTTCCGGCCCTTCATAGAACTTCTGCCGTTTAAGATAGTGACGGATCATGCGAGCTTGAAATGGCTGATGTCTCAAAAGGACCTCAGCGGTAAACTTGCTCGGTGGAGTTTGAAGCTTCAGGGTTTCGACTTCACTATTGAGCACCGAAAAGGAAGCCTGAACGTCGTCCCTGATGCGCTGTCACGCAACCATTGTGACAGCGTCCACAAACGAAGATCCTGGCCCGGAAGTGGACCTTAGTTCGCCATATTTCAACTCGTTGGAATATGAGGAACTGAGGCATAAGGTTAAAACGACTTCTGGCAAACTACCAGATCTTTGCGTCAGAGATGGCTTCGTTTACATTCGGACTGTTCCGAGAACAGGCGATCCGATTCAGGAAGAAGAAGCTTGGAAGCTTTGGATTCCACGAGGGCTTGTCACCGACGTCATTTCGAGGGCTCATGATCCGCCACTGGCTTCACACGGAGGTATAGGGAAAACACTAGAACGTCTGAGAAGACAATTGTACTGGCCACGAATGACAGTTGATGTCAGAAACTACGTAGGCGCCTGTGACGTGTGTAAAGAGATTAAAGCCCCAATACCATTCTTAGACCACCTATGAAAGTCCAGTCTGTGACAGAACGACTATGGCAAAAGCTGTATATCGATTTTCTGGGTCCATATCCTCGGTCAGTGAAAGGAAATGTCGGCATTCTAATAGTTCTTGACCACTTATCAAAATTTCCAATTCTCAAACCTATGAGAAAAGCATCTACACTCAATGTGTGCCAATTCATCGAGACGGAAGTGTTCCACGTGTTCGGAGTCCCGGAAACGATCGTCTCTGACAATGGAGTCCAGTTTTGCTCGACTCAGTTTACCAGATTGCTAGATAAGTATGGGGTGAAGCACTTGCGAACGACAGTTTACTCGCCGCAAGCAAACGCCTCAGAGCGAGTAAACAGGTCTCTATTGTCAGGGATTAGAGCGTATATTCGGAAGGAATACTCAAAATGGGATGAGAAGCTGAGCCAGATAGCTAGTTCCCTCAGGAGCTCCTTCCAACAAGCAACTGGTTTCTCTCCTTATCGAACGCTTTTCGGTCAACAAATGATTGAACATGGCAGCTCCTATTCCATCTTGAGGAGCCTTGGAACTCTTAATGAGCCGGTGAGAGTAGATGCTGAGGACAAACTGAGATTGATCCGTGCGAGAGTGCAGGAAAATTTACACCATGCGTTCGAACAGGGTTCACGAGCCTATAATCTCAGGGCGAAGCCTGTTGATTTCAAGGTGGGTCAAGAGGTATTTAGACGGAATTTTGCCCAAAGCAACTTCCAACAGCAGACTAGTGCTAAACTGGGACGAAAATTTGTCAAATGTCGGGTTAAAGCCAAGAAAGGAAACTCCCTATACGAGCTTGAAGATCCGCAGGGGAAACTGTTAGGAGTCTATCACGCCAAAGACATCAGGCAGTGATATCCAGTCTAAAAGCGTCATCTATCGACTCTCACGTTTATTCCTGGTAGCCCTAAGACGGCATCCAGCCAGCTTCACTGGTAAACTATAAACTATATATATCGCGAAGCCCTCCTATTGCCCCGTCAATGGTGGGTGATATACCTGTTGGAATCCATTCCTGTATACAGCTGTCAGCATGTCACTATTTCGACGACGCCTTGGGGACACACCCTTGAACAATCGCCAGTCGGAGATCAGGGTGAGATGTTGCGCCGGGAAAGCTTAGGTTCTTTAGGTTACTGATCGCCGGGCTTCCTCAGCATCTCGGTGAGGGAGGGCAGAGAGACATCGACCGGCTGGATTTTTTAGGTTACCAGCTTGTCGATGTGACTTTGGCTTCCCACACAGATAAGGATGGCGAGGTCTGATCAAGGACTGACGAGACTTCAGGGAGGTGTCCTCGATGCGTCATCGGTCAAGTAGAGTCCGAGTGATGAGGAATGCGCATTGGGTCGTGGGTCGAGACACACATTGAGCGCCCGCAGTGATGAGGCCTATGTTTAAGACCGGCTAGCTCAGTTGACCATTTTTCAGCGTTGTCTGAACCAGAGGTGGCGCAGACCACTCTGCCCTGTTATGGTCGTAACGTATTTTATATAGCAATATGCTACCAGAATTACTGAAGCGTGTAGGACGGCTGCGCCAAGCATAAAAAAAAATTAACGCACCCCGACCGAAAGAAATGCATTTCCTCAAGCTGCAGATGACAGGCTGGGAATGACAAAAAAGAAGAAGAATCAATTTGTCTTACTTCTCGAGTAAAAGTCGCGTGCAGGAACGAAGTCAGAAAACTGATTATCAAAAATCCTCAACGACATCTGGCCCAAAAAGGTAATAATTTCGATAAATCTTGGTAGTGTCAAGTCCAATAAATAAAATACTATAGGAATTTCCAAAGGGTGCTGGCCAAAGAGAAAGAACATTTTGCTGAGCTCTTTGAAAGGGAAGAACTTTTTGCTGCTCCAGAGATAAGTTGGCAGGATTGTTTTAATCCTGGCGGTTCTGTTTTCCGTCCAATTTTGAGACATACACAAATTTAACAAAATTCGCTGTTGAGCAAGGAAGTTTTGATGCAGGCAACCAAGGGCTTTGAAATCAATATTTCTCGGACTGGTCACACCAAGATACATTAAAACAGTTTCGTGATCGTGTTAAAAGTTTACCTTGCTGGAAGATTTAAACCACGGGGAATATATCCTCCTGAGCGTTTTGCGAACACGCAGCAATATGGATTAGCAATTTTAATGTCAAAGGATAGTAAAATCGAAGAATTCTTGAAAAACGTACTCTCTCAAGTTCAAGAATGGTTGTCTAAAAATCTTCTTGATAAAATATTCATGATTATTACACATGTTCACACCAAAGAAGTTCTGGAGTGGTGGGATTTTAAAGTGCAGACAGAACCGGGCGACAACAGTTCTGGTGATCCGAAGAACCCAATATCTAATAAGGAGTTGAAGCGTATCCAACAGGAGATTCGGGATGTAATGAGACAAATCTCTGCAACTGTTAGCTATTTGCCACTTTTAGATTGCATTTGTACTTTGGATATACTCATCCACACATTGCGAGACTGCAAAGTACCTGAATCGTGGAACGAAACTGAAGCTGTTCTCATACAAAATAGTCAAGCAGTTCAGTTGAGAGCGTTTTCGACGGGATTGCACAAAGTAGATACAGTCGTCAACTATAAAATGAATTTGTAAATTGTTTTGAATTTTAATTTTTATTATAATTACGTTCCGCACTTTCTTATTTAATTTCGTTCAAGATATAAGTGTAGATTCAAGTGCCGCTGGGCAATATTATTTCAACTCAACAAATTAGTTTGTGATAGAGCCTACAGACAGCAAGTCGAAGCATTAAATTCTAATTTAATTTTTAGCTAGATGGCGGATGCTGAAGCGCTTCATCAGGCCGTGGAATTTTAACTGTGAGTATTATTGATATTGCACTTTTCCTTTGACACATGTATATACTCTGACTTTTGTAGCGACTTGCACTGTAGAACTTTTTCGTTATTGATATTTTTTTCATAGATTTACATAGTTTCAATTTAAAGCTATACTTGCACATATATATGTCTGATTTCATGGTATACTTACCTACACATGTATATTGGAATCCTAACCTTTTTGAATTTTTTTGATTTAATGCTTTATATATAACTAGCTATAGTTAATTTGTTGAATACTACACATTACCGAAAGTACCGAAACGAAAATTAGATCAAAGGCAATTTTTCATTTTTCAAATGGGTGGTTGGGGCATGCAGTAAGGCCGAAACATCTGCTCCTTCGAGGATGGTGGTGGACCGAATGTGTGCTGGCTTTTGTGTTGATAGGCACGATTTTTATTTGATTATGGCTGACGGCAGCGTGGAACCTCCCCACACTCTCCGCCAATGAGCCGAGGCGAGCTAGCGTGCCGCCCTGCAGTGAACGCTCTCCGTTGAGTGATCTGTCAGCTCATGCTGGCAGTCTGGACTTTACGTCCGATGTCCATCATTCAACATACTTCCATAACAGTTTGTTTCTTTTTCTTCCACCCAGGCGCAATGTTTGTATTCAAGTTTGCATGCAGTACCTACATAAATTAATAGAAAAACCGACTGGCCAATTCAGCCAGGCAGCGGCGGCTAGGGACACGAATATATTATCGATACTTAGCCACGATAGTACATTGCCGATATTGTACTAGTATCGGTACAAAAGATCAAGTATCGCCGTAGCGGTATCGAAGTTTTGCCTTTGTAAATTGAGCCGAAATTTAAATAGGAAAAAAATTTACCTCAGCCGACAAATTCGTCCTAGTCTGTTGTGTTAAGGTGTCCTTTGTGTTAAGGCAAAGAATATCAAACTTAACAAGCAGCTTCATCTGGCCTCTAAAAATGAACAAGTTGTACACTTATTTCGGATGCGGTCGGCAGGTAACAGACAGGAAAAAGCAAATATTTGAGGCAGAGAATATTGTTCTGATCTCTCTTTTCTCCGCCACCTCACAGCTGTATACACGCTGACGCCAGCAGCCATGCACAGTTTTATGTTTCACTATGCTGCCGCCGTATAGGGACACGATATCGAAAGATAGTATCGATATTAAGTATCGTTATGGTATCAAAAAGCTGGTAAGGGAGGTTCGCAAGGTAAGCCACGCACCTTCTTTACTTTACAAATATTCTCAAGATGTGAAATTCAATTAGATATTCTCTACTTTTGGGGGTCTTGCAAGTCAAAGAAAACAATTTTTAAACTAAATACGGAACAGAAACGTTTATGAAGAGTTGCACAAGCTATGGTATATATTTAGATACATAAGAAACTTATAAAATGAATTTATCACATATTATTCATAGTTCGCAATAACAATTCAGGTCAGCTGCTAAATGAATGCAGTGGTATATGTATGTATGACCTTTGTTATTAAAATATTTTGGCATATATTTTCACAAATTCTTATTCTTAAATCTCAATATTCTTAGCCCTTTAATTTTGTTGGAAGTTTCTTGGACTCTGTGTATAAGTTCGCCTCTTGATGATATTTCCGACGCGTACACAATCTCCTTCATAGTTCCCCAGAGGTAAAAGTTAAATCAGGAGACCGTGGTGGCCAAGGAAAAGGACCGTGCCATCCAATCCACTTATTTGGGTAATTGGTGTTCATCCACTCCAGGATATTTCGTCCGGTATGTCCACGTGCTCCATCGTGCTGATAAATGATATCTCTTCTTACTGATAAAGGTAGAAATATCCTCAAGAGACGAACTTATTTGGATTTGGCAACAACTCATCTTAAAAGATCTATTAAGCGTAGAGCTTTACTTTGTATTCAAAATGACGGAGGGCATTTTGATAATATTTTATATAGTTAATGTTATTAATTGTTCCTATCTCTATCATAATAAATAAATATAAAAATGTTGTTTATGGTTTTAATACTATTCCATATTTTCTTGTAAGGGAGACTTTTCAAGCATTGGAAGAACTTTTATGCCATAACTCATAAATGGTGAAAGATACAAAATGAAAACAAAGTGCGTTTGAAAGAAAACAATCTTACCTTCTAACCGGAGTAAGACAGAAAAAAAATTATAAGGATTTTTTAGTTTTTTGGCTTCAAACACAAAAAATTAATTTCGAAAGGTGGAAACATGCATTAGCACCTCGACCATCTTTCTACTGTTTGCCGTTTAGGAGATAGAACTGATTTAGTACAAGCCTACGTTTCACATACCCTTAGTCCTTTAACCCCGATTATCTCGGAAAGGGTTGAGAATACACCCCCTCCCATCCGTGCCATACAATTTTTTTCATTTCTCGACATGACCCATCACCTCCTTCATTCCACCACTTGTTATGGTCGTAGCATATTGCATATAGCAATATGCTACACTGAGAAATACTGTAGCATGTATGCCGGCCTTTGGTTAAACCGACTGCTGAACACACCCAACACTCGACGAACGAGCTCGGTGTGGCATGCGGTGGCGAAAAAGAAGAGGAGAGTGAGCCGGCGTCAAAGAAATGTGATGTGGTGTGAGTTCAACTGTTATGTCTCTTGCTCGCTATGCACGATAACGTATATATACTAATGGAACATTTTGCTCTTGTACTTGTGAGCTTCACTTGGATGTACAGAGTCAAAGGCAGTCTACTACGGATCTCTGATCAGCTCACTTCGTGTACTTATAATCTAAGATGAAAACCTAGTTAAGTAATCAGTAAATAAATTACATTGAATTAGCATACATTGGTGTTATTATTACATTAACAACATACACAACAAACTGGCGACGAGGATGTCGGATTTTATAGACTAGACGAAGAAATTTTACCAGCAAAATGGCGCTGAAGGCTGAGGTAAGGCAGTACAATACATTTACAGTACAGTACAGATAATATACTGTTGCGAGCGTGGCCTTTGGTTCGTTATTTAAAACACAATATTAAATAATTAATATATAAGTTCTTTATTTCACTTAAATCATATAAAGTTCACAAACATTTATTTAATCAACTCAACTCTAATTATCGCTAACAATGTACTTTCAATTATCGCAATCTAATTACACACTATCGCTTTTTTATTGCTTTCGCTTCTTAACACTGCAACGTCTAAGACAAGACTCTTTTCTGGCGATGACAACTGTTATATTTATACCCTAGAAACTCTCCGGATTATTCTGGACTGTTCTATTCCAAAAGCTTCTTGACTATTCTATTTGTTCTATTCCTGAACTTTCCTTTAGATTTCATAACCGATTCTCCGAACCTGAAGTCATTTACTCTCCGAACCTGAAGTTGTTTATTGCCAGTAGATGTCACCAGTTGTCTCTTTCTATTGCACGTAACACTGCCCCCTTCTTAAACTTGTTCGTCCCGAACAACAGGTGGTCCACGGTCTTGATGCTTGTAGTATTGACACAAGCGATCCAGATGGACGATTTTTCGTTTGCCTCCTGTACCACGTTGAATCCTGCATACTACGTCAGTTATTTTAGTTACTACTGAATACGGTTCCTCCCACTGTTGTTTTGACTTTGGAGAGCATCCCTTAAATCGGTTCGGGTTGTATAGCCAAACAAGATCACCTTCATTGAATCCTGCTGAATTCGCATGTAAGTCATAGCGTGTCCTCATCCGATGGGTACTTACTGCTAATTTCGCTCTCAGTTTCAATAGGGCTCTGACATTACACTTGTACATTTCCTTTCTGCTTCTACGTGGCGGCCCTTTGTAAAAAGCACACACAGTGCAACTGCGACACCACTTTTCTACATCCTCCCGCATATGTAGCCAATAAAACTTTTCTCGTATTTTGGAAATTGTTTTATTCACTCCCCAAATGTTCTCCAGATGCTCCACGATGCTCTTTACCTAGAACCTCGTTGACCTTTGATGCCGGCACGACTATTTGCATTCGGAACGATTTACCGTTAGGTGCTTCCCACTTGCGTTTTAATATACCGCATTCAATATGAAGAGAATTCCATTGAGCCCAGTAGCTTTTCAGCTTTTCACTCATCCTCGAAATATCCTTCCATTCTGGTTATTCTATGTCTGCTTTCCAAGCAAGAATAGGCGATATGTCCGGATCCTCTCGTTGCGCTGTTTGCAAACTCTCGATATCCCAACCTGTTGATGGGTCCACAGTTACCAACTGTATAGTAGCTGTTTTCTCATTTCCTTTCTCCCAGCCGTAATGCTTACATTCAGGTTCCCACTGACGTTGTACCAAGGCTTCTGCATTTCCATGGATACGTCCTTTCCTGTGTTGGCTCTCAAAGCCATAAGGTTGGATTCTAGTCTCCCTAAGAATAGTTTGCTCTCTAGCTCGCCAATTTGGACATTCTTCTCTCCCTTTCTTTTCTGTTGATTCCTTTCGATGGCGTTTCCTGCAGTCGCTTTGAAGGTGTCCTAATTTATTACAATCCCAACATCGAAGAACACTACGTGAAGGGGTGCTCAGTGATAACTGCAATCTATTGCAAGTCTGCTGCTCAGCTCGATATCTTTGCAATTCCTCTTTCCTCTCTTCATCTAGAGATTCCACTCGTCGGCGTTTTCTGCAGTCTCTTTGTAGGTGTCCTGTTCTATTACAATTCCAGCATCGAAGGATACCACGCAAAGGTGAGCTCTGGGATGACTGCATTCTATTACAAGTACATTCGTCCACCGAAATGTCTCTCATTATTACTGCACTCCGCGAAGCTTGTCTGGCGGATTCATACACTAATGCATAGGCTAGTGCTTCTGCTGTTGATTTCTTTCCTGCTAGCCTTAATGATTGTTGTAAATTTTGATCTGTAATAGCGTTCACAAATGCCTCCGTCGCCACTTCATTTTGAAAATCCGCATTCACGCTGGAGTATGACAGATGCGCTAATCTTTCTACATCTGCCTACAGTTGTTGTAGTGATTCGCCATGCTTTTGAATCTTGTTGCGCAACTGTAGGCGATATACTTGCTGCATGTGCTCATCTCCGTAACGTAATTCTATCGCCTGTACTAATGAAGAGTAATTACGTTGATTTTCAATCGGTACAGTTTGTAAGAGTTCTGACGCAGGACCTCGAAGTGCTAACACCAGAGCTATAGCTTTGTCTTCATCATTCCATCCATTTACCTCTGAAGCTGCCTCGAATTGTCTCTTGAATATATGCCACGAATTTTGTCCATCAAATATGGGAGGTTTCATTCTACCTGCACCGGATATTTCAGTTGCTCCGCTTAGAGGCTGACGATGCTTTATTCTTTCCAGATCTGCTTTAAAGTTATCAAGCTGTTCCGTGACATTTTGTTGTACTCCCGACACTTGTTGTCGAACTTCCAACACTTCCTGCTGTATTCCTTCAATTTTCATATTTTGTTCGTCTAATGAAACTTTCAGAAATTTCTTCTGTTCCTCCAAACAAGTTTCTAGACAATTCTGCAAAGAATTCTTTTGTTCCTCAAAAGCATTCTTTTGCTCGTCCAGACGGGTTTCCATAGATTTCTTCTGTTCATCTAAACGTGATTCTAGAGAATTATTTTGTTCCTCGAGAGAATTCTTTTGTTCCTCGAGAGAATTCTTTTGTTCCTCGAGAGAATTCTTTTGTTCCTCGAGAGAATTCTTTTGCTCATCAAAACGGGCTTCCATTTTACTCATTAAAGTACTCAAAAGCTGTTCCATTTTCATCGCAGGCGCTTCTTCAACTTCGATTTCTTCCAAGTTCTCTTCGAAAACAAATGTTTCAGGATTCTTTCCTTCCTCTATCAAAGATTGTCTAAGTCGCTCGACTAGAACTTTCTTTATGCCTGTCGATTGTAATGACCGGTTTCCTAACTCCACTTTCAAATCCTGCGTTCGAAGCTCGTCCACTTTGCGCCCCATTACTGTAGTAATTCACTCACAGTTGAATATAAATTATTTTCCAGAACTTTTAAAATTTAACACAATTTCTCAAAATTAATCACTCTTTTAATTTTTAGTCAATTGCCACCACTTTATTTCGCGAATTTATTTCACTTCTGACACCAGTTGTTGCGAGCGTGGCCTTTGGTTCGTTATTTAAAACACAATATTAAATAATTAATATATAAGTTCTTTATTTCACTTAAATCATATAAAGTTCACAAACATTTATTTAATCAACTCAACTCTAATTATCGCTAACACTGTACTTTCAATTATCGCAATCTAATTACACACTATCGCTTCTTTATTGCTTTCGCTTCTTAACACTGCAACGTCTAAGACAAGACTCTTTTCTGGCGATGACAACTGTTATATTTATACCCTAGAAACTCTCCGGATTATTCTGGACTGTTCTATTCCAAAAGCTTCTTGACTATTCTATTTGTTAGCAAGTTGTTAGCAGTTGTTTTCAATGCGTGTCCAGCATGAAGGGGAATGTGTGGCCACCTTCCACGCCGAATTAAGGAAACTTGCCAGCAAATGCAATTTTACATGCTAGCACTGCAACAAATCTACAATAGCGACTCATCTCCGATCGCAATTCATTCGCGAAATTCGAGACAATAATATTAGGGAGCGTCTTTTACAACAAGATTCGAGTAGCAAATTCGACGAAACAGTCAACAGCGCTATCCGTCGAGGCATCCAAAATCGAAAGCAAAGAAATGCAAGGTCAATCCCAATCAATACATGCCGTAAACCGAGTGAAGAAACCTCAGGAAAAATCACGAAACAAACACAATAACAAGCCTAATAGTAATAAACGGGATCTTCAGTCGACGTCATTACAACAAAATAATCGTAAATGCTTCCAATGCGGTAATGCGGGCCATATGGCCAACAAATGTACAGAAAGAGATTTACGATGTTTTAAATGCAATAAAAAGGGCCATGTACGTAGTGTTTGCATGAGCAATAAGTCAATGGACCAACGTGCCCTTGAAATAGAATCGGATAATACAAGCGGCGAAGAATATTAGATGAAAACTATTATGAAGTGCAATGTTATCGAAACTGGTAAGGTGTTAGTCAACGTTTTAGTAAATAATAAACTCTGTAAGATGGAATACGACACCGGAGCCGCAGTATCAACGGTTTCAGAATCGACTTATAAAAGTTTATGTCCTAAAGCTACGTTGGTGAAAACATCTACGCGTTTAAAAACTTACACAGGCGAAGTTATTTATCCACTTGGAACATGTAAGGTTGATATTTTTTACAAAAATAAATGTGTGTGCAGTGACATTTACGTTTTACGGCAGAACGTTTCGTCCATAATGGGAAGAGATTTAATTAGGAAATTGGGCTTAGAGGTCAATCTAGTAAATCAAATACAAAGCGATATCTCGGAAATAGAATGTAGAAAGGAAATCGACCTTCTTACACGAAAATATGCCGATATACTTACAGATGCTGTAGGAGCTATACCACATTACAAGTGCTCATTTAAATTAAAAGCTGAAGAAGTTACACCAATTTTTGTAAGGTCGCGTCCAGTGCCGTACGCATTGAGAGAACGAATTGAAACGGAACTCGACTGTTTTGAAAATTGTGGTATAATTGAAAAAAACTGACCATGCTCCTTGGGGAACTCCAGTTGTACCAGTTATCAAAAAGAATGGGAAATTAAGATTATGTGCAGACTACAAGGCCACAATTAATCGTGTTATCTGTGATGATAACTATCCTATACCTCGCGTGGAAGATATTTTTGCAAAGATGGGAGGTGGAAAATTCTTTTGCACGCTTGACTTACATCAAGCGTATTTGCATATGCGTGTTGATGAGAATAGTGCACAAATGCAAGCAATTAGTACCCATCGAGGAAACTACAACCTTAAGAGGCTAATGTTTGGAGTAAAGGTCGCACCAAATATGTGGCAGAGGTACATGGATCGCATTCTTTATGACTTACCTGGAGTATCCTGTTTCTTTGATGACATCATGGTTCAAGGAACAACATATAATGAATTGTTATACAATCTTGTAGGGGTCCTTGAAAGGTTACGCAAAGATGATCTGCATCTCAATAAAGTAAAATGCCAATTCTTGCTAAATTCAATAACGTACTTGGGTCACGTCATCGATGCTGACGGTATTCGGCCTATGCCTCACAAAGTTGAAGCCATTACTAAAAGTCACCAGCCAAGAAACCTATCAGAGCTTCGAACATTTCTGGGCCTGGTAAATTATTACCAAAAATTTTTGCCAAACTTAGCCAGTAAATTAAAGCGGCTAAATAATCTTCTCAAAAAGGGAGTTCAATTCGAATGGAGAAAGGAATGTAAAGAAGTTTTTTAAACTTTGAAGAAGGAAATAACCAGTGCTGATACTTTAATGTCATACAATCCAGATTTACCTCTTGTGCTAGCCACTGATGCTTCACCCACAGGCTTAGGAGCAGTTATATCACATATTACCAACAACGGAGCGGAAAGACCAATAGCGTTCGCGTCCCGTTCCCTTACGAAATCAGAAACAAATTATTAACAGATTGACAAGGAAGCTACTGTGATCGTCTGGGGTTTACGGAAATTCTTCCAGTACTGCTACGGAAGAAAAATTACCCTTGTAACTGACCATAAACCATTGGTTAGCATCTTTCATCCAACTAAGGACCTTCCAGCGGCCTCCGCTCTTCGATTGCTACATTACGCCAATTTTATGTCGGGTTTCAATTATGACATTAGGTACAGAAATACAAAAGATCGTAGTAATGCCGATTATCTTTCACGATTTCATTTAACTACACCAAATGAAACATGTAACTATGATGCTATTTTTCAGATTCAACAAATATATACACTTCCAGTTGACTGCAATGAAATTAGGAAGGAAACAATGAAAGATAAAGAATGCCGAAAATACTGCCTTGCCTTACGATCCGGTAGTATTCTGCCTCTTGGAGAACCGCACAGTAACTTCACACTTCAAGATGGCTGCATATTTAACGGAATACGAGTGATGATACCCAAAACCTTACGTAAAAGAGTACTCGACGAATTGCACGCAGCACACACTGGTATTGTGAAAATGAAAGCCCTCGCCAGGAGTTACGTATGGTGGCGAGGAATTGACCACGACATTGAAACACTTGCACGACAATGTCCAAGATGTGCTAAATTTAAAGTAAATCTGCCGAAATCTCCAGTACACCCCTGGGACTATCCGCAGCAACCATGGCAAAGAATCCATGTAGATTATGCAGGGCCATTCATGGAAACCTACTTCTTAATTGTAGTGGACGCCTACTCAAAATGGATTGAAGCAGTGCCAAACTACTTCATCCGACCGCACCAAGCAAATACTACAGGACATATTTGCCCGTTTTGGTTTTCCTCTTACATTGGTATCGGATAATGGGACTCAGTTCCGATCGACCGATTTTGAAGAATTCTCAAATGGAATAGTTCATAAGTACTGCGCTCCATATCATCCAGCCACGAACGGCTAGGCGGAGCGCCATGTCTTCACAATCAAACAAAGTCTACGAACGATGATGGAAGAGAAAGGCGATCTTCACAGCAAATTATGTCGTTTATTGATGCAATTTAGGAAAGTTCCCAATTCCACGACAGGAGTCAGTCCAGCTGAATTGATGCTGAAAGGACCATTGCGTACACGGATCGACTTAATTGCACCAAATATACACAATAAACTGATGGCAAAACGAGACTTAGTTACAACAAAAATTGGAGAATTTCAAGTGGGGGATCTAGTTCAGGCCAGATTCTACAATAATCGAAGTATTAAGTGGAAATTCGGAGTGATTTATGCAAGAAAAGGAAAGCTACATTATATTGTACAAATTGATAACGAAAAACATCTTCGTCATATCGATCAACTGAGATCAACGAGTTGTAAAGCATCAAACGACAATCCGTCATTATTCGAGAACTTTATAAAAGGACAAATAAGTGAACAGCCGCAGACAAATACAAATAAAATACCTGACAAGACAACCGACCACGACCTAACGAACACAAACCTATCTAACAGTATTCTCAGCCCACCAACGGATCATCTAGCAAATGCACAAAACTCACACCAACCAATACAACCTGAGGCTACCAGTTCGACCGAAGGAAGTCACACCAGCCGAAATCCTGAAGGACCTAAAAATGTCCGAAATGAGTCATCGACACATATGCAAGAAGCAACTCTACGACGTTCAACAAGGACAACGCGTCCTCCTGATCGACTACGATTCTGAATTCTTTTGTACGGGGAGGAGAAAGATGTTATGTCTCTTGATCGCTATGCACGATAACCTACATATACTAATGGAACACTTTGCTCTTGTACTTGTGAGCTTCACTTGGATGTACAGAGTCAAAGGCAGTCTACTACGGATCTCTAATCAGCTCACTTCGTGTACTTATAATCTAAGATGAAAACCTAGTTAAGTAATCAGTAAATAAATTACATTGAATTAGCATACATTGGTGTTATTATTACATTAACAACATACACAACATCAACAAAAGAAATTAGCTGAGAAATAGCGTGTGAATCGACAGTTTTATTTTAAAGCAAAAAAAAAACGAGGAAACTTAAAGAGAAACAGGAAAATATTAAAAAAAAGTACGACGAAAAGCTAAGAACAGTGATTGGTGTACGAAAATTGCAAAGGGTAACCGGGGATTAAAAAGAAAATTTCCTATGAAGATTGTGAAGGAGGGTTCATCGGACCACGAAGTTTAGCCACCTGAAGTATAGCCACAACAAAAATTTTAAGGTATCGTACAATCATTTAATTAAGTCATGATGTGCGAAATGCTGGGAGATATATACTCCTGAGCAGATACAGTTTGTCGCATCCGACGTCTACCCACCTTTTCATACAAAAGTTTTTCGAGGTTATATATAGGATATTGTAGGTACTAGTATCGGTACAAAAGATCAAGTATCGCCGTAGCGGTATCGAAGGTTTGCCTTTGTAAATTAAGCCGAAATTTAAATAGGAAAAAAATTTACCTTAGCCGACAACCGATTTTGAGATTTTAGATTATACGCAAACGCAACTAACTTCGTTCCTTTCGTTAAGTTCACGCACGTGGCTGGTGAGACGTGACTACAGCCAACCAAACCAAGGCAAAGCAAGCAGAGCGTAAGCAAACGACAGCGAGCATTCTCTTATTCATTCGAGCTTGCATTGCAAGTTTGTTAAGTTCTATCTTTCATTATAAAGTGGTCAGCAAATTTTTTTCATTGAAGAAGTAAGTAATTCTCTAGCAATGCAGTCTGCAATTGTTATTTTATATATATACAGGGTGTTTCAGAAGTGTGTTATGGAACTATGTTGAGTGATTTGCTTGGACCTGAAGTCCAGACTGCCAGCATGAGCTAACAGATCACTCGACGGACAGCGTTGACTGCAGGGCGGCAAGCTAGCTCGCCTCGGCTATTGGCGGAGAGTGTGGTGAGGTTCCACGAAAAACATGCCGCTGCCGTCTGCCATAATCAAAAAAAATTTCGTGCCTACAAACTAAAAGAAAACGCCGGCACACATTCGGTCCTGAAGGGACCTTTACGTCACTTACCTATATTCACATTCGTCATGATTTTCTTTCAAAACTTAATAATAATGTTGATTCAATAAATTTTTATGGAGCCATGAACGTTATTTCTTAATTTTTTTATAGTTGATAGTTTCTATTGTAATTACGTTACAGGACAATGCGATAATACTGAATGTTACAAGAAAAGTAAAAAAAAATGGAATAAGTTACCTAACAAGTTAATCGCTAACTATTAGTTTGCATATGTACTTATTAACGAAAAATAAAATATAACAATCCCGCAATAGATAGAACAACAATTCTCAATTCAATTGATTATTTAATTATGTACGTAATAAGGCTCGTGACGACATTTTAGAAATTGAAGAATGAAAATATAAAAATCAATATAAAATTAACAAAAATCATATATTTACCAGTGCAAAGTATGGAACTTTTTCGCGATATAATACAACATACGCTTGAATGTCTGTATGTATTTCTTTCCGACTGGAGTTATCGAAATAACGAATGCTTGAAGAAATACCGAATAGTGGTGGAAAAATCGAATTCCTTTGGGGACAAATCCATACTGAAATTTTTACGCAGATCGTTTTTAGTTCCTGATTTCTAAATTTCTTCTTGTTTTTTTTTGTCTATTTTATATATTGGACTTTTCTCTTTCCTAAATAATGAAATATTCGTTTATTCCGTTTTGTTAAATATTTTTTACTCGTTGTCATCGAGCGTACTTTGAAGGCTGCTGCATTCATCAGGCGTCTTTTTAATTTTATTTGTTTGTTAGCGTTGCCAATTGAATTCTGTATCACATTGGCATTTTTATTGAAGAACATCATGTACAAAATCGTTCTCTTGTAAGTGTGGAGTCATTCCCGGTCCCATGTGGACCTTTAACCTCGAAAAACTTTTGTATGAAAAGGTGGGTAGACGTCGGATGCGACAAACTGTATCTGCTCAGGAGTATATATCTCCCAGCATTTCGCACATCATAACTTAATTAAATGATTGTACGATACCTTAAAATATTTGTTGTGGCTATACTTCAGTTGGCTAAACTTCGTGGTCCGATGAACCCTCTTTCACAATCTTCATAGGAAATTTTCTTTTTAATCCCCGGTTACCCTTTGCAATTTTCGTACACCAATAACTGTTCTTAGCTTTTCGTCGTACTTTTTTTTAATATTTACCTGTTTCTCTTTAAGCTTCCTCGTTTTTTTTTGCTTTAAAATAAAACTGTCGATTCACACGCTATTTCTCAGCTCATTTCTTTTGTTGAACTCACACCACATCACATTTCTTTGACGCCGGCTCACTCTCCTCTTCTTTTTCGCCACCGCATGCCACACCGAGCTCGTCCGTCGAGTGTTGGGTGTGTTCAGCAGTCGGTTTAACCAAAGGCCGGCATGCATGCTACAGTATTTCTCAGTGTAGCATATTGCTATATGCAATATGCTACGACCATAACAAGTGGTGGATTTACATTATGATGACATGCATTTTTTACAGAAATTGTGAGGGAGATAGTACATCGTATACGGAAATTTATTTAGGAGTGACGAGAGAAGCAAACGCGTCCTGAATTTTTTCCGGACGTCGATTTGTCACTGTGTGCGTGTCCGGAACCATAAAAACACCTCAAGCATAGGGAGTTTTTATAGTTACTGAATCTAAAACGTTGTTATTGGCAACCCTAATTTGTCAATTTCGACTACTCGTGCTGCCATAGTGTTGTTGTTAGTATAATTTTATGGCATATATAGATACATCAGTCAAGTGAAATTGGAAGTGGAATTATTTTCATGTTTACATATTAGCAGAGTAGTTACTGAATTTTTTGTTTACTATACGAAATAAATAATAAATAAAAATTTCGTTATCGTACAAAATTATTATTGTAGAACTGAATTCCTACCACCTGATATTTTGCGACAAATTTTTTTCTATATAGGTACTCTCATCCTTTGCTTCGAACTCCTTCGTGCGTTCATGCAATATTTTAGAAATTGTGAAATTATACTTCTTTCATGATCCGTCTTTAAATATCTACGAAAAAACGATTAAAAACTTGAAAATTTCCAATTAGACAGTTTGACAGTTTTCGATTTTTACCATAAAAACTAGTGGGGAGCGTACGTGTGAGGTATTGTAATGATTGCTTCCGCAGCATTTAAATTTCAATTAACTATCTCCCTCACAATTTCTGTAAAAAATGCATGTCATCATAATGTATATCCTGCTTTATAATGAAGGAGGTGATAGGTCATGTCGAGAAATGAAAAAAATTGTATGGCACGGATGGGAGGGGGGTGTATTCTCAACGCTTTCCGAGATAATCGGGGTTAAAGGACTAAGGGTATGTGAAACGTAGGCTTGTACTAAATCAGTTCTATCTCCTAAACGGCAAACAGAAGAAAGATGGTCGAGGTGCTAATGCAAGTTTCCACCTTTGGAAATTAATTTTTTGTGTTTGAAGCCAAAAAACTAAAAAATCCTTATAATTTTTTTTCTGTCTTACTCCAGTTAGAAGGTAAGATTGTTTTCTTTCAAACGCACTTTGTTTTCATTTTGTATCTTTCACCATTTATGAGTTATGACATAAAAGTTCTTCCAATGCTTGAAAAGTCTCCCTTACAAGAAAATATGGAATAGTATTAAAACCATAAACAACATTTTTATATTTATTTATTATGATAGAGATAGGAACAATTAATAACATTAACTATATAAAATATTATCAAAATGCCCTCCGTCATTTTGAATACAAAGTAAAGCTCTACGCTTAATAGATCTTTTAAGATGAGTTGTTGCCAAATCCAAATAAGTTCTTGAGGATATTTCTACCTTTATCAGTAAGAAGAGATATCATTTATCAGCACGATGGGGCACGTGGACATACCCGACGAAATATCCTGCAGTGGATGAACACCAATTACCCAAATAAGTGGATTGGATGGCACGGTCCTTTTCCTTGGCCACCACGGTCTCCTGATTTAACTTTTACCTCTGGGGAACTATGAAGGAGATTGTGTACGCGTCGCAAATATCATCAAGAGGCGAACTTATACACCGAGTCCAAGAAACTTCCAACAAAATTAAAGGGCTAAGAATATTGAGATTTAAGAATAAGAATTTGTGAAAATATTTGCCAAAATATTTTAAGAACAAAGGTCATACATACATATACCACTGCATTTATTTAGCAGCTGACCTGAATTGTTATTGCGAACTATGAATAATATGTGATAAATTCATTTTATAAGTTTCTTATGTATCTAAATATACACTATAGCTTGTGCAACTATTCATAAACGTTTCTGTTCCGTATTTAGTTTAAAAATTGTTTTCTTTGACTTCCAAGACCCCCAAAAGTAGAGAATATCTAATTGAATTTCACATCTTGAGAATATTTGTAAAGTAAAGAAGGTGCGTGGTTTACCTTGCGAACCTGCCTTACCAGCTTTTTGATACCATAACGATACTTAATATCGATACTATCTTTCGATATCGTGTCCCTATACGGCGGCAGCATAGTGAAACATAAAACTGTGCATGGCTGCTGGCGTCAGCGTGTATACAGCTGTGAGGTGGCGGAGAAAAGAGAGAACAGAACAATATTCTCTGCCTCAAATCTTTGCTTTTTCCTGTCTGTTACCTGCCGACCGCATCCGAAATAAGCGTACAACTTGTTCATTTTTAGAGGCCAGATGAGGCTGCTTGTTAAGTTTGATATTCTTTGCCTTAACACAAAGGACACCTTAACACAACAGACTACGACGAATTATACGGGGATTTTTCACACAGCGTACTCAAGGTATTGTTGCGGGCGTGGCCTTTGGTTCGTTATTTAAAACACAATATTAAATAATTAATATATATGTTCTTTATTTCACTCTAATCATATAAAATTCACAAACCTTCAATTAATCAACTCAACTCTAATTATCGCTAACACTGTACTTTCAATTATCGCAATCCAATTACACACTTTCGCTTCTTTATTACTTTCACTTGTTAACACTGCAACGTCTAAACAAGACTCTTTTTCTGGCGATGACAACTGTTATATTTATACCATAGAAACTCTCCGGAGTATTCTGGAGTGTTCTATTCCAAAAGCTTCTTGACTATTCTATTTGTTCTATTCCTGAACTTTCCTGGAGATTTCATAATCGATTCTCCGAACCTGAAGTTGTTTACTCTCAATTGCCAGTAGATGTCACCAGTTGTATCTTTCTATTGCGCGTAACACTGCCCCCTTCTTAGATTTGTTTGTCCCGAACAACAGGTGGTCCACGGTCTTGATGCTCGTAGTATTGACGCAAGCGGTCCAAATGAACAACTTTGTGCTTGCCTCTTGTGCCACGCTGAATCCTGTATACCACGTCATTAATTCTAGTTACTACTGAATATGGTCCTTCCCAGTGTTGTTGCAATTTTGGAGAACGTCCCTTACGTCGTTTCGGGTTGTACAGCCAAACAAGATCACCTTCGTTAAATCCTGCGGAATTAGCACGTAAGTCATAGCGGGTCTTCATCCGATCAGTATTTGTTGCTAATTTCATCCTCGTGGCCTCGTGTACATCAGCTAATTGTTGTTGGAGCTCCGATACGTAGTCTTCTGGTAACTTTTGTTCACCTCTGGGGGTACCGAATTTGAGGTCGCTAGTTAATCGCATCTCTCTTCCGAATATGACTTTAGCGTTGGTTTGTCCGGTAGTACTATGAACGGCTGATCTATAAGCCATTAGGAATACAGAAATATGTCGATCCCAATCGCGTTGATGATAGTCAACTACTTTCTTTAGATGCTCGATCAATGGGGTGTAGAGGAGATGTTCTAGTTTTTCTTATTCCCTGTCGCGTCCCAAACAACACTGACCTATCTTACTTTACTTTACAACTAACTCGAACTGAAACATGATACTGCGATGACTGATAATTAAACGGCACTCGCCAGACCAGTCATTGGTCTTTTATGCCCCGATATTCGGAAGTACTTTCTTTGCTCACAACGCGGATGTAAACAAACGACAACAACCTCGTCGTTTGTTCTACCGGTTGCAGCACCTGAGTCGCTTAGTAGTAAACAATCGCTTTACATAACATTTACCATGCTAGGTTAATTGTTATCGCAATCGTCGATTTCTCCAGTAAGCGCTCATCGCAGCCAGCTGTTGGGCTAATCAGCAAAACAACCGACAGTTGCAGAACAATACCATGCGAGGTATTGTTTAGCAATTGCTGATTATTTCGCTAGAATGCGCCCTTGGCTGCTGGAAGAATCTTCCGTATATTGGGCCATCACATCCCCCCCCCCCCTTGGAAAAACTAGTTACTGCAGGGAACTACATCTGGAGAGTGCAATAGTCTTAAAAATTGAAAATATTTTAATCTCTGTTCGGTTCAGATTTTATTTTACATTTTTCGTTACTTACTCAAATTTTTCTTATTCCTTTCATTTTACATCTTTTCTTTAATTGTTTCATTTTTCGCCAATTCTTATTTACTTTGTCTTATTATTTTCTTTTCACATTTAATTTCTTTCTTATTTTCTTCTCATTTCTTTTTTATTCTGTTCTTACAACAAATCTGTATTGGTTTCTATTTAATTTAATTCTTCTTTATCCTTAACTAATTAACAGCAATAACTGCATACGTACTTTTTTTCATTGCTCTATTATACTTCTTTGTCAAACAAAACAAAACTTTATCTGTTCTGATTTACTTAACTTTAACTATTAACAAAAAAAATTTATAACTATATATTCGCGTGTTTTAAATACAAAATTTCCTCTTTACAATATAGCTACTTCCTTATTCACTTAACATTGAACATTTTTTCCCATAACTATTTTCTTTCCTTACTTTCCACGTAATTTACCAATTTATTACTTCCCTTCTATAGCAAAACATTGATCAAAGCTTTTTTCCATTACCTTTTATATACATATATGTAAATGTATCATATTTTTTTATCAATTACACGCACTTGTAACTCTTACCATCTGTAATCATGAATTTTTACAACTATTCTTTCTATTTGATACCTGTATTTTTTTTACCTTTGTCCTACCTGCAGGTCTATAGAACGTACCTATTTACAATAATATCTAATGCTCCAGTTCGCTAACACTGCTGCATGCTGTTACGGTTACTTCAGCTGTACGATTAACTTGTCAACTACCGTGGGCTCGTTGTGTTGTGTGGACTATTACCTTGATGCTAGTTGGGTCCTTTGTTCCAATTGTTTCAATTGCTTACTTTGGTGTTCCTAGTTGTGCTCAGAAAAATCTGCAACGCCGATGTACAGTGGAAGCTCACTGGTGCTTGATTCATCTCAGGTAAACCGCGCTTATGCAACTATCAGCTTGTGGGGCTGCACTCTTCGGGAGCTTTAAAGTGTATTTCTAATAGCGAGATTTCGAGTAAAGCGAACTTTCAATTTACTGTTGAGCTTTTACTTATAAGTCTCATTGGCTGCTGATCGTCTCTACATGCCTCTGTTCATTCTAATTGATCTTTGAATCTCGTTATTTTTTATTTTTTTGTATTACTTCCATATGCATGATGGAGTTCTCCCAATTACATATATTATTGAGAGTTCACCCATACATAAAAAAGATAAATTTCCTCTATTGAAAGTTTTGAAACGTGTTTTCTAAAACTGCATAGAATTCTGCATGGTTCCTAGTTCTTTTAACTGATTGGGCTATCTGTTTTAGATTTGCCTCTATATAACTTTCGCTTTAGTCTTCAATCACATCTTTAACATGCAATGACACCTTTCGATGATCTTCGGTACTTGAACTTCTTGGAAACTCTCATATATCCCAGTGATTGTGTATGTGGGTTCCTGATTAGTAGACAATGCTTTTCTCGTGAGGTCTAATTTCTGATTCTTCCAGTGGCTCTTTTGTTTTTTAAGTTCATCAGCGCTTTCCTTCTTTTCATCAATCTTCACAGTTTCGGACACTGTGTGCGTAGTTAAGACAGTCGTCGACGGATATCATTTGTCAGTTTCCCACCAACAGAATTATTCTGATGATCAACATGCTCCACGTAAATTATACAAAGATATTTCCGGAACTGATGTAGCCAATTCTGCTTCAGTCTTCTTGAGGTTGCTTCAACTTCTACCTATGATTAGCGACCATTTTTACATTCTATGCTTAAACGTAGGATTTCAATTTCGTACTTATTTATGTACTTATCGTTTTTTTTAACATCCAAATGTTAACTTAGGTTATTTATGTTTCCTTATTTCCATTAATTATTTATGAGCTTAAGCTTTAATCGTTTGTTACATATTTTATACATTTACTCTTTCAAAGTAAGGAATATTGTTCTAACCTATCTTATATCTTTTTACAATGAGTTTATAACAAATTTTTTTATACGTAATATTTTTATAGGCAATATTTTTCCCATTTAACTTTTTTTTATACATCTTTACTACTTTTTTTCTTTTTATTTCTTCTAAAGTAATATTCCTTATTATTTTTTTTTAAAACAGACAATTGAAATACTTAAATTTTCTATATTTTTCTTTTATTTAGAAATCTTTATCTTTGTTGTATATTTCAATTCTTTTCTCTTGAATTTTTGTTTTTGAAATCTTTATTTTTCTTACACTTTATTTCTTCAACTTTCTCTTTCTTTTTACTTGAGAACTTTTTTTTTACTTTAAATTTCTAAGCCTCCCTTTTTTTTCTTTTTAAAATCTCTTATTAATTAACTTCTTATTCCATTTTCTCTTCTTTCAGGATCCTTTTTCTTTTGAATCTCACAAAATATTCTTTTAATAACATTTTCTTACCTTTTAATCTATCCATTCCATTCCATCTCTTTCCGGCTATAGACTGTCAAGCTCCACTCATCGAATTTCTTCTGAAATTGGAGGGAATTTGTTGGAAATCTCTTTGGTTAAGTCCTTCGATTCCTGGGTCATAACCGTTACCTACTTGGTACAGCCCAATCAAATTTGGCGTAAGATTTATCCTATTAAGCTTATTTCGGACCGGCGACGCTACTATGTTTGAAAACTATGTTTTGGCATCTTTAACTTACCCCTTTGCTTAATCCCCTGTCCTTTCCCCAGTTGAGGATAGATATTGTTCTTGCAATTATAGCGCCATGCAGATCGTCTGTCAAATTTGTGAGGTTTCGTTTGTCTATAGAAAGAATTAGGACTTTTTACGAAATGAGCAGTTGCATTGGCGATTCTTACGAATGCACGTTCATCCTCCAGCCTATTTCCACTGTACCCATAATACCTGTGATGCCTCCTTCTTGAACCATTGGCTTCTTCGTTTCTTACTTTGTCAAGTTCCGGACGGTCGTAAGCTATGGTCCAAGTCTTCTCCCGTTGTTGTGGCTGGACTGGCTCATCCAATATGGGTATACTTTTCTCCCCCAGTCCTGAAGCTTCCTTTACATTACATTTTATATTCTTCCGGTTGCTGTCTGGGTTACTGATATCTAGTCTGATGTTTTCTGCCACGTTCCTGTGAGCCTCCTCTATTCTGGCATGGAACTGATTTCTAGGACTGTAATTATTGGATACCACTGGACCACTAGCTGTTACATTTCTAAAAACGGAACTTTCTTTCTGAACTTCGTTGGCATCTTTAATCCACAATTTCCTATTTACACAATCGATCACAGCTTTGTCACTGAGGAAATCCATTCCAAGGATACCATCGGCGGAAATGGAGTCAGTGTCACCAATGACATTAAATCGGCAAACCTGCTGACCGTTATCTATCAGTAACTTTGCCTCACAAGTACCTATGGAGCTTTTCGCGTTTCCAAATAGTCCTCTAATTCTTATGTTATGTTGTGTGTGTATGAAGGTATCTCTTTTTATCCTATTGAGCTTCATTAAGCTACATGTGGATCCCGTATCAAATTTTCTGTTTCTCTATCTGCTTAATACTTCCTTACGCAGATATCCGCGTAATGATCGCGTGTTCTGCAGAATTGGCAATAAAGCTCCTCGCTTCCTGGATGGAATTTATTTTGAATACTAGCTGCACAGTTGGCTACTCTTACGCGATGAATTTGGCAATTGGATATCTCGTGCCCATAATCCTGACATTTAGTGCAGTAAGGAGGCTACTTTCTCCACTGGCATTCTTTAGCAAAGTGCCCAGGCTGACAGCATTTGAAGCATTTATTAACTCTGGATTGCTGCCTGGTCCTTCTTGGAGATTCCCAGTTCATTGTTGGTGCTTGCACTACTTCAAATTGCTTTTGGAATTGTTTCTGCCTTATATTGATAACATGTCCAGCCTTCCAGCGTTCCTGTGGTGTTTCGCTGGAGTATTGTGGTACTTTTTCCCATACTCCTGGCACCATAACTTCAAGCCTTTTTGAATCTCTATCGAAGTAAAGAGCTTCTTCTCGAACTTCTTCCAATGTACCAAACGTTTTTCCGGTTAGGTAAACCCGAGTGGCTTGACTGCTTACACTGGCTTTCAAAGTTGTTACTGCAACTCCAACTCGGCTATCAAGCCTCCATCCATCTTTGGATATTTAGCTAATATCGAAGACTTAATCTGATGCAGCAGCTCCACCATCCTATCCGCAAACTCTCTAATATCTTCACCCGGCCTCTGCCTACATGCTAACATTTCAGTGCGTAACTCACTGAAAGATTTCCATGGCATGTAGGCTGTCTTAATCGCCTGTTGTAAAGAGGCAAAGTCCTTTGGCTCATGTGAACTTATTAAGTAATAAGCGTCATCCGATAAGAGGTACTTTATGCATTTAATAAAAATGCTTTGCTCTGCTGGTTACAGACGGTCGTGCAAGTCTTTACTGCAATTGAGGAAACGAAATACCTCCTTTGCCAACTTTGGTGACTTTTCTCCCGAAAACATTGGCACATATTTAGACACCATGTTCATAATCTTTTCGTATGAATCTGCCATCATATATATTTTAATTCCTTTGGTTCTTTACGGGTTATTGTAATTGCATTCAAATCAAAAATTTCACTTTTGGATGAAACCAGGAGAAACAAACCAACTCATTAAAATCTAACGTTTTTGTATACTAAAAATATTAAAAAGAAACACCCAAACAAGATCTATATTTTTATAAAATCGAACCTAAACTATAACAATATCACCCTAACTATCTTGGTATCTCTTTCAACTCTCAAAAACAAAACTCTATCATATTACATGGGGGCTCCAGTAGTTATTACGACTATTAAAAGTCCGAAAAATTTAATATACGCGCGTATGATCAACGCCTAAAATGAAACGTGATATTGAAAACTTTATACACAAGAAACGAGAATCACGAATTAAAATTACAAGCTCCCTACTCTATGCAAATTAATTATTTATCACACAATTCTCTTCTTACTAGGCACTTTACACATTTATCCTAAACGAATTTATTCAATTTGAATTTCTATTTTAACTATTTCCCTGTAATGTTGCTTGCCTGAAACGAAGATCACGGCTTAAAATTATTAACACCTTACTCTATACAAACACCTTCATCTTATTTCAGGATTTTTAATTAAATTTTTTTTTTATTAGTCGCCAAAAGAGCAAAGACCCACCAAATATCACTTTAGACTGAAAGATCGTATAATACACTAAATCTAACACTTCTTAATTAACCTGAAAAGTAAATGGAGCAGCTAAAAGAAGCAGAACTCCCACAATTAACAAAAAAAAAAATGGAGTAGCTAAAAAAGCATAACTCCCACAATCAAAAAAATGGAGCAGCTAAAAAAGCATAACTCCCAATATATATAAATTTTAAAATACAACACAATACCTTTTTAAGCCAGCTGCGCCAAAATGTCGTGTCCCAAAGCAATCACACAACGAAAATCTTCTTTAATAAATCAGAACACATGAATTGTTTTAGACAGAAAGCTTTATTTTGCACAACACTGACCTATCTTACTTTACTTTACAACTAACCCGAACGATACTGCGATGACTGATAATTAAACGGCACTCGCCAGACCAGTCATTGGTCTTTTATGCCCCGAAATTCGGAAGTACTTTCTTTGCTCACAACGCGGATGTAAACAAACGACAACAAACTTGCCGGTTGCAGCACCTGAGTTGCTTAGTAGTAAACAATCGCTTTACATAACAATTATCATGCTAGGTTAATTGTTATCGTAATTGTCAATTGCTCCAGTAAGCGCTCATCGCAGCCAGCTGTTGGGCTAATCAGCAAAACAACCGACAGTAGTAAACAATCGCTTTACATAACAATTACCATGCTAGGTTAATTGTTATCGTAATCGTCGTTTGCTCCAGTAAGCGCTCATCGCAGCCAGCTGTTGGGCTAATCAGCAAAACAACCGACAGTTGCAGAACAATACCATGCGAGGTATTGTTTAGCAATTGCTGATTATTTCGCTAGAATGCGCCCTTGGCTGTTGGAAGAATCTTCCGTATATTGGACCATCAGACCAACATTTTACATATCTCCTGGAAAGCCCGCGATTCGAAGTTCCGTCCTTGGTCCGAATGAAGTTCGTGAGGCACACCAAACCTACTGACCCAATTCGTTATTATTGTTCCGCTACTGTGGTTGCCTCTTGATTAGGGATTGCATAAGCTTAAGGCCATTTACTGAAATAGTCAATGGCAACTAATATATAACGGTTACCGCCATCCGTTTCTGGAAAAGGTCCAGCGATGTCTATAGCTATCCTTTCAAAGGGGACTCCGACATTATACTTATGCATTTCTCCTCTGCTTCTGTGTTGCGGCCCTTTGCAAGCAGCACAGACAGTGCATCTGCGGCACCACTCCTCCACATCTTCTCGCATATGTAGCCAATAAAACTTTTGGAAATGGTTTTGTTCACTCCCAGATTTCTTCTAGAACGTCTTTGACGTTTGATGTCGGCACGACTATCTGCATTCGGAAAGATTCGCCATTAGGTGCTTCCTACTTGCGTTTTAATATACCACATTCAACATGAAGAGAGTTCCATTGACCCCAGTAACTTTTCAAATTCTCACTCCGTTCCGAAATATCCTTCCAGTCTGGTCTTTCCATGTCTTCTTTCCAAGTAAGAATAGGATTAATGTCCGGATCTTCTCGTTGTGCTGTTCGTAGGTCCTCGTTGTCCCAACCTGTAGATGGTTCCATGGTTACCAACTATATAGTTGCTGTTGTTTCTTTTTCTTCTATCCGGGCGCAATGTTTGCATTCAAGTTTAAATGGACGTCGTGAAAGGGCGTCTGCATTTCCATGGATACGACTTCTTCGGTGTTGTATTTCAAAATCATAAGCCTGGAGTCGCTCTATCCATCTCGCCACTTGTCCCTCAGCATTCTTAAACTGCAGAAGCCATTTAAGCGCTGCATGGTCGGTGAGAAGGATGAATTTCTGCCCGTAGTGATATATATGAAAATGCTTTGTTGAACTTACAATGGCAAGTAGCTCCTTTCTTGTAGCACAATAATTTTTCTCTGACTTTGAAAGTGCTTTGCTATAGTAAGCTACGGAAACTTCTTGACCATTCTCCTCCTGAGAAAGCACTGCACCAATACCTTCATTGCTGGCATCCGTGTCTAATATAAATATTTTTCCCAGCTTTGGATAGTGAAGAACTGGAGCTTCACAGAACTGCTGCTTCAAATTTTCAAAACTTTCGTTGCATTTATCCGACCATATGAACGGCTTTCCCTTTTCGGTAAGTTGATGTAGGCTTCTTGCTATATCTGCAAAACCTTTCACGAATCGTCTGTAGTAGGTAGCTAAACCAAGAAAACTCCGTAATTGATGTTTGTCCTTTGGAACTGGCAAATTTTTGACAGCTTCGATCTTCTCGGGATCGGTTCTCACTCCATGTGATGAATCTATGTGCCCTAAATAGTTAACTTCATTTTTTAATAGAGCACATTTACTCGCACTGAGCTTCAATTTTGCATCTTTGAGTCTTTGAAGTACATCCAGTAAGTTGTTTTTATGTTCCATGAATGTCCTCCCGATTACTATTATGTCATCCAAATAGACAAGACATGTTTTCCAGGTTAAACCACGTGGAACACATTCCATTAGACGGTCGAATGTGGCTGGAGCATTACATAACCCAAATGGCATTACTTTGAATTGCCATAAGCCACTGTCAACTGAGAAAGCAGTTTTCTCTCGGTCCTCGGGATGTATTTCTACTTGCCAGTAACCACTCTTCACATCCAGCGTAGAAAACTATTGCGCTTCGGGAAGGGTATCCAACGTGTCATCAATCCTTGGTAATGGATAGCTATCTTTTCTCGTCACGTTGTTTAGTTGGCGGTAGTCTACACAGAATCGGGTGCTGCCATCCTTTTTCCTAACCAGAACAACCGGCGATGTCCAAGGGCTGTTAGATTCCTCTATTATGCCTTGTTTCTTCATGGAATTCATCATGTCTGCTACTTCTGCTTATTTGGCTAATGGCAATCTTCGTGGTGTCTGTCGAAGAGGCCTGGAATCTGCTGTATTGATCCGATGCTGGAAGAGATTTGTTTTACCATAGTCATCATCATTCTTTGCAAATAATTCCGAAAATTCATCGATCACCTCTTTGGCATCGTCGTGTTGTTGTTCACTTAAGGCACTGGACTTAAGAAGTTTCTGAACCTGTTGAGTAGTAGCTGGTATAGTTTTTGTCTTCTTGACATTACTACCATTATCCAAATTGACGATTTGGTAAACGGGTTCGCAATTTCCAATTATAGCGCCTTCTTTTATTTGCACCTCATTTTCGGATGTGTTAAGCACTCTGACTGGTATTAATGTTGCACCTTCTGCATTCACTAAAGTTTTGCCAACAATGATGCTCAATGTAACTTTTGTGGGGTTAGGCTCCACCAGATAGAATCGGCAGGTCCCGATGTCATCAGTAAGCTTTGTCCATACTAGTGTATCGGAGCATGGCGAAAGAGTAATATTTTCGCAGACCATCGTCCTTACTTTCGCAGGATGATCTGCTCCTTCTCCTAGTTTCATAGGAATTTCTATGTTCCCATATTTGGGAATCCGCTCTCCGACATCCAGATTTATTTTGTATGTGGTCATGAAGTCTATTCCAAGAATGCATTCATCCATTATGGAACCAGGAAAGTGTGAGGAAATAGTAGTTCGCCTAGTTGAACATCTAAAGTTATTCCTCCAAATACCCGTGCTGCTGCTCCAGTTGCTGTTCTTAGTAGATATTTGGTGGTGTTGTGAAGCCATTTGTTCTTAACAAGATCCTCTCTAATAATAGATCTTGAAGCTCCAGTATCGATAGTGACTGCGCAGTCATTTTTTCCTACACTTCCATATATACCAAGACTGCTATTATTTCTTTGTAACTGACCTACTTGGATGATGACTTCGGGGCTGTCGATTCCACCAACCAACTTCTGCCGCATAAAGTTGATTTTTACTAGTTTTCCAACTGCTCAACAGGAGAGGCGATGCGACTAGTCGCTGCTTGATATCTTGTCCCTCCACGAATAGCTTGTTCCCTGGCTCAACATCTTTGGCATTCTTCCTTCCCCTCTTCTTCTAGCAATTCCACTCGTCGACGTTTTCTGCAGTCTCCTTGAAGGTGCCCTGGTCTATTACAATTCCAGCATCGAAGGACACCACGTGAAGGCGGGCTCTGTGATGATTGCACTCTGTTACAAGTACATTCTTCCACTGAAATTTCTCTCACTCGTACTGTACTCTGTTATGGAACTATACTGAGTGATTGGCTTTCAGACGTAAAGTCCAGACTGCCAGCATGAGCTGACAGATCACTCGACGGACAGCGTTGACTGCAGAGTAAATCGAAAATATTATTAATTCAAAGGCACGTATATGTATCTAGGCGAGTATATCATTAAATTAAAGCTGTAGGTCTATCATGAAATCAAAATTTATATGTACATGAAAAATATCATTAAATCAAAGGCACGTATGTGTATCTAGGCGTGTATATCATTAAATTAAAGCTATGTATATACATGTAGGTCTATCATGAAATCAAAATTTATATGTACATGAAAAATATCATTAAATCAAAGGCACGTATGTGTATGTAGGCGAGTATATCAATAAATTAAAGCTATGTATATACATGTAGGTCTATCATGAAATTAAAATTTATATGTACATGAAAAATATCATTAAATCAAAGTTGTCTACATATGCCAGTCTCTCAAGAAGCCCAAAGCTCGTACGTATATCAAAAAAATGTGTAATATAGATAAAGAATACTCACGGTTAAACTCCACGGAATGATGAAGTGCTTCAGCATCCGGTATCTATTAAAAGAATGAAATTAAACTCAAAGGCTTCGACTTGCTCTCTCGGTAGGCTCAACCACAATTTTCTTTTAAATTAGAGTAAAGTTGGCCGGCGGCACTATTAGTTGCCAAACACGCTTACGTGGCACATGAACGAACTTTGTTTTCGTACAATGGATAGACAATCTCCGAACAGGTTAACGTTTTACTAAAGAAAGAAGGTGAAATGAAATGCGTACTAAAGCGCTACAACTACAAGCTATGTATAAAGCTTCTGTTTCGATGTACAGCAAAACGATACTAGTACTCGTAACTATTTCATTATTGCGATAGACTCTTTGCCTTTGTTGTTTTAAACTGTATCTTTTAACTCTTTCCGAGCCCCTTTGGGGCACTTCCCGCCAAGGTATACTGTGTTATACCAATTTTCGTATGGATATGCAGGTAATGTCGCTGAATGCATTTGTATTTAACACTGTTTTATAGATGTAGGTATATGCGAAGATGCACTTGCTGCTTAAACGCGTGTCTTGCAAATTACTTTGCTACCTTGGCAGCAAAATTTAAATTTTTACGCATTATACTGGTGTCTTTATTTGGGGAGGACTAATGGCCTTGGTGTTCCCGTGTCCGACCTGCGGTGTTATTTTTTCTTTTTATTTTATTTCTCCCTCTCGAATTTGACTTGGTTATTTTGTGGTATACCAAAACCTCTTGATAGATATTTAAGATTATGGAAGCTATATGCAATTTAGAATGCTTCTTTAACATTCCTACGGGTTTCCTTTCCAATGGATACAAATTGATACCGCACTGCAGCACTCGACTGCCGTACGGAGGCAGATTAAAAATAATTCTATGAATTGCGATAATTTAGTGCGAGGAAGGAAAGATATTTTAATTATACTTATAGGATGTATATTTTACCAGATGGACACGGAAACTTTTTGTAGCCAACCTATGGCGATGTGACACGGAAATTTTTTGTAGCCAACCTATGGCGATGTGACACGGAAACTTAGTGTTCTTCTTCTTCCTTATCTTATCGCATATCTCACCGAGTTCGAGGGAACGCATCTCTCTCGGTCGGGATGCGTTCAAGTTTTCTGCTATGGACAGCGGCCGGCATACACGCTTCAGTATGTCATGTAGCATATTGCTATATGCAATATGCTAAGACCATAACAACTCCGTGAAGCTTGTCTGGCGGATTCGTACGCTAATGCGTAGGCTAGCGCTTCTGCTGTTGATTTCTTTCCTGCTAGCCTTAATGATTGTTGTAAATTTTTATCTGCAATAGCGTTCACAAATGCCTCCGTCGCCACTTCATTGAGAAAATCCGCATTCACGCTGGAGTATAAAAGATGCGCTAATCTTTCTACATCTGCCTGCAGTTGTTGTAGTGATTCGCTATGTTTTTGAATCCTGTTGCGCAACTGTAGGCGATATACTTGCTACATGTGTTCATCTCCGTAACGTAATTCTATCGCCTGTACTAATGAAGAGTAATTACGTTGATTTTCAATCGGTACAGTTTGAAAGAGTTCTGACGCAGGACCTCTATAGCTTTGTCTTCATCATTCCATCCATTTACCTCTGAAGCTGCCTCGAATTGTCTCTTGAAGATATGCCACGAATTTTGTCCATCAAATATGGGAGGTTTCATTCTACCTGCACCGGATATTTCAGTTGCTACGCTTAGAGGCTGACGATGCTTTATTCTTTCCAGATCTGATTTAAAACTGTCAAGTTGCTCGGTGACTTTTTGTTGAGCTTCCGCCACCTCCTGCTCGATTCGTTCAATTTTCAAATTTTGTTCGTCTAATGAGTTTTTCAGGAAAGTCTTCTGTTCCTCCAATCGAGTTTCTAGGCAATTCTTCAGAGAGATCTTTTGTTCGTCCAAACGGGTTTACAGAGATTTCTTGTGTTCCTCAAAATCAATCTTTTGTTCATCAAAACGGGCTTCCATAGATTTCTTCTTCTCATCTAACCGGGATTACAGAGAATTCTTTTGTTCCTCAAAAGCATTCTTTTGTTCGTCCATAAATTTCTTCTGCTCATCTAACCGGGATTCCAGAGAATTCTTTTGTTCCTCAAAAGCATTCTTTTGTTCATCGAGAGAATTCTTTTGTTCATCGAGAGAATTCTTCTGTTCCTCGAGAGAATTCTTTTGTTCATCAAAACGGGCTTCCATTTTACTCATTAAAGTACTCAAAAGCTGTTCCATTTTCATCGCAGGCTCTTCTTCAGCTTCGGTTTCGACTAGAACTTTCTTTGTACCTGTCGTTTGTAGTGACCGGTTCCCTAACTCCACTTTCAAATCCTGCATTCGAAGTTCGTCCACTTTGTGCCGCATTACTTTAATAATTCACTCACAGTTGAATATAAATTATTTTCCAGAACTTTCAAAATTTAACACAGTTTCTCAAAATTAATCACACTTTGAATTTTTAAGTGAATTGCCACCACTTTATTTCGCGAATTTATTTCACTTATGACACCAGTTGTTGCGGGTGTGGCCTTTGGTTCGTTATTTAAAACACAATATTAAATATTTAATATACAAGTTCTATATTTCACTTTCATCATATAAAATTCACAAACATTCATTTAATCAACTCAACTTTAATTATCGCTAACACTGTTCTTTCAATTATCGCAATCCAATTACACACTTTCGCTTGTTTATTACTTTCGCTTGTTAACACTGCAACGTCTAAGACAAGACTCTTTTTCTGGCGATGACAACTGTTATATTTATACCCTAGAAACTCTCGGGATTATTCTGGAGTGTTCTATTCCAAAAGCTTCTTAACTATTCTATTTGTTCTATTCCTGAACTTTCCTGTAGATTTCATAATCGATTCTCCGAACCTGAAGTCGTTTACTCTCCATTGCCTGTAGATGTCACCAGTTATCTCTTTCTATTGCGCGTAACAGTGTATAGAAGACAGCTGAACTATACTGGTGTAGAACTCGTTGAAAAGAATTTGACATAAAGTTCAAGTTTAAATTAAATAATAGTGGTGGGCTAAGATAATTGAACTCGACTTCAAATTTGTAACTTCGTTACACTATCATATATTATATCATCGCTAAAAATAACTCTGTAATAAAGTTACAGAAGAGACTATCTTCCTATTAGCTAGCGGCTTAGGCAATTCTTGAGCTGGTTGATACTCAGCTGTTCAAACTGTTATAACCTCCCGCCGTGCTTACCTTACGGGGTGAAGAGCGGGCAGGTGGAGTCCAGTGCCTTCTATATTCTAATACAATCGTATGTGTTGTCTCCCAAATCTTTGGATTATCTGAAAATAAAAATTAAAGGAAAACACACGATTTCACGCGAAATCTTCGAATTTTTTTTGAAATTCCTTTTTTACAACTTTGCCTTATTTGGACAACTTTATTTTTAAAACTTTTCCTAGTTTTAATTCCGATTTTACATACTTTGCCTTATTTGGCACAACTTTATTTTAATACTTTTTTAATTAAATTCTCGGACAAAACGCGAGGCTCGACCGACTGTGCTGACTGCAGACGCCGGATTCCTCGATTTGTATTTTCCTAAAATCTTACTCGACTCGCGATCGCGCCTTATCAGCAAATTATTATTGACGCTACATTGGTCAACAGGATGTAATTTGATTCTCGCAAGAATGTGAACGACAAGTGGAGATCGTAGAAGTAAACAAAAATTGCTTACTTCGAAATAAAGTTTGAAATTTATTGCGTTGGGAAAGGAATTAGAGAATTTTTAAGTGCTCGTTGCGCACTTGGAAAACGATACTTTGTATCGTGTGAAAATGAGTTGGGATCTGCGTCGGACAGGCACTATCATAACTGATGAGTTACGATTTGTGCTGACCGAGCGCGATCACAACATTCCATCCCCCTAAGAAAAAGAAAATTTTTGTCTGAAGGACGAAAATTTTCTCGTAGGTAGATACTGCTACAAATTTTTGTGTAGGACGTGATGTTTTTATTATTATTAAAAAAAAAATCTTCTCTTTTTTTTCTCAGCCGGTCAAATCTCGTTTACAAAAAATTTGTTTGTTTGTAATACCAAAGTTACCATTAGTGTCTAAATTGTGTTCGATGTATAAGAACAAATGATATAAAAGTCAGTTGACTGCAAATATTTGTTGTTTTTTTTTTTTAAAAAAAGGGTATAATATATCTTAGCTAAGTTAATAATTTGACTACATCTAGAAAAATTACAAATTATCTTCTTTTTCTCTTCACTTTTTTTTATAAATTTTTTCCTAATCTAGAAAATTCCATATTCTCTCTAATATTTTTATATATATGTATATGCTAAGTATTTCTATTCTCAGTGCACTTTTGAAAAAGGTCCTATGTTGCTAAAACAAAATGATCTTGATTAATTGTACTTACATGAATGCAAAAAAAAATATACCTTACTTGCTAAAAGAAATTAAAGACATAAGTACTAGATCTAGTTAGATGTTTTTTTATGCGTCTATCGTTGATAAAAGCAAAAGTATTTTAATCCTAATTAAAATAATTCTAATGAGTGCACTTACAAGATTACGACATTTTACAAAAAATGAAAATTTGAAGAGCACCTTCCTCAGAACGAATCGTTCAATAAAAAATATTTCTTACTCGCGTGCTCGATTTTGTTTCCATACTTGAGTCAATTACCGGATGCGTCAGTAAAGACAATAGGTTGATCGCCCTGTTCCTGTCTTTCCTCTAATCTTTTTTCATAAATGTTTGGTATCTCGTGACGAGTTTCGCCAATGAAGCGTTTGTATAGTTTATAGGCAGCTAGCAGGATTATTATCGCTAGTAGTAAGTATATAAGTGAATAGTGATGAATTGCATGCTTGTCTAAAGGTGGTAGATCCTTTTCTTCCCTTTTTAGAATATTTATTTGTTTGGATATTTCCTGCAAGTCAATGTAGGGCTACTGTGTTTGTAAAATTATGTGTGTACCCGGTAGAACTTGACAAGACCTCCAATATATTGGCGGGACGATTGTAGAAATTTTTTAGTTCAATTGTCTTAGAATTGTATCCACGTATAGTTAAATCTTGGGTGCGTAAATAGCAATTACCCGCTATCTCAATAATTCCCACCGCAGAAATACTGTAGGGTGATATTTTGTCTTGGCATATGGCATCGATAGTCAAGTTTTCAATAGTTGAATAGAGCCATTTGTTTGCCTGTGATAATTGGGTCCATATTGTCGTGTAATTAGATTGCCTTATATTGCAAATTTTAGGTATATGGCTTTTCCTTCTTATGAGTTCTTATGATGTTTGCGAAAACATCGTTATTGGAATTTATATTAAATATTGCGTGCATCATACGGCACAAGTATTGGTCATGGTCTTCTGTGACACAGTTTCCTAATTCTTCAGCATTTAGCTCATAGAAATGTTCTTTGCTATAATCGATAACAAGATAGTTGATTGATGGTTGTATGAAGGTGAGCTTTCCTTGAAATACGGATGGTAATGGCAAAACTTTATGTAGTTGGAAATTTTCTTGGTATGGCAATGGAATTTTAAATTTATATTGTTGCGAATACGGTTATATTGTTACTGAATACGGTCCCTCCCACTGTTGTCGTGATTTTGGAGAGCATCCCTTACGTCGGTTCGGGTTGTATAGCCAAACAAGATCTCCTTCATTGAATCCTGCTGAATTCGCACGTAAGTCATAGCGGGTCCTCATCCCATGGGTACTTACTGCTAATTTCGCCCCCGTAGCCCCTTGTACATCAGCTGTCCGTTTCAATGGGGCTCTGACATTACACAAAATTCACAATTCCTTAATTAATCAACTCAACCCTAATTATCGCTAACACTGTACTTTCAATTATCGCAATCCAATTACTACAGCTTCGCTTCTTTATTACTTTCACTTCTTAACACTGCAACGTCTGAGACAAGACTCTTTTTCTGGCGATGACAACTGTTATATTTATACCCTAGAAACCCTCCGGATTATTCTGGAGTGTTCTATTCCAAAAGCTTTTTGACTATTCTATTTGTTCTATTCCTGAACTTTCCTGTAATAATAATCGATTCTCCGAACCTGAAGTCGTTTACTCTCCATTGCCAGTAGATGTCACCAGTTGTCTCTTTCTATTGCACGTAACAATATATTATTATGTCTTTAGTGATTGAGGTACTCATATGGCTGATACGGTACAAACATAGGAGATTATTTTCTTTTAAAATCTTCGATAGAAGAATATCGTTTGGAATCTCTTTACGAATCGCAGTAAGAATAGACTCTAATTGTTCGGGTGTTACTATAGCCGGGTTCGGCTTGCCATGCCGGACATCCGTGATCAAATCGACCAAGGTATTTACCACGTTTTGGTATCTAATGATAATCAGTGTTGTTAAGGAGGTGAGTGATTCCAATTCGGTGGTCACTCGGTTGTCGTGAGTTGCGTTGATTAGTTCATTAAACATCGTGGTTATCTTCGTAAGTCTAGCATTTAATGCTGACATTTGTCTATTTATTGTGGTTTGTGACTTGTTAAAGATGTTAACAGAGGTTTCAGGTATAAAGGTCTGTATTTTTATCAGTGCCAACAGGTGTTGTTCGTTGCGTTGCAATTTATCGATTTGTTGATCATAAAATTTGGCGTCCTCTGCATTGAGGGTTCCAAATAGTGTTTTACTGATGACCCCGATAGCGTCGAATAGGCCACGTTTGTTTCTGCTATTATTCTGTAGCAGACGATGTTTAAGTGAAATATCACTCATTAAGTGGTTCATTTCAGCCACTGTACTATTACAATTCATAATTAGGTTAGTTTCAACCAGAAGTTTACATAAATTATTTATTTGGTCGACGTATTTATTCATGTGCCTTAATGACTGAGCCAAAGTACTAAGTCATAATAGACGACTACTTTCCACTCATTAGAATAGAGCTCTACTTTTCCCAATTCCTCGAAATATATTCCAGAGACTTGCCGGATTGGGGTGATGAGAAATTCGCTTCCGTTGAGAAGGCGATATAAAGTAGTAACGGTGCAATGTTCATGATCTGAAAGGGGGTGCATGTTAATTTTTGGGTTTGCTATTTGATAAGTGTTGGTAAATCATTAACATGAGCGTAAGTGTGGCGAACTTGGGTGATGACCCATTATCATTGACTCGGGGAACGAGTATAGCATCGGTTATGCGACACAATCGATTTTAATTTTCTGTAATAAATTAAAAATTTTAGGCTAGGGAACTTTATCGCTTGCGTGATTGGTGTTTTATTCTATGAAGATTTTCAAGTCGTTATTATGTACAGCTTTAAATTTGCTTCCAATTCTAATGGCAGAATTTTCATTTGACGGTATTTTTACGATTTCATAGGGACCTTTCCAGAGTGAAGCAACTTTGTTTTGTCGTACATGATTCTTAAGGAAAACATTATCTCCTAAATTGAATTTCTTTAATTGGGAATTCTTGTCATAGTAGACCTTTGATTTATCCTTCTTTCGGACTAAAGTCTCTCTTGCTATTTGATATCTATGCTGCAGGCGAGCTTTCAGTTCGTTGGAGTAATCGTCGTAATTATAGTTAACTTGAGGCTTTTGCTCTAAGCACTGGGAATGTTGCCCAGATAGCCGTATAGCAATTCGTATGGACTGAAATTCATGCTGCTATGTGGGGTTTGTATTATATACAAACATAGAGTACGGGATCCAGCTGTCCCAGGTGAGGGGATCTTGGTTGACATAGTGTCGAAGATACTCGGCAAGGGTCCGGTGGCTTCTTTCAAGCGCGCCATTTGTTTGTGGGTGATATGGGGTAGTGTTAATCTTTTTTATTTTTAATAATTTACAGATTTCCTTAAACAGGGCGCTTTAAAAGTTTATTCCCTGATCCGTGAGGATAGATTGTCTTATACCGTGTCGACATACCAAGTTTTCCACGATCGCTTTTGAAATGGTTGTTGCTTCAGCATTAGCCACAGGCAACGCCTCGGAGTACTTCGTTAGGTCATCCTGAAATGTTAGCAGGTATTTATTTCCCGCATAGCTAACAGGTAATGGGCCCACTATATCTAGGGCTATCCGTTCAAATGGCTTTGAACTGGTAGAAGTTATTTTCATTGGTATGGGTGGATTTTTCTGTAATTTGTTCCTCTGACAGGACTGGCATTTACGCACGAAGTTCTTGACATCCCTCAACATCATGGGCCAAAAGTATTTAGCTTTAAGCCGTTTTAGAGTACGAGATATTCCCTGATGTCCACCGAGAGGGGAGGTGTGGTATTGTGTTAAGATATTGTTAATGTCCTCTGGGTTATCAAGATGTATTCTTGAGTTGGTATAGACACACAATTCGACATCAGAATCTTGACAAGTTTTTATTAAGATTGATTTCAGTTCATTTAATGTATTGGCATCTAATGCGGGTAGCGAGATACCAGCTTTATTAAATTTTTGCTTCCGACTAGTCTCATACAGATTCTGGATAGCAGTTGTTAGGGCAATTTTGTCATGGTCAGATCTTATAGGGATAGCAGCCATAGATAATATAAAGTTATCGCTCTGCTCGTTGTATATCTTTACCTATCCAATGGATGGTTTAATATATTCTTTTATAAACTTTCATAATATATTTTCTTCGTAGGTCTCGACAAGTGTCAAGATAAAAATTTTGTTTCATACGTATTTGTCTTTGAATATAGAGTCACATTCATTCAAGTTAAGGGGACTAATTTTACTTGAACTACTCTTGCTGACTGGGTCGGGCTGATTTAAAGATTCGTTATCCTTTCTCTCCTCTCTCTCACTGTTCACTTTTTTCGCTTGGTTCCGTGTGGTTACTCTGACAATTTTTGGCTCGCTATTTTCATTTCCGTCGGCAGTGTCTGTTTTAATTCTACTCAATGCATCAGCAGCGTTTGCATTGAATTTCCCAGGCTTATAAACGATTTTGTATTCATATTCCTCGAGCAGAATTCTCCATCTAGCCAATCGTGAAGTAGGTTCTTTTAAATCCATAAGCCATTGTAGCGGCCTGTGATCTGTAAGAATCGTAAAGTGTTTTCCATATATGTAGGGTCTGAACTGCTTGATAGCAAATACTATTGCGAGCAACTCTTTCTCTGCAGTGGTGTATTTGGTTTCTGCCGCGTTTAGTGTGTGGCTTGCGAAGCAGATCAGGCGATCTTTTCCTATTTCCCCTTGGGACAATACTGCGCCCACAGCTACATATATCACTAGCGTCGGTTGTTATTAGGAATTCCTTGCTGAAGTCCAGATACGCAAGTACCGGCGACATGATAAGTTTTTCTTTAAGGACCCTCATCACAAAACGCATTCCATTGAAATTCCGTATTCTTTTTCAGGAGTGTAGTCAAAGGTTTGGTTATTTTAGCAAAATTGGGTATAAAACGCCGATAGTACCCTGCAAATCCCAGAAATGACTTTATGTCCCTTACCTTCTTAGGTCTAGGGTATGTTTTTACTACTTCTATGTTACCAGGATCAGGTTTGATTCCTTCTTCGGAAATTACGTGTCCTAGATAGATTAATTCCTTCATAATGAAGTTGCACTTCTCTGGTTTTAACTTCAGGTTGTGCTTCCGCAAGCGGTCCAAAACATTCATCAGCTTTATGTTGGGATCGCGAAGATCGTATCCGTAGATAACAATATAGACGAAGCATTGAATGCCCTGCAAACCTATCAATACGTTATTCAATAAACGCTGAAAGGTCGCCGAGGCATTCTTTAGTCCAAACGGCATCCTGTTGTATTCATAGTGCCCGAATGGAGTACTGAATGCCATTTTTTCTCGGTCTTGCACATCAACCAGAATCTGGTGGAAACCACTAGCCAGATCTATCGTGCTAAAATATCTGGATCTGCCCAACTGATCCAATATATCCGAAATATTGGGCAGTGGATACGCATCTCCCATTGTTATGTCATTTAGGCCGCGAAAGTCCACCACCACCCTCCATCGCTTATTACCAGAATTATCTGTTTTCTGTGGCACGAGAAGTAATGGCGAATTCCAAGGACTACAGCTAGTTCGAACAACGTTATCCTGAAGCATTTCGTTTACCTGCTTGTGGATTTCATTTCTATGAGACTCCGGTAGTCTATAAGGTCGTTTATATAAAGGTTAAAATTTTATGCGCCACCGCGCTTGTGTAAGACAACTGGTCGCCGTCTAAGTGAAATAGATCATTGTAACGTCTACAAATTTCCATCATAGAAGACTTCTCCTCTGGATTATAGTGTTCCAAATTTAGAGATGCACTCAATCTACTTAAACGTTTCTCGACTGGGTTCCTATCACAATTGGGTTCAACGACATTAAAGCAGTCCAGTTCCTCCCATTCAAACTCTATGTCGCGTGGCTGGAATTCCACATCGGTGTCATTAGTGTGTCATTAGAGTTTAATAACAAAATTTTAATCTTCCCGTCTGTCGGTCTTACCATAGTGGCTCCCAAGTAAACACCTGGTTTAATCTCTCTGTTATGCAATACAATATCGCGAGAATGTTCGAAAGGTATTTCCACTATCTGTGACTTAGGACTATATTTTCACTACCCAGATGCATTTGATCGATGACATTTTCCCTTTTTACCGCATTGTTATTCACTATTTTCTCTTCCGAGAACAGTTTATCTTCTCTACGTCCTCTGCTTATTTTTGAGATATGATTTGTTTTCGACATCTCGTTTTTGGTTTGTGAAATCTCTACGCCAGAGGTTTCTCTATATAGGGGATCTTCCCATTTTTCTATGGTTTGGCTTTTTTTACCTGATTTCAGGACAGTGGTTCTAACTTGATGCTTCCAGTGTTCCCTAATATTATTTTTTGAAATGAAATTCCCGCTAATTATTGGCCCGATCACCAATTCGGTATTATTATAATTAATAATGCAATTGTATTTTCTCAGAAAATCGCTTCCAAGAATTCCATCATACATGAGATTAGGTTCTTTAGGAAGTATATGAAATGGGTGCTGCAAACAAGGGTTGTGCCCTTGACTTGGGTATTCTTGCTTTGGTACGTGATGGCCATTGTGATGGAGACTAGGATTTACAGTTTCCATTCTATCAGCGTTATATCCTTGGTTGGCGTAACCTGGTGTGTAGTTCCGGTTTCGTTGTAATTCTCCTCTATAGGACTTGTTTTGGCCGAATTGGGAACTGTGTGATAATCGCTGTCGGCAATTTTGCATACTGTGATTGGGTTTTTTGCAATAACTGCAAGTGATGTGCTGTACTTCTCTTTTAATTTGCCTAGATGCAAAGTTGGGCAAGTTAGTGTATCTCGCGTATGACCCTCGCGGTTGCATAGCTGGCAAATGGGTGCTCGCCTAGCGAAAGGTTTAGATGCTTGGGCCATTTGGGCTGTATTATTTTCTAGCCGTGGGGCTTGCTCTTGAGCATAGTCTATCGCCTTTTTCAAGTCATCTGTACCATGTGCGTTCACTAATAATTTCAAGCTGTGGCTTCTCAAGCCATCCTCGAACGCTTGCACCACTAGCTTCTGATTCTCTTTTATAAGGAATTCACGTACCCTAGCATCTTCAATTCAAGAATACGTGGCTGAATTCAAGCCATCCTCGAACGCTTGCACCACTAGCTTCTGATTCTTTTTTATAAGGAATTCACGTACCCTAGCATCTTCAATGCAAGAATACGTGGCTGAATTCAGATTCATCAGCGAACGCATTAGTCTATCCCCGAATTCTCTGACAGTCTCTTTGTACGACTGCCTTGTCTGAGAAATTTCATTTTGTATTACTGTTCTGGACTTTTCTTCTCTGAAGCTGTTTTTAAGCTCGTGCGCCAAATCGTCCCATTTGGCACAAGTTTTGTAGTGGACCAGCTCAAATGCGGGTCCCTGGAGTTTGGTTATGACAAAGTCAAGAAAGAGGGTCTGTTCCTTGTCATTTTTTGTTGACGAGAATAGTATGTTGCCACAAGCAATACATTTTTCCAACTCATTAGGACTCCCATCAAAGTTTGGGATCATGTGGTGAACATCGGACAGGGAAATCTTGACCTCCGTCGTCTCGAAAGTTTCGGTTTCTAAGTCCAAATGAAAACGTAACTCAGCAAACCGGCGTAACACTCCGGCTTGACTTCGAGTTGTTATTCTTTCTATGTTTAAAACTCAAAGACTATGCGATTTCGTATCGCACGTAATATACTGAATATCACAATAACAAGATTAAGAAAAGCAAAAAATTTTACGAAGCACGGGCACAATAAGTCCCACTATTAACGTTTGAGAGATCTTTCTTTGACAATCTACACCAGTTGCTAAAAGGCTACTAAAAGAAAATTCTAGTACCTTCACCGCACTTATGTGGTCGACTTGAAGTTTTTCCCCCTCATAGACACTGATAACTCATTTTCTTGATTCACTTAATTCACTATTCTGTAATTTTCACTATTCACCGTTGAATAAAATTGGAATGGCAAAAAGGAGGTGGACATGAACCAAATGAATCAAATTCGCCAGTCAGGACAATACCAATTCATCTCACTTTACTGAATAAATTTTTCTCAACTAAAAATCTAATCTCGTAATCCCAAGGAAAAGGTTAAGCTTTTGGTCAATCCGTCGTAAATATTCCGCGGTAAAATTGAAGCAAATATTTTTGGTCCACTATCAAACAAGGCAAAACAAATTTCCTTTTATGTGTATATTAAAAAATTCTTCGTAAAATAAAATTAAATTTCACGAGTAATACATTCAAACAAAGTCTCGTAGCAGTCATCGCAGGAAGAAGGTACCATTTTTAGTTCTTGTAAAGTACAAGTTAACGAAAATCATTTGAATATCGAACACTTTTTATGTACTAATAATTTAAAATGGAAACTCATTCATTTGTGGTAGAATCTTAAAGAAAATATTTTAACACTTCTTACGTTAATTTTATCAGATTTAAAGCAATTGCTTCTGACTTAGCCATCAAACACTTTTTGCATAAAATCTAAAGTATGTATTTCTGATTGAGTTGTCACACATCCTTTATATAGAAAATATAGAAATTCAAAACAAATATTTCCGATTAATTATCGCACACCTTTTTATGAGAGAGCTTAAGATAAACAATTTCTGATTTTACCATCACGCTGTTTATGTAAGGATTTAAAGTGACTATATTTCCGGTTTTTTTTTTTTATCAAACACTTTTTTTTGTAGAGATTTAAAACAAATATTTCAACTTTTAGGCGACTAATAGAATTTTACGTATATATTTTATGAAATTGGATTAAAACATTTTATTCTAATATATATTTGTATTGTTACGTGCAATAGAAAGAGACAACTGATGACATCTACTGGCAATGGAGAGTAAACAACTTCAGGTTCGGAGAATCGGTGATTAAATGTTCGGAAAGATTCAGGAATAGAATGAATAGAATGAATGAAGGAAATAGAACAGTCAAGAAGCTTTTGGAAATAGAACACTCCAGAATAATCCGGAGAGTTTCTAGAGTATAAATATAACAGTTATCATCGCCAGAAAAAGAGTCTTGTCTTAGACGTTGCAGTGTTAACAAGCGAAAGAAATAAAAAAAGCGAAAGTGTATAATTAGATTGCGATAATTGAAAGTACAGTGTTAGCGATAATTAGGCTAGAGTTGATTAATTGAAGATTTATGAAATTTATATGATTAGAGTGAAATAAAGAACTTATATATTAATTATTTAATATTGTTGTTTAATTAAATAACGAACCAAAGGCCACGCTCGCAACAATTGGTGTCAGAAGTGAAATAAATTTGAGAAATAAAGTGGTGGCAATTGACTGAAAAATTAAAAGTGTGATTAATTTTGTTAAATTTTAAAAGTTCTGGAAAATAATTTATATTCAACTGTGAGTGAATTACTACAGTAATGGGGCGCAAAGTGGAGGAGCTTCGAATACAGGACTTGAAAGTGGAGCTAAGGAACCGCTCATTACAAACGACAGGTACAAAGAAAGTTCTAGTCGAGCGACTTAGACAAGCTTTGATAGCGGAAGGAAAGAATCCTGAGACATTTGTTTTCGAAGGGAACTTGGAAGTAACCGAATTTGAAGAAGAGCCTGAGATGAAAATGGAACAGCTTTTGAGTACTTTAATGAGCAAAATGGAAGCCCATTTTGATGAGCAAAAGAATTCTCTCGATGAACAAAAGAATTCTGTGGAATCCCGTTTAGATGAAAAGAAGGAATCTAGGGACGAACAAAAGAATGCTTTTGTTGAACAAAAGAATTCTCTGGAATCTCGTTTAGATGAGCAAAAGAATGCTTTTGAGGAACAAAAGAATTCTCTGGAATCCCGTTTAGATGAGCAAAAGAATGCTTTTGAGGAACAAAAGAATTCTCTGGAATCCCGGTTAGATGAGAAGAAGAAATCTATGGAAACGCGCTTGGACGAACAAAAGAGTTCTCTGGAGAATTGTCTAGAAACTCGTTTGGAGGAAGAAGAAAATTTGAAAATTGAAGGAATTGAGCAGGAATTTCAACAGAAAGTTTCGGAAGTTCAACAAAGAGTCACGGAGTAACTTGAAAACGTTAAAGCAGATCTGGAAAGAATAAAGCATCGTCAGCCTCTAAACGTAGCAGCTGAAATATCCGGAGCAGGTAGAATGAAAGCTCCAATATTTGATGGACAAAATTCGTGGCATATCTTCAAGAGACAGTTCGAGGCAGCTTCAGAGGTAAATGGATGAAATGATGAAGACAAAGCTATAGCTCTGGTGTTAGCACTTCGAGGTCGTGCGTCAGAACTCTTACAAACTGTACCGATTGAAAATCAACGTAATTACTCTTCATTAGTACAGGCGATAGAATTACGTTACGGAGATGAACACATGCAGCAAGTTTATCGCCTACAGTTGCGCAACAGGATTCAAAAACATGGCGAATCACTACAACAACTGCAGGCAGATGTAGAAAAATTGGCGCATCTTTCATACTCCAGCGTGAATGCGGATTTTCTCAATGAAGTGGCGACGGAGGCATTTGTTAACGCTATTTCAGATCAAAATTTACAACAAGCGTTAAGACTAGCAGGAAGGAAATCAACAGCAGGAGAACTAGCCTATGCATTAGCGTATGAATCCGCCAGACAAGCTTCACGGAGTGCAGTACGAGTGAGAGAAATTTCAGTGGAAAATGTACTTGTGTTGTATAATCGTTTCATCATTTATCAATGATTAATATCAAAACGTTTTCCTAAAACTTCTTAATGTTACATATTAACCCATATGTAAATAAAATAAAAGCATTTTACGTGCATTGATCAATGCCCGGTCAGCATAAATAAAGAATGACTTAATGGCTGATCAGAATTTATTGCAGAGTGCCTTACCTTCGTAATAATGACCTACTTCACAGGTAAACAAAGCGAAGTAGGAAATAAAAACCTTTTTGGAAACATCAAAAAATTCTGGCACAGAAATTACGCGTAGCCGATTCTGCATTTTTTTTAAATAAACTAATTAATATCGAGTGCAGTAGAATAAGTTCAGTTTTAGTTTTGAGTCTTGATAGCGAGGAGAGTTAAAGAGTTAGTTTTTAGTATTAGAGTGAGCCGGTAAGAAAAAAGATTAAAATTTAAGTGAAAAAGTTCCGATTTAAGAAAGTGTATAACGTACAGTTGAAAAAGAAAAATTTAGTTGCGTATAATTGGAATAACAAAAGTTGAATTGTGTGAATTGATGTACAATATCTGTATGTGCGAGTTACAAAAATAAAACGAAATAATAAAGTTTAATTATGTGAATTGGAGACTGTTTAAGTGTTTAAATTTATTTGTGAATCGTTATATAAAGCCCCACATCACCTTTTCTCGCGGTGTATAAAAAACAAACACCACACTTGCAACAGACTGCAATCATCACAGAGCCCGCATTCACGTGGTGTCCTTCGATGCTGGAATTGTAATATACCAGGGCACCTTCAAAGAGACTGCAGAAAACGTCGACGAGTGGAATCACCAGAAGAAGAGGGGAAAGAAGAATGGCAAAGATGTCGAGCCAGGGAACAAGCTATATCAAGCAGCGACTAGTCGCATCGCCTCTCCTGTTGAGCAGTCGGAAAACTAGTAAAAACTAACTTTGTGGGGCAGAAGTTGGTTGATGGAATCGACAGCCCCGAAGTAAGGAAGATGGTCTGCGAAAATATTACTCTTTTACCATGCTCCAAGACACTAATATGGACAAAGCTTACTGATGACATCGGGACCTGCCGAATCTATCTGGTGGAGCCTAACCCCACAAAAGTTACATCTAGCATCATTGTTGGCAAGACTTTAGTGAAGGCAGAAGGACCAACATTAATACCAGTCAGAGTGCTTAACACATCCGAAAATGAGGTACAAATAAAAGAAGGTGCTATAATTGGAAATTGTGAACCCGGTTACCAAATCGTCAATTTGGATAATGGTAGTAATGTCAAGGAGACAAAAACTATACCAGCTACTACCCAACAGGTTCAGAAACTTCTTTCGTCCAATGCCTTAAGTGAACAAAAACACAACGATGCCAAAGAGGTGATCGATAAATTTTCGGAATTATTTGCAATGAATGATGATGACTATGGTAAAACAAATCTCGTCCAGCATCGAATCAATACAGGAGATTCCAGGCCTATTCGACAGACACCACGAAGATTGCCATTAGCCAAACAACCAGAAGTTGCAGACATGATGAACTCCATGAAGAAACAAGGCATAATAGAGGAATCTAACAGCCCTTGGACATCGCCGGTTGTTCTGGTTAGGAAAAAGGATGGAAGCACCCGATTCTGTGTAGACTACCGCCAACTAAATGGCGTGACGAGAAAAGATAGCTATCCATTACCAAGGATTGATGACACGTTGGATAGCCTTTCCGGCGCGCAATTGTTTTCCACGCTGGATTTGAAGAGTAGTTACTGGCAAGTGGAATTACATCCCGAGGACGGAGAGAAAACTGTTTTCTGAGTCGGCAGTAGCTTATGGCAATTCAAAGTAATGCCATTTGGGTTATGTAATGCTCCAGCCACATTCGAACGACTAATGGAATGTATTCTACGGGGTTTAACCTGGAAAACATGTCTTGTCTATTTGAATGACATAATAGTAATCGGAAGGACATTCATGGAACGTAAAAACAACTTACGGGACGTACTTGAAAGACTCAAAGATGCAAAATTGAAGCTCAGTGCGAGTAAATGTGCTCTATGCAAAAATGAAGTTAAATATTTAGGGCACATAGTTTCATCACAAGGAGTGAAAACCGATCCAGAGAAGAACGAAGCCGTCAAAAATTGGCCAGCTCCAAAGGACAAACATCAATTACGGAGTTTTCTTGGTTTAGCTACCTACTACAGACGATTCGTGAAAGGTTTTGCAGATATAGTAAGAAGCCTACATCAACTTACCGAAAAGGGAAAGCCGTTCATATGGTCGGATAAATGCAACGAAAGTTTTGAAAATTTGAAGCAGCAGTTCTGTGAAGCTCCAGTACTTCACTATCCAAAGCTGGGAAAAACATTTATATTAGACACGGATGCCAGCAATGAAGGTATTGGTGCAGTGCTTTCTCAGGAGGAGAATGGTCAAGAAGTTCCAGTTATAACGCAGTCTGGAGGTCCTTGGATCTCATCAAGATTGCCAAGGGTTCCGAATATTACCCGGAAGGTGCGGAGTATTCGCTGGACCAAGCATAGACTGTTGCCGGCTTGAGCTCAGGGTTGGGGGGGGGGGGGGGGGTCTTGTCCAGACCTCAGCACCTTAGATGCTATGCTCGAGCTGATGATGAGGGGAAGGATCCCGATAAAGCGCCTCACCCTTACTTGGAGACAAAGATGACCATGTCCTGCTCAGCTCTGCCACTCTTAACCCGCTTGGAGCGCTTTTGAACTAGCCCCAGGGGGGGTAGCTCATCAACCCCTCATAAACTGGGTGCAGGTGCTCAACATCCCCGTTTCAAACTAAGGTGGGAGAGGATCAGGGCAAGCAACACAAAAGTGAAACTATTTATTCGTGGTAGATTATCTAATGCATAGCTAAAAATTTACACAATACATAACTAGACAATGATGGAAAACCAATATTATATTTATTCCGTATCCTCGTATTTAGCACCTTATCTTAACCTATGCAATAGTTCAGTTAGTCTAGTATATTGTAACCCGATTTCCGTCCGAGCGAATTAAATGAACAATTCAGTTAGGCTAACAAACGAAAATTCAAAAAAAGTAAAATTAGACGTGCGAGCGTAGACTAACTTATGAAGCATAAGAAACCTATAATCTATGGTCTAACGAGATATATTCCTTAAAATCTTTTTTCTTTTCTTTTTTTTTCTTCATTGTCTAAGATACTATTAATTCAGTCTTGGATACAAAAAAACCAAATTAACTCTCCTTAAAAAGATATATGATTTGTCATGCCGTTTTACGATAGGAACGCGCACAGGAGATCTCAAGTTGGTTCAAATACGATTTATAACGACCTATAATGATTAAAAATTTTTTTTTCCTAGAAATTAAGCAGGGTCTTAAAGCCAACAGGCCCGTCGTGTGCTTAACATATCCTACCTTACTGACCTAGACGTATGTACGTGCTTGCTTATTTCTATGTATATGTGTATACACCTATGTATATGTATATGTTCTTTTCAAATTAGTTTATCTATACTCAGGTCCGCGGTTGGAAACGATGGAAGTCATTTAGTTTTCGTAAAATTACATATAATAGATATATAATAATAATAAGATAAGAGTGCTCACTTACGTATATGCCTTCCCCGATGGTTGAAGCTTCATCCGTGGGTCGAGCGCTGAAAGGTAAGGTTAGCAGTGAAACCCTAGAAACGAAATTACTTGCATCTGTATCCAACCGTGTCGATTATTAAAATTTTGTTTTCCTTTCTCTTCTTATTTCCTTCTTTCGCAATCTTTTTTTTTTTATTTTTTTTTTTTTTATATATAATTCTCCTAGTAAAACCGCGCACAAAATAGTACTGAAGTTCCAGATACTTCGCATAACATGGTGGTCAAATGATCGGGGAGTCTAGGTAGCTGCTGTTAAATTTCCCGTTTCGAACGTTGGCACCTGACCCTAAATAAGTTCTTGTCTTGAGGGGAGGAAGATTCCCTTTTTAACTTCCTTTTGCTTTTTCCTCGGTCTTCCTGGGGAACTTTAGCTTTAGCAGATTGGTGAGGACCGAAATTCGAGTAGCCTTGACTTGGCCAGGCCGTGAGGTGCTTTACGATAACTTCCAGGCACCAGAACGCAAATCACCAAATTAAGCCAAGGAATATCCGATAAGGCCTGTATTCTGGAATGCCTCGTTTTACATCACTTGTTAGTACTGTATGCTGACTTTTCTCACAATAAACTTTTATTGACGCCCACTTCAACACCAATTAATCTAAAACAGAAACACCAGGCTGAATAACATTCTTTTGATCGCCCGAGAACACCGGTTACCTTAGAGATTTATTAAATTTTTTTTCCACTTTTCGCGTTTTCCTCGCAACCACAAAGGAATTATCTAGTCAAATAATTATATGCAAAAGACTATTCTATTCCTACTATGCTTATGATTTCTGAACAACTTTGCTCATCCACGATCACTGTACAAATGGTCGCCTCGCCCTGATCACCTAGTGTCGAGTAGAATCCGCTTCTGTTATCATTATCAGTTACCACAGTCGAAAAGTTTTTTTTTGTTTTTTTTTGTTTTTGCCTGCGCCCCAGAAAGAAGTGCGTATAGTATGCACATGCCTATATATGTGTTGGGTACGCCACTAGCAATAATCGAGCCCGAGTTGCTTGAAAGTATTCAAGTACCGATGGGCTGTGAATTTTTTTTGTTTTTTTGTTTGTCCTTGCCGACAGGGTCATTTTTTGTTATCTTTTCCTGCTACCGACTGACTGTCTAGCCCATTGACAAAAATTCCGACTATTGCCTGCATGTCTGACATATTTAGGGAATACCGCAAAATTCTGTCCTGTCTCCCGCCCGTGGAATTCGTGCATATGTATATATGTTGAAATGGTTTGATTTTCGTTCTCTCTTCTTAGGATTGATTTTAAATTACAAAATTGATTGTATATATGTTTTGGATAGCCACAACATTGTTGTCGTATTAGTTCCTAAGATACATTCTAGTCAATATAGATAGAAATAAAATGCTTGGTAATGCACTATTTCAAATCATAAGACAAATTTTAACTTCTGGTCAGTTATATAACATTTCTAATACATACACTAAGGCACTTTTGAGGAACGACCTCATATTGTCATTATTCTGTAAATTCAACTAAGACTAAGATTGTTGCGGGGAGAAGGTTTCTCTTTTGACGACTATGATTTAATTGGCTTTGATTTGGATTATCATTATTGAGATTTAATCTCAAAGAGACGATATCATTAGAGTACAATTGTATAGCACATTTTTTTTTTTTTTGAACAACGTAGGTATCCAAGAGAAATCTATAGAGGAAAATGGGGCTGTCTTTCTTTGGTGTTAATAGAGGTAATGTTTTGAAAATAGATCCTAAAGGGTATATGTTGAAGGCAAGCCACGGCAGTGCAATTTTAAGTGAAGCAGAAATTTACGAAGGATATGGAACTGATCGATGCTGGGATGTAACCACAATGTTTGCTAAAGACCCGCTTCCAACTTGGAATGAACCTCCGTCAGAAACCATGAGAACACTTTAAAATTATTTCGACGTGCCTGCTTCATTAATAATTGCTGTTGCAGTTGCCGCCATTGGCCTTAAGAACAAAGTTCAGTCAGTACATGTTTACTCCGATATTCTTGCTGCTATGATAGATGTGTATCAAAGAGAAAATTTTGCAAAGGGAACTAGTGGATATTTTAAAGCATTAAAAGCTGGTCCGTGCCGATATCTAACGATGGAGAGCCCAATGGTAATAGAATGGCTTGGAAAATTGAGAAGAAAGAAAAAAAACTACATTTCTTCTGACTGGATCAAATATAGATTTTGTTAACTTGACGGCCCCTATTGCGTTAGGTTCAAATTGCCAGCAGGCTCTCGATGATTGTTATTTGTTTCGCTCGTAAACCTGAATTCTTTTTGGAAAAGCGTCCTTTTTACCTAGTTGAAAAATTGAAATTCGGTAGTATATGCACTCAAGGGAATTGGTCAGAACTTGAGCAATTGCTTTCAACATAATTCAACAGCTTATGGCCGTTACACAGTAGCTTACTATAGCAAAGCACTTTCAAAGTCAGAGAAAAATTATTGTGTTACAAGAAAAGAGCTACTTGCCATTGTAAGTTCAACAAAGCATTTTCATAAATATCTCTACGGGCAGAAATTCATCCTTCGCACCGACCATGCAGCGCTTAAATGGCTTCTGCAGTTTAAGAACCCTGAGGGACAAGTGGCGAGATGGATAGAGCGACTCCAGGCCTATGATTTTGAAATACAACACCGAAGAGGTCGTATCCATGGAAATGCAGATGCCCTTTCACGACGTCCATGCAAACTTGAATGTAAACATTGAGCGCGGATGGAAGAAAAAGAGACAACAGCAGCTATACAGTTGGTAACCGTGGAACCGTCTGCAGGTTGGGACAACGAGGACCTGCGAACAGCACAACGAGAAGATCCGGACATTTCACCTATTCTTGCTTGGAAAGAAGACATGGGAAGACCAGACTGGAAGGATATTTCGGAACGGAGTGAGAAGCTGAAAAGTTACTGGGCTCAATGGAACTCTCTTCATGTTGAATAAGGTATATTAAAACGCAAAGTGGGAAGCACATAACAGCGAAAATTTCCGAATGCAGATAGTCGTGCCGGCAACAAACGTCAAAGATGTTCTAGAAGAAATGCACGGTGGAACCTCTGAAGGACATTTGGGAGTGAACAAAACCATTTCCAAAATACGAGAAAGGTTTTATTGGCTACATATGCGAGAAAATGTGGAGGAGTGGTGCCGCAGATACACTGTATGTGCTGCTTGCAAAAAAGGGTCGCAACACAGAAGCAGAGGAGAAATGCATAAGTATAATGTCGGAGCCCCCTTTGAAAGGATAGCTATAGACATCGCTGGACCTTTTCCAGAAACGGATGGCGGTAACCGTTATATATTAGTTGCCATTGACTATTTCAGTAAATGGCCTGAAGCTTATGTAATCGCTAATCAAGAGGCAACCACAGTTGCGGAACAAATAATAACGAATTGGGTCAGTAGGTTTGGAGTGCCTCACGAACTTCATTCGGACCAAGGACGGAGCTTCGAATCACGGACTTTCCAGGAGATGTGTAAAATGTTGGGAATAAGAAAAACTAGAACAACTCCTCTACACCCACATTCTGATGGCATGGTAGAGCGCTTCAACAGAACATTGATCGAGCATCTAAAGAAAGTAGTTGACTATCATCAACGCGATTGGGATCGACATATTCCTATATTCCTAATGGCTTATAGATCAGCCGTTCATAGTACTACCGGACAAATCCCAGCTAAATTCATATTCGGAAGAGCGATGCGTTTACCAGCGACCTCAAATTCGGTACCCCCAGAGGTGAACAAAAGTTACCAGAAGACTACGTATCAGAGCTCAAACAACAATTAGCTGATGTACACGAGGCCACGAGGACGAAATTAGCAACAAATACTGATCGGATGAAGACCCGCTATGACTTACGTGCTAATTCCGCAGGATTTAACGAAGCTGATCTTGTTTGGCTGTACAACCCGAAACGACGTAACGGACGTTCTCCAAAATTGCAACAAAACTGGGAAGGACCGTATTCAGTGGTAACTAGAATTAATGACGTGGTATACAGGATTCAGCGTGGCGCAAGAGGCAAGCATAAAATTGTTCATTTGGACCGCTTGTGTCAATACTACGAGCATCAAGACCGTGGACCACCTGTTGTTCGGGACGAACAAATTTAAAAAGGGGGCAGTGTTACGTGTAATAGAAAGAGACAACTGATGACATCTACTGGAATGGAGAGTAAACAACTTCAGGTTCGGAGAATCGTTGATTAAATGTTCGGGAAGGTTCAGGAATAGAATGAGTAGAATTAATAGAACAGTCAAGAAGCTTTAGGAAATAGAACACTCCAGAATAATAATTATAACCTCCCGCCGTGCTTACCTTACGGGGTGAAGAGCGTATGTGTTGTCTAGCAAATCTTTGGATTATCTGAAAATAAAAATTAAAGAAAAACACGATTTCACGCGAAATCTTCGAATTTATTTTGAAATTCCTTTTTTACAACTTTGCCTTATTTGGCACAACTTTATTTTTAACACTTTTCCTAGTTTTAATTCCGATTTTACATACTTTGCCTTATTTGGCACAACTTTATTTTATACTTTTTTAATTAAATTCTCGGATTAAACGCGAGGCTCGACCGACTGTGCTCACTGTAGACGCCGGATTCCTCGATTTGTATTTTCCTAAAATCTTACTCGACTCGCGATCGCGCCTTATCAGCAAATTATTATTGACGCTACCTCGGTCAACAGGATGTAATTTGATTCTCGCAAGAATGTGAACGACAATTGGAGAGCGTAGAAGTAATCAAAAATTGCTTACTTCGAAATAAAATTTGAAATTTATTGCGTTGGGAAAGGAATTAGAGAATTTTTAAGTGCTCGTTGCGCACTTGAAAAACGATACTTTGTATCGTCAGAAAATGAGTTGGGATCTGCGTCGGACATGCACTATCAGATGAGTTATGATTTGTACTGACCGAGCGCGATCACAACAAGACTGACGGTCTCGTTGTCGTTATCACATCAACCCGCAACGTGTAGCAGAAGTCCAGACATCATCGAACCAGGACGTTACAGCCCACATTACTCAAGACCTGTTGTCAGAATTCTCGCTGAGAAAAATTAACTTCGACCAAGTTTTCTTCTAAATGTGATATCGGTTTCCTCAATTGAAACAGACATCACTAAAGGTCTAAAATGTTCAATGGTTTGCCTGATAAAGTGAAAATGAAAGAGAGTTAAATTGTTTTAAAAGAGATCTACCTCGATATAATTTAAATAATGTTCATTGAAATGTAGGTATAGTAAATTTAATTATATGTATGTAATTAATGACGTACAAATGTTAAATAGCCATATTTATATTTTATCATGCTTTTAAAGTCACATGAACAATCAATCAATCAAATGCGTACGGTCACCTTGTTAATCTTTATACGATGAGGATTATTATTATATTGTACAGGAGTATTATCCATTCTGCCATTCACAAATTAGTTTTAGAAATTCGTAAAATAAAAAAATGCAGATCCATTAATGTTATTCATTCTTAACCTGTTTGCCGGCTTGGTTAATTGGTAGAATATGTACTTTAAAATTTCAAAATACTAAAAGCACGTTAATGTTTCTACTTTATTTCAATAAAAAACACTTTTTATAGACAGAATAGAACTAAAATTAATATCAAATTTCCAAATTTTTAAGCGGCATCCAAAGAATTTTCGGCTTTGTAACAAAGTCTTCCCGACTCAATAAGTCCAACATTTTTACATTTATTCGGACGTACAGAACAAGCTTTTCTAGCAAAGTATAATCCCTACAATTTTTTTCAAAAAATCGTCTCCACAAGGCTCCAGCAAAAACTTGGTCGTCAGACATTACTCCCTCATCATAAGTAATTAAGGCAGCCTGAAATTGTTCTGACAAAACCTCAATTTGCACTCGAGTCCCAGAAGGATTATTCGCCTGGAAAAGTAGTATTCATAGTTGATAATTAAAAGTTTATTGAAGAAAGCTTAACAGCGTACTCCTAATTTTTTTGCTCTTGTGTTTACATCAGACCACATAGCTTCCACGACACTATTTCTTATGAACCTTCCGTCTTCTCCCTTTTCTGAACCTTCTGCCATAGATCTCAAAAGTAGCATCCATATGTGCAATTCAGTCACCAAAAACCAAGAGTTAAATGTGTTAGGTAGATGGAATTCATCGAAGAACTCAAGATAATTTATTCTGTCTGCAACACTTTCATACAAGTAGTGACTCGCTATCTTCAATCGCTACAGTATATCAAAATTAGGGCTTAAATATTGTCACTTATTTGGTCTATTTACTGCTTTGCCGTGTCCAACAAATCTAACTTTGTTTAGAACTTTCTTCAGGATTCCGACGTTGTTTCCCTCTGGTTGTATCACCTTTGATGACCAAGATGCTGTTAATATGCTTGGCAAATGCGTGTTAAATCCGTTTATCTTCGACCGCTTTTGCGTGTGATAAATTGTTTCAGAGGTAAGGCATGTGAATGGTGACACTAATGAAATCTAGGAAATTTATATAACATATAATCTAGGTTATATTTGCAATGTTCGTTAAAGTAATCTTATTACCAAAGGAATATAGCTCGGCAAGCTATTGTGTAAATGTGTCGCCCTTATGCTACGAAACATCTTATATTTTACAATAAACTAAAAAAATAACGATTATACAAACATTTCCAAGACCAAACTACCTTCCTTAAATCAAAATAAAGACACCAGACATTAGACAACAATAACACCGCAGTCAGAGTGACGTTGACATTTCAATTCCAGATAAAGGCGAAACGGCGAAACACATTGCGAGAGCTTACACGCTGCAGACTTGTAGTATTGTATTCTTCATCCTGCGCAGATGAGGGACTTTGCCTAGGCGAGCATGCTGCACTGTTTTCAGGTGAGGACTCTACTGTCCCAACCATAAAACTTGTGCCATGCTTTCCTATAAGAAAATGACAATACGCTCAGTCCATTGTTAAAAGTCAGTGGTCCCAATAAGCAATTCGAATGGAATTCCGCTCGTTTTCCTTGTTGACGAGTTTACCTGGAAATCCGCACTATTTGCGCACAGATTTCCGCTTCTTTAGCCGTAGGAAACTGCGTCGAGACTCAAAGTCTTTGATTTGGTAGATAACTGAACGTGGAAATTTGTCAGATTTCCATGTTTTTTCCTTGTTATTTCCCAGACTTTTCCGTAGCATTTCTATATGGAATTCCTAGGGATTTCATAGCTTTTTCTGTATTAAACAGGGGAACATAAATAATTTATAGAATGCAAAGCAGTAGAAAAAATTTCGAAAGTATAGAGAAAATAGTCAAACTGCCATGACTTGAATCATTGCAAAATGTTGAAATAGAGCTTGATAAATTCGGAGCAAAGTTTGACAGGTTTAGCGTTTTGTAAGAATTAAAGTCATGTAGGTACCCACCGTTTTAAGGACGTGGCCTAGGCCAGGGTCTTTCAATAAAATATTTTTGAATTGTATTGTATTGTATTGATTATTTTCTCAATACTTTTAAAACTTTTCTACTGCTATGCACTCTACAAATCTATACAATTCACAATCGCCTGTGCTTTGCATACACGAAACCAAAAGAACACAGATAATATAGGTAAGTCATTAAAAATTTTTCTTTAAAGCTGAAAATGGCGTTCGCTGTAGCATGTAAAAACAGCTGTGTGTGTGGGGATGCCGTCACTTTTTTCCACTGGAATTTTCCTCCCCTGAATCTCGGTGAGCAGTAAAAAGTGAGCGTGTACGCCTGGGATAAGCACAGTATTCTAGAACGTTTGCCAAACGGGCTAAGGGCTGGCTAAATTCCAGTTTGTATTGGAAATTTAGCCAGCTAATTCCAGGGCTGTGCCAAACCAAAGTGGAATTTAGCCAATTGCTCTGCTGGCACTTTTATGTCAAAAGCAAAGCAATTGTGTGGCATTTAAGATGGATTTGCAGGAAATGAACAAGGAAGTTATGGCCGTAATATTATTTTCTTGTATTTGTTCATTTTACAAATAAATACTTCTAAAAATGTTTCAAATAAACCGCACTTGTCAAATAATTAGACGAATGTGAAGAAGAAGAATTAGCAAGCTCGAAAATTTACTAAATGGAAAAGTAATAGATTTATCCAGCATTTAGCCCGTTTGGCAAACGTCCTATATACCTGAAGTTCATGCAGGTGACTTGTCTTACTTTCCGCTTTTTGTATGGCGAAGAAGAAGAACGTTTGATGGTTTTGGATGAATTGTTTAGAACAAATCGTTATAAAATTTGAAATAAGAAAAAAACATGTCGCAAAGAAATGAATGTGGTGATTCTGAGCGCAGTAGTAGTAATACTTATCTTCGGCTACAACAATCGCAAATAATTCGAAATAACATACATGGAATATCGCAGTTGTTAAATACTGGACTTAATTCGGATACCTTGGATATTTGCATTAAGTTGATCGAGGCTGGAGTGCATCCACAAGCTCTTGCAGAAGTTGTTTCTCGCATTCGGAGGGAGATGATGACCTTAGAAAGGGATGAATAATCTGAAGATGTATGGAATTTACATAGTGTTGCATTTCGACACATTACATGTAAATCTAAAAAAAAATGGTTTGCAAAATGAAAATAAATTACTCGTTACTAATAAATGTTTTGTTTTTGTGCGAAAAACTTGAAACCATAATTATGCGTTCAATTACATCCATAATCACGAAGTAAATATGTTATCTGCATATGTACATCGTGTTTAACAGAGGACTAGGCTACAAACAAATTTTATTCAAGTTTTCAGAATTTTTTATAAAACGGCATACTGCACTCTCCACACTTGCTCTTCTTTCTTAAAGAAGACTTCGTTTTGCCTCGCAGCGGGAAAAATGGAATTGCCTGACTTAGCTAAGCTTTACTGTCAACAATACCTGGAATGCAATAGTAATGATACGTTGGCCTGGTGTAGAAAGGCAGGCGCAATGTATTCATGTGCCGTATTTTTGAGTATGTTATGTACCTTATCAAATAGAGATAGAAATTTGTGCGACTATATTTGCATAGGTCGAAATGAGCCAAGAACAATGACGGAAGGAAAGTGCGCGCAGATGGAAAATATTCTGATTTGTGCATCATTTTCATGAATGAATATTTTCACCTTCGCAAGAATTTAAAAGTAATGCTTCTTTACACCTTCCAAAGAATTGGTAAGGAAGACATCTTTTCACCTTACAGGTCATGCAGAGGTAAGATGTGCAAGTGACCAACTTATATACCTTCCCGTGTCATAGGATGTCAATGCTTTAAAAGAAAAGAACTGTATGAGAGCGTATTGCTTCCATACAAAATGTTTTCGGAATGAATCTGAAATGTTTCCCGCTGGGCTATAAAAGAAAAATAAGTCTCTTTCTTTTTCTCTTTCAACAAATCCGCATCCCTCAGCCTCACTCTAGCCATACTTAAACTTGTTGGTCCCTATTTTCACACTTAATACCTTTTTTGAATCCGAAATGGTCCCCTCTGTATACTTCACTCAAGACCTTCCCCTACTCACCTACTTACCTCGTACCTCAATCTGGCAATAATTTTTTTTTGCTTAAGGTCTTACTAATCGAGGATGTGACCGTCTTGCTCCATATAACTTTAGTCTAAGCTCATTAATTGGCGATCATAGGTGATACTCTGTAATTATCCCCATTACTATTCTCTATTTTTAGTTTCAGCGATTTAGTGTTTAATCCTTTTGTTATAATTAAATCTTTTTCATAACTCTACTTTGACATCTACTATGTTCCGTGGTGGGCTTGTTTACTTGTTTGGGCTACCCACTTGTTATGTAATTTTACACATTAATTCCTAAGCATATAGTTCATATAGTTTCTCTATTTTATTGTACATTTGTATCTTATTGTATTGCACTTATTTTTACTTTTACTATCTTATGTTAATCAGCATTTTTGGCTTTACTTTAAGCTTTATAATATTTGACCTCCTTATCTTAAAGTATAGTACTAATAATATTTTCTGCAGCAAAGAGTCTGTTCAATGTTGCTTTGTTAGTTTGCTATACAATCTTGTATTCTATCGATAATTTTAACTACATATCTTTTACTCACTTGATGTACCTAACGTTGTAACGTAGCGTAAGCTGAAATTCTTTAATAAATGCTTTTCTATTCTACTCTTATATTTTTCAGACGCAAATACTAGTATATAAGAAAAAAAGACCTTGCGTTCATACTATGCGAACGTGATCTTGATAATAAGGCTCCTACACTCACGTAACTTATTGCCAATGAAATTCTAAGGCTTATATAAAAAAAAATATATATATACAAATGCAAAGTTATTTATTTTAGTTAACGCGTGCTCTCTGGGGGACGAAAATTACTTGGGCACACTTAGACATATTATTATATAATAATGTCCCTGTTGAAGGTTACGTTAAAGTACGCTGGGCGATACGAATTACATTCAGCATTTTAATTGATTAATTAACAGAAGTGGAATGCTAGCAAAATATTCATTATTAACAATTTCTGTTTGCTTCAATCCATTCAATATAAACTGTAAGGTTGTTACGGGTATTAGTACATTGGAATGCTGTGAACCATCCGATATATACATATATTATTTGGCTTTAGTAAACTTGGCCTTTGCATTTTTAATTCACGCTGTTATTGCCTCATTTACTTTAATCTTTAAACATTTACTCTTACCTGTTTGGTATGTATGTCATCTCAAATGCACATACATTTAGAGCCGGCAGTTATTTTCAATTTGCTTTAACGCTTCAGAGGATTGGATTCTATGGATGTAGGTCTGAGACTTGAGGACATTAACTTAAAAGTCTTAAAATATGCTGATGACATCAATATGCCCCAGTAATACTGCCCTTACAAAACATTGTTGTCAACTTGGAAAAATTCAAAATTATTATTCTCTAACGTGGGTCAGGAACGAAGAAGAGTAATGGAAATTGGCAGTAGGTAACAATGTGCAAATAGCCTAGGCGTACAATGCTCTTTTTACCGGTGAGAGGCATTAGGGGGGAGGAAAAATTCCGAAATACCAAGTTTCGAACTGCTGCACGAGCAGCATACCATTACAGCTGCAAAAAAATAGTTTTGGCCTGAAAAGGTAATTGATTTGGCCATTTCAAGCGAAAATGGCTGAAAAAGGTCTTGCAGAAGATAAGTGCCTACTTTCTGGCACTTATTTTCAGCCATTTTCGCTAGATATTCTTAAAAAAAGTGCAAAATACGCAGAAAGGGCTACATTTTCGGTACAGTGTGATAGGTTATTTTAAAGCTAAGCTTTTGGGCTTCTTAAATCCACTATAAAAAAATGGTTTGATGACATGTTTTTTGATAAAAATAGTTTAATAAAAAAAACGAGTAAAAATGCAGAAATTGTAACTTTGCTGAGCCATCACTTCAAAACGGAGAGAAGGGAACAAATTTATAGACTATTGGAAACGTCCAACGATTATTAATCGAAGAAATTTTAAATCATCATGACATGCAACGATCAGAAGTTACAGGGTGATTATGAAAACATATCGAAATATCTTAGTCCGGTTATCTCAGTAGCCGTTGGGATTTTCTCCCCACCCATACAGTTTTTTTCTCGTCTAAGCATGACCTATCTGCAGCCTTTTGATATTACACCACTTACGAAACACCCTGTGTATGGGCCTTATGCCTATATGTGAGCATATTATTTAACTGTATAATTGCAGTAAAACAAAGCACTAACAGTTTTTTTATGTATATATTTAAAAAGGAGTACATCACATTGAAATAGTTCCTGATATGGATCAGAAATACACGTAACTAATGTACAGCATGCAACCTAGACTCATTATCCAATATAGATTTATATTTCATATAGGTAATCCGGGGCAGAAGTATTAACATTGAATCGAGTAAAGTGAAAGGCCTAATACACATACACATTTACTTAGCTAAAATAAAAAAGTTTAGTTACTTTATTTTTAATCTTGTCCAATGGTGTTTTTATCGGTCAGATGGAACAGAAGAATTTTTAGAAAAACTTTATTTTGACGATTTAAATCAAATTATTAAATACAAGAGATTTAGAAATATTTGAGTCGTAAATGTTTCTTCTATTCCATCGGACAAGATCAAAAATAAATAAAACTTACATCGTTACTGGAAGCAAGCATATGTGGCTTAATACACTAGCCAAATTAAAGGTCAAGTCATCTGTCTTGTTAACTCAGAGGTAAGAACAGTCGCACGGAAAGCGGCAGGTCCCGGCTTCAAAAACCAGACGAATCGATTGTTTTCTCTCTTGTATGTAATAATTTGATTGAATAATTTGAAATGAATGTAACTATACGCAGCTAGTTTTTTCATATTCCATTAGAACGCAATAAATTTTGAATAACCAAGCCATTAGCTATAATGCTCATCATATAAGCGAAAAAGGGAAGCTCGTCATGGGCCAACACAAATGAGTTTCCATCCAAGAAAATCTGATTTTCTAACAGTTGCACATTGAAAGTAAACTACAAATATTTTCCTTGTAAGTTTAGTGTATGTGACCATTGCCACCTTAATTTGTAGTTGTACAAGTGATTACTTTATTGAGCTATTCCGGAGTGGTTGCTAAAAATTTTAAAGACTTGAATTATTAATCAATCTTCGATATTATTTCATTCCAAAATCTTTTCGACAAAGTAATAATAAAGCTCTTATGAACTATTATAGATACGCAATAGGATGAGGATCAAATTTAAAATTTAACTATGTTCATTGGTAGTAGAGTATTAAACTCTGGATTGCATTATTAGCCGGATGATCTCTTGACACAAAAGATCTTTTTCATATCTTCAAAGGATTCAATTACTTAAGTTTTTGAAATCGCTATGCAACAAGTCATGAATATATCAAAAATGGATTCCCGTTTCTAAACATTAGGTTAAAATATGTTATCCCCGCTAAATGTATATATATTTTAAGGGAATTATAGACTTTTATGGCACTTCCTCTACCGGTATTACATAAGGAGTTCTCACAACATGAGGTGCATGCATAAAGTTTGGTCCGCTCTCCAATGACTATACAACCTGATTCGCAATTCACAGCACACTTTCTTTCAAGTGACCACATTTTTGGACTACTTGTAGAATTTTCTGTACTCGTAGTATATGAAAACATTTTAACCTGTGAAGAAGATTAATTAACATATCATTTGAAACTATTCTGAGAATAATACTTGCCATACAAACAAATTCATCCGCTTTACACTTCTTTATTAAGGAAGACTGGTTGGTTGTAAGTTCTACGCATAACTCTCCATCCTCCATAGTATCGCAAGCATAGCACCATAAATCGTTTATCTTTTCAGCGGCTGCTTGCGTTTTATGTACAGTATTTGTTAGAGATTGACCCTGTCCTGGAAAGACTTTCAGATAAATTTGAAATATCGATTTTTCCAAACAAACCTTGTACAGATAATATGAAAAGTAAGCACGTAAAAAGCAGCGTCATTTTATTGATAAAAACATTTCTCAAAAATAACCTGTTAAAGGCTCAGTACAGATACATTTGAGCTACTGATTATTTCTAACAAATGTACATACATTTGCCGGAGAGCCACTAAGATAAGGACGTACAGAGCAGCATTCTGTTGATTACAGCTTTTCTCACATTTTCACAGTTATGCGCTTATTTACTGTTTTTACCAATTTCATATGCTATTTTTATATATGGTATATAAAAAAAAAAAAACAAAAAAAAAGTAGTGATGCCAACAGAAAACGGTGATCTAACCACAAAAAGTTATTAGTTGTAAATAATGTCCGTTCCTTTAGGGAATTATAGTTCCTGAATTTTATTTTATAGGTCTACTACACCAAGCAATTCAATGACATTTGTCAATCAAATGTCGATTTCGATGGGACTTCAGTGCAACACCAGTATTGCACTTTTTCTAGTAGTGCAAAACTGAAAATGTTCGATGAGACAACTTTTATAGCAGAAGTTCAACATGAGGTTTGCACTGACTTCCCTACTTTGCACCGGATATTTTCTCGGTGTTACAAATACATATTCAAGTTGAATTGTCATCTGCTCTGTCAAAGTTTTGTTAGGTGTATTCTCATATACCAAATGAGTTACTCCTAGAGTGTTAAGGGAGTCCTTGCAGGTAGTACGGCTATGTGTCTCCTCGTAGAACTTCTTTATCCTTCCAGGGAATTCGTTCTGGTTGAATTGGTCTATTGCCTCTGCTGGAACTCAATAGGGTTATTTTTAGAATAATCCTTTTTTTTTTAATTAAACGCTGGTTGAGGTATGATTTAAAACTTTCAATTATCGTTTTATTTCTTTATAATTTTTACACGTTCTTATTTTATATTTCTTATAACCTTTTTATTTTTAAAGAATACTTCCAACTCTCGTTATCTCTCAAGAAAAACTGACATCAAAAATTTCTTTTTATTTTAAAAAACAATTCTAAAATCTGGCCTACTTTTAAATTTAATTTTCGTGTACGTGCAGCAATTACAACGAAATGATTTTTTTAACGAATAATTTAGTTGTGGAGTAGTGCCAGAGTAATCGGAAGACAAAATATTCATAACTGCGCGAGAAGTATATACCAGTCGCCACAATACTCCCCCACCAGCGAAACCGTGACGGTTTCAGCGAAATCGAGCGGGAACTATGATGGGTCGTCCACTTCGAGAAGTTCGTTCTGCAAGTGCACCATTATCAACTCCAGTTTCGGCAAAAGTTACTGTGCGTGGCTGCTTCGTGGCGTCCGGGTGAGCAACGTGTTCTTCCGGAGTTTTACTACGACACGAGGCAGGGGTTTGCTCAGTTGAGATAACCTCATCAAAGACCTCTTCGTAGCAAGGTTTCAAACGATCGACGGAGATGTCCTTAATCCGCAGCGTGAAAAATTTTTCGGTTCGCTTTAGAACCTTGTAGGGACCTTCATAAATAGGTTGCAGTGAGATACGAACTGCGTCCGTGCGTACGAAAACGGAATGGCAGGAATCACGCAGAGTTGCTACAAAATCGTTTTGGGGTTTGAAAACTTTAGAATTTTGAAAGAAATTGTAAGGTAATCGAATATTCTCTCCGTAAACCATCTCTGCTGCCGTAGCACCGAATTCTTCCTTGAAATCGGAATGTAGCCCAAACAAGACGAGGTGTAAAATCCTTGTCCAAGATTTATTCTGGTGACACATAATTGCTGCTTTTAAGGTCCTGTGCCAACGCTCAACGCATCCGTTTGCCTGAGGATGGTATGCAGTGGTCCTAGAACGCTTGAAACCGTAAAATTTAGCTAATTCGGTAAAAAGTTGCGATTCGAACTGCGAACCTTGATCAGTAATAATAATTTTAGGGATACCAAAACGTGCTATCCAATTTTGACAGCGAGCTTCAGCAACAGTGACGGCGCTAATATCCGAAATAGGAATAGCTTCAGGCCAACGTGAATACCGATCGATGATGGTTAGGCAGTACCTAAAATTTTGTGAAGGTGGTAAAGGGCCAATAAGATCAATGTGGATTACTTCGAAACGGTTTGAACACACGGGGAATTTACTAAAAGAACTCCTAACGTGTCTAGACACTTTGCTCTTCTGACAAGCGAGGCAATTTTGAGTCCAGTTGCGGACGTCCTTCTTAATGGAGGGCCAGAAATATTGAGCAGTGGTCATCTTGGTTGTCGATCGAATACTAGGGTGAGAAAGAGAATGTACCAAATTAAAAATCTGTTTCCGAAAAATTTCAGGAATGAAAGGCCGCAAACCTTTGGGGGAATTCTCGCAGAAAATGTCTGAACCAGAAATGAGGACCTTTTTGAATCAGTTGGCTAAGTTCCTGATCTGTAGTTTGTTTCTCAGCAATGCCTTTGAAATCGATGGCGCTGGATACCTGAATTTCGTCAACACGAGACAAAGCATCGGCGACTACATTATCCTTACCGGAAATATGCCGAATATCGGTGGTAAATTGGCCGATAAAGTCCAGGTGTCGCAATTGGCGTGGTGATGCTTTGTCTGAATTTTGTTGAAAAGCGAAAGTTAAAGGTTTGTGATCAGTGAATAACACGAAACTTCTTCCTTCAAGGAAAAATCGAAAATGTTTAATGGCACTGTATGCTGCGAGAAGTTCTCGATCGTAGGCGCTCTATTTGGCCTGAGCTAGAGAGAGCTTGACTGAGAAGAAAGCCAAGGGCTGCCAACCAGCATCTACTTTCTGCTGAACCACTGCTCCCAGTGCGACGTCAGAGGCGTCTACCACAACAGCTAGAGGTGCAGAAGTTGAAGGATGTGTCAGAAGAGTGGCATGGCTCAGCTGCTGTTTGACCAACTCAAATGATTTCATAGAATCCTCCGACCAATCAACTTTTCGAGCGCCGTCCTTCTTGGAACCAGTAAGATAGGCGTTAAGTTTAGCTTGGTGATGTGCGGCGAAAGGAAGGAAACGACGGTCGAAGTTCACCATACCAAGGAAACGTCGTAGTTCCCTAACAGTTTCGGGACGTTTAAACTTGGATATAGCTTCCACGCGTTCAGGAGAGGGTCTGATAACCATGCTGATTAATAATATGGCCAAGAAAAAGAATTTGTTTCTGTAAAAATTTGCATTTATCCATATTTATAAATAAGCCATGTTCCTTGAAACGATTAAAAATTTGCCTAAGATGATCAAAATGATCTTCTACTGATTTTAATGCAACTAAAACATCATCAAGATAGGCAAAACAGAAAGGTAAATTGCGGAGTACAGAGTGAATAAATCTCTGGAACGTTTGTGCTGCATTACAAAGTCCGAAAGTCATTCGACCAAATTCGTATAAACCAAAAGGTGTGCAAATTGCAGTCTTAAGGCACTTTCACATCAAAAACAAGAACAGAAAAATGTAAACCGAAAAACTCAATTTATTCCACTTTAAAACAAGATTTTTGTTCCAATGATTAATTAAATCCAGAGAAATAGGATAAACTAAGAATTTTACTGAGAAAATAGTTATATTTATTTCAGATTTTGAAGAGAACACAACTTTTATGTTTTATCGGCCGAAAAACTTTTTCGGCGGAAAAATTCGTCCGATAAATCATAAAAGTTGTGTTTTCTTAAAAATTCTAAGATAAATATACTATTTTATTAGTAAGATTATTAGTTTATCCTATTTCGCATGATCTTATTAATCATTGGAACAAAAATCTTGTTTTAAAGTGGAATAAATTGAGTTTTTCGGTTTACATTTTTTCGATTCTTGTGTTTGATGTGAAAGTGCCTTTAGGGATGTCTTTAGGTTCAACTGGAATTTGGTGATACGCCTTCGCTAGATCCAAAGTTGAAAAAAATAAGCATCCTTCGAGCTGATGTGCAAAATCCTGTATATGAGGTATAGGATAGCGGTCTGGGACAGTACAGACATTCAAACGCCTATAATCTCCACAAGGCCTCCATTCCCCGTTCTTTTTTGCCACCATATGCAACGGTGAGGACCAGCAGCTGTCGGAGAGTCGACAAATGCCTTGTTTGAGCAGGAAGTCGAACTCCTTCTTGGCAGCGAGGAGTTTGTCTGAAGGTAAACGACGTGCTTTCGAGACCACTGGAGGTCCAGTAGTAACAATGTGGTGCGTTACTTTGTGTGCCACGGGTCTAGTGAAGCCATTGTCGATGGTAATCGATCTGAATTCTTGCAGCAACTTTTGAACCTGCGGATCAACTGTGGGTGTGATTAAGATTGACAACGAAAAATTTCCGGCTATTACAAGACGAGAAGGAGTTTTTAGTGACGTTAGAGGATCAACGAGATGACACTTTTTAACATCCACCAGAAGTCCGTGGTGGCCAAGAAAATCAGCTCCCAAGATAGGCTTAGGAATATCAGCTATAACGAATTGCCACTGGAAATTTCGACGTAAGCCCAAATCTAAAGTTAAAAGTTTTTTACCATAAGTAAAAATGGGGGTCGAGTTTGCTGCCGAAAGGTAAAAATCACTGCGAAAGTTCTTGTTAAATTTTGTGGCCAGAATGACTGAAACATCGGCTCCTGTATCAACCAGGTAATATTGCCTAGAAGATTGGTCGAAAATGTATAGGCGATTGTTGTAAGAGGCCTGCTTTCCACTCGCCAAAGGAGGGGGGCCGATTAGTTTGAAGACAGATTAGAATTTTGCTTACCTGCATTAATTTTGTTGAAGTTGCACGGAGGATTGCATTTGCTGGCCTTGCTAGCGAAACGCTGATGATACCAGCATAAGTCCTGCCGGGGTTACAGGCGAGGATAGCTTGCATCTGGGATGACAATCGTTGAAGCCACAGCGTTTTAAGCACTGGGTCACTTAATCGTCCTTGATTTTGAGACTGCATCTCACGAAGCAATTGCGAGGGCTTGAGATCACAAAGAGACATCTCTGTGAGCAATTGTTGGATCTTCTGTTGCTACCGAACAGGTGAGAAATCAATATCTCCTTGAGCATCTTGTATCGATCCACAGACGGCGGGGTGAAAACCACGTCACTCACCACGCGTATCACATCCATATCCAACGCACTGACTGCTATGTTGAACTTGGTCCTGTCTTGTGTAATAGCTGCAAGCTCAAACTGAGCTTCCAGCGGACAAAACCATAGTTCCGGTGCTTGCTTTCAGCACGGAGTAGGCCTCACAGCAACCGCCCCGAGATTCGCCGGTGGAGAGGCGACGACCTGTGAATCGTTGGAGACGATCGACGAATCGTTGGTCAAACTCATGATTTGAAATTAGCACTTCCTCCAACTCTGGAACCACAACACAACACTTCAAAAACTCTACCAAAAACTCGCGATACTTAACAAACCCGGACGCGTTACGTACACGTTACAAACTTTACTCACAGTTCAAAAGAACTATTCCACTAACAAAGATGAGAGTCAGATTTACAACGAATAAGAGAAACATAAAGCAGAAGATAAATATAAGAATTCTCAATTATTAAAATATAGATGTGTATAAATATGAATTCTTAATTATTAATATATAAATGAACATAGTAGAAGATAAATGTAAGAATTCTCAATTATTAAAATATGGATGTGTGTGAATATGAATTCTTAATTATTGATATGTAATAAAATGGAAATAATAAAAACTTATCCTGCAAGGCTCTGTGCTATTTATAGCGCAGGCTGCCTCCTCTTGACACTTGCGGAACCGGAAATTGTACTGCACCACTGCTCCTGACTCAAAATATGGCTAGTTGATAATCTTGTCACGATACCAGAAGATTTCGCTGCGGCTATTCCTACAGAAACTGTCGAACTGGCCGCGTCTTGACTTCCACACAACGTTCTAGTCCCTTACCACTAAAGGGGGGCAAACCATAGGTAGTTCAACGAAAGAGTTGCTGACTTGTCACAACGAAGTCCGAGAGCTGGGCTTCCGCTGAAAACAATCCTGATTCCAGATTTGGCTATTTTTTCTTTTGTTGTTCTATATTTTTTTAACAATGCTCTGGTCCCTTACCACTGGAGGGGGGAAACCATAAGTCGTTGCCAAAAAAAAAAAATAATCACGTCGGGGTCACCAATAAGGGAGTCCTTGCAGGTAGCACGGCTATGCGTCTCCTCGTAGAACTTCTTTATCCTTCCAGGGAATTCGTTCTGGTTGAATTGGTCTATCGCCTCTGCTGGAACTCAATAGGGTGATTTTTAGAATAATCCTTTTTTTTTTAAATTAAACGCTGGTTGAGGTATGATTTAAAACTTTCAATTATCCTTTTATTTCTTTATAATTTTTACACGTTCTTATTTTATATTTCTTATAACCTTTTTATTTTTAAAGAATACTTCCAACTCTCGTTATCTCTCAAGAAAAACTGACATCAAAAATTTCTTTTTATTTTAAAAAACAATTCTAAAATCTGGCCTACTTTTAAATTTAATTTTTGTGTACGTGCAGCAATTACAACGAAATGATTTTTTTAACGAATAATTTAGTTGTGGAGTAGTGCCAGAGTAATCGGAAGACAAAATATTCATAACTGCGCGAGAAGTATATACCAGTCGCCACAGTGTCTCATAAGAATGTTCCTGGCGACGTCTTCAGTCTTTGATTTGTTTGTATAGATTTTCACAGTAGTCTGGCTTGGAGTTGCTTGAATAAGCTTAGCTCCCTTTCTACGTCTAGTGGAGTAGCTTGAATAAGCTTGGCTCCCTTTTATAATGGAGTAGCTTGAGTAAGCTTAGCTCCCTTTGTACGTCTAGTGGAGTAGCTTGAATAAGCTTGGCTCCCTTTATTAATAAAACCACTTGGCTTCTATAGACTCTTCACCTCTTAAGACACGACTTTCGACTCGCTTTATTCTAAAAATACAAGTATATTTATACAAAATTGTTCACTTACTTTTCTTTAAATGCCATTGGTTACATTTCTTAATTTCTATTTCCTTATGGCACTCGCTGCTTCATGTATATACATATGTACATCAATTTCCGCATTTAAACATCTTTTTCCGCAAAGTTCTTTTCGCTTTGCTATTGTTACATACATATTGTTACGTGCAATAGAAAGAGACAACTGCTGACATCTACTGAGAGTAAACGACTTCAGGTTCGGAGAATCGATTATGAACTCTACGGGAAGGTTCAGGAACAGAATGAATAGAATAGTCAAGAATCAAGAAGCTACTCGAATAGAACACTCCAGAATAATCCGGAGAGTTGCTAGGGTATAAATATAATAGTTGCCACCGCCAAAAAAAGAGTCTTGTCTTAGACGTTGCAGTGTTAATAAGCGAAAGTAATAAAGAAGCGAAAGTGTTATGGAACTATATAGAGTGATTGGCTTGGACGTGAAGTCCAGACTGCCAGCATGAGCTGACAGATCACTCGGCGGACAGCGTTGACTGCAGTGCGGCACGCTAGCTCGCCTCGGCTGTTGGCGGAGAGTATGGGGAGGTTCCACGAAAAAGCCTGCCGCTGCCGCCTGCCATATACAAAAAAATCTCGTGCCTTTAACCAAAAACGCCGGCACACATTCAGTCCTGAAGGGATCTTTGCGTCACTTACCTACATCCGTATTGAAAGCGCAGATGGTCTGCCTTCCTGCATTCCCCAATCACCCAACTGACTCTGAGGACGAATATTTTCAGAGTCCGTTGTAGACCTGAAATCTGAAACAGTAGAGGAGCGGACCTTTTCAACCCCTACATCAAGAGGGCTCCAGGAGAGTGAAGGAGAAAGAATAAATTCTAGCACGTCATTACGTTATAGTGATATTTTATTTTATTAAATGATTTCATCCGGCTCAAGAGTACTTCTTCTCATATTACAGTTTTTCTATTCAGTGGAAAAAATACAAAGGAATTCACAACTTGCAAAGGTTAAAATTACTATGACTCTAATTAACTGTTGGAGAAAACTCCTGCACTATTCGAGCGATAAATTGAGGGATTATCTTCATTTGCAACCAACACAGGAAGTGGAACCATTCTTGCATATCCCAAGCATATCACACAATATTATGTAATTTACGACAGTACTGTGAATGAATGCCGAATTAATACCGTCGCAACATTTTTCTCTACTCTCTGTATTAAATATAATTTTTCTTAATTAGCTATGAACGTTGATCAGATTTCAATGTAGTAACTAAGAGTTTGTTCAATAATTTCAATAAATTCCCATTTTTTGTTATGGATGTATGTTGAGTGATTGGTCAGGACGTGAAGTCCAAACTGCCAGCATGAGCTGACAGATCACCCGATGACAGCGTTAGTACAGGGCGGCACGCTAGCACCTCGGCTAAGGGTGGCGGAGAGTGTGGGGGAGTTCCCGAAATAACCTGCCGCTTGTCACCAACCATAATCAAAAAAAAGATTTTCGTGCCTACGACCAACAAGCCAGCACACACTCGGCCCTGAAGGGATCCTTACGTCACTTACCTACATTCCAATGAAGGCGCAGATGGTCTGCCTTCTTTGCCAAGCCCCATCCTCCCATTGACTTTGGGTGGCACAATTGTCCAAAGTCCCTTTGTTGACCTGTAAAGAGGTTATAGCGGACCTATACAACCTTCATGCTAGAGGGCGCCAGGATAGTGAAAGGAGAAATAACAAAAGCTTACATTTCCATTACGTTATAACTCAATTTCTTCAAAAAAATTACGAGGATATTTACAGAGGCACATTATTTCCTTTCCTTAGATCTATTCTCTACACAAAGAGTATCCTATCAGTAATAAAAAAAACAAACTCAAACTAAAATTGGTAGTGCGTGAGCTACTATCCACAAAATTTAACATTACATTTTTATGGCTGATCATAAATGGGCACACCGCACTTAAACGTTTTCTTTCTGTGATTATTCAATTTGTACGCCATAGTAATTATTCCTAATAATTATTTAAATTTGTTAAATATATATATGTGTATGTTAAATTCGTATACACTTCGTTCAATTCATGTCATTCTTTAAATTTCTGATCAACGAATAAATTGATTTATAAAATCAAATGCATTTTATAATAAAGAAATAAATAATTTGTAAGGGTGTGGAATATATATATTACAATATATATATATAGATAAAACGAATCTATAAGAGAACTGGTCTCTTCCTATTAGTTCACCTAGACACTAAGTCCAATGAAATTCCATATATGTAAGCATTCATAGTGCATTAAAAAAACAAATCTTAAAGACTATATCTACCGATAACGATAAAGATTTACTCTAACAAATATTTGTTCTGTGCATAAGCACATAGGTAATTATATAAATAGTATGTAACTATTACAGCTGTACAGTGATAAAATATATAACTTTTTTTTTTTTATATTATTAAGCCAAGCTCAGGGGATACCCTATGATGCAAAGCACACCATGGCAGGAAGGAGATAGGGAAAGGATTAGGGGATGTGAGGAGAGTGGCGGAGGTCCCGATGTGTGTCGCCCTTAAACTTCCGCAGATTGTATGCCGGAGGAAAAACAGAAGATGGTAAGCTGTTCCACATTCGCACTGTTCGGGATAAAAAAGCATCTCGGAATTTTACTGTACGGCCGAAAGTAATTTGAAGAGTTAAAGGATGTGCGTGATTTGCAGCACGAGTATTGCGTGCAGGAATCATTCTACAAGGGATAAGACTAGATATTTCATCAGAACATTGACCATGCATATAGCGATAAAGGAGCGAAAGGCATCCAATATTGCGGCGGTGCTCGAGTGAGTCGATATGACAAGTTATTGCCAAATCGACAATGAGCTTGAAGGCTCTCTTTTGGACAATATCCAATGAAGCTAAGGCTCTGCGACCAGCCCCGGCCCATATATGGGAGTTGTATTCCATTCTAGGTCTAATGTAGGACTTGTAGAGGAGCGCTAGATTTGACGGGCTGAAATATTTCTTACACCTTTTCAGAAATCCAAGACATTTCGATGCTTCTTTGGCAACAGAGAAGATGTGATCTGTCCAGTTTAACTTACTGGAAATATTAATGCCAAGAATGCTTAGTGACGGTGAATCAGAAATTAATGCACCATCAAAAGAAACGGGTGTGGTTAAGTTATGATCTTGTTTTAATGAGATGAGACAGCTTTGAGTCTTAGATGCATTGAATTCGACTCGATTCGCTTTGCCCCAAGCGAGGATACTGTTAAGATCGTTATTCAATGATCTAGTCATGCAATCTCGTTTAACACATGCGGCATTCCCCCTGGATTCCGCAAGAGTGTCAAAGGAGTAAGCGAAATCAAGAGTACTGTCATCTGCGAAACTATGGATGGGATTGAAAGTAAGGGAAAGCAGATCATTAATGAAAACTAAAAAGAGAGTTGGAGAGATAACAGAGCCTTGAGGCACACCGGCATTTATGGGATGCGGTTCAGATGTAACGCCATCTAATACAACACGTATTTGGCGACTAGATAGGAAACTTTCAATCCATAATAGAAAAGGAGGGGAGAGACCAAGTGCTTTAAGTTTGGCTAAAAGGGCTGGATGCCAGACTCTATCAAAGGCTTTTGAAATATCTAGAGCAACGATTTTAGACTCACCAAAATTGTGAAGACTACGGTTGCAACGTTCCGTAAGAAAGGTCAGCAAGTCTCCAGATGAGCGTCCAGCTCGGAAGCCATATTGGCGATCGTTGATGAGATGATTAGTTTCTAGATACTTCATTAATTTTGAGTTAATGATAGATTCAAAAACCTTTGAAAGAATCGAAGTGATGGCAATTGGTCGATAATTTGAGGGATCGCTACCCTCTCCTTTCTTAGGAATAGGCTGAACGTGAGCTAGCTTCCAAGCAGTTGGAAATTTTCCTGTCGAATAAGACAAGTAGAAGAGTTTGCGCAGAGGTTTAGCCAAGGATGAGGCGCAGCTTTTAATTAACAGAGGCGAAAAACCATCAGGACCTGCGGCTTTGGAGACGTTGATCCCCTTAAGGACCCTGAACACATCCCTCGTACGAACGTGTATTGGCTCTTGTACACATTCACACGGGCGATGCAAAACAGGTGTTTGTGAAGTTGGTGGAAGACGAGAATTTGAAGCGAATCCAGCAGCTAAAATATTAGCTTTATCCAGGGAGTCAACAATCACTTCACCATTATTAAGTAGTGAAGGTATAGAGGAACTGGTGAAATTGTTCCTGATGGTTTTGACCAGGGACCAGAAACCTTTGCTACCTTTGCGGCTTGTCAAGATTCTTTGTCTAATATTCTGGTCAAAAAGAAATTTTTCTCTCTGGATAATGGACTTGCAGGTGTTCCGTGCAGTCTTGTAGACTTGTTTCATTTCCGGACATGGATGCAATGGATAGGCGCGAAAAGCAGACTCTTTCGCTTTTATAGCTTGGTTGCACTTATCGTTAAACCAGGAGCGATCATGCTGTTGTTGAGACCTGCTGTAAGAATACGGAATGTATTCACGCATGCCAAGATTTAGTATGTTACTAAATTGTAATGTGCATTCATCAACATCCCTCGAAGCAAAACAGACCGACCAATCAATTTCTTTAAGATACTTATTGAGACTTTCCCAATCAGCATTCTTATAGTGCCAAAGAAGCCTACTGTAGGTGGAGCAGTTGGGCGGCACAGGTTAGAGGTGGTAAATTGAGCCGTGATTAAACAATGGTCTGAATTTCCAAGAGGGGAACCGACTGAAATGGAATATTTGTCAGGATGAGATGTTAGAAACAAGTCGAGTAAATTAGCTTTATCTCCAGCTGCATCAGGAATTCGCGTTGGTGCATCCACTAACTGTTGCAAATTAAATGATTCACAGAAGAGTTCAACGAAACGGCCCGCAGGACTTGTGGTAGAAGAATGTCTGAGCCACGGTATATTATGAAAATTAAAATCGCCGGCCAGGACGATTTCGGAAGAGGGGGAAACAGAAAGCAAATGATCAATATTGTTGGAGATATTGTCAAATACGGATACCGTGTCGTCATCAGACATATTTGGGCTGCGATAAAGGAAACAGAAGTATATGATCTGCTCGTGAATTTTGAACCTAATCCAGATATAATTAAACTCTGGATTAGCAGAAGGAAAATCTTGAAGAATAGTAAAGGCCACATCATTCCGAATATATACTGCGATCCCTCTATGCTGAGAAAAAAGAGGCACGAAGCTGTAACCAGGGACGTGATACTGATTAATATCAGCATCAGAAACGACCTTGGTTTCACTTAGCGCAAGAATTGCCGGATTTTTTGAGTTAAGGTGGCAGTACACCGAAAACCGATTTGCTCTTAATCCGCGAATGTTGCAGAAATCTAAAATAAAATTCTGCATGCTGAAGGCAAAAACAAAAAAGCAAAAAAGAAAAAAAAGCGACACACAACAACACAAATATTTGGGCGCCACCAGCAGCAGTCAACGACACAGCGAGGTAAAAAAAAACAACAATAGTGTTATGCCTATTGCTGCTTTCAATACCTCAGACCGTGCAGTTCAATGACCACAGCTGGGTGCACCCGGATTGCTGATCAGTGACAAGTGCTAATGCATTTGCACTGATAACAGATGAAGAGAAGGAAAGGAAACGTTACCGTGCTGCTGGCTTATTGATTGTTGATAGGGCATAGAAGAGCCCTTCACTTGGCGGATAAAATTTAGTTTGATTATTTATTATTTAACGATAGCGTCGGATTTTAAATAATTATAATTATCGCTTTAGATGCAAACTGTTTAGCACATCACTATCACTTGTTTTAAGTTTATTGATTAGATATGATTAGATTTGATTAAATGTACAACACTAGGCAACGTCCGATCGGATTGACTCCACGCACTCATAATAATAATAAACATTCATTTTCTAAGAATTAATGCTTAGCTACTCGATCTCAGTTACGCATCTGGAGCTCTTTCAATACAAATCTACCCTAGGGCTAGCTTACTCAAATATGGGTCCACTTGATTAACAAAAATTTTCCAATGAAATTTCATATACGCACGCTTAGTGCATTGTGAAAACAAATTTTAAATTAAGTTCATCGTTATTGATAAGGGATTCACATCACTAATCGTATAGGCCAAGATGTGGACACGTATTCAGATAAGCAATCTGGTGACTGATTCGTGGAATTTATCACATTGGTGACTTTATACCATCATATACATAAGTATAAACTCAATGAACGCTCTGTTTTTAGTCATATACATATATAAAAAAGTCAATATAATTTAGATAATATGAATGAAAAATTCTTGACAACAACTTACGGTTATCTGCTGGGCTTCCACCGTAGAGGCGCCTCCAAGGAAGATGCGCATGCTATAAACTATTCACTTGAAAAAAAAACTTATGAGTATAATGAACTATCTGTAGGCCTATATTCTATGACTGACGCTGGAGCTTCTGAACACGCTGACTTCGCTGTGCGAAACTGTGCCATTTTTGATAGCATAACTTCTATACTAGAGGGCGATATCCGAGGTGCTCGCATGCTCACTTCTCTAATGTAGTGATTTGCGATGTCTAAAATTTGAGTTTCCTAGCGCGTAATTAGGGATGATGAACGATATGATGTTTGCAGGGCACACACTTTTAACTAAGGCCTGAAGATTTTGATACTGTTGGGTATAGGAACATAATGTGAAGTGGTCTTGAAGTGGTATACACCCTGACGTAGAGATTTGAGACTTCTGACGCCTAAAATTTACTGTTCCTTGTCGCGAAATTGTGTAAAACGGTGATGTCGAACGATATGATGTTTGCAGGGCACACACTTTGCCAAAGCACAATTCCTCTTTAATGAGGTCGCACTTAAAGGCTCTGAGCACCAAAAGCAATAGATAATCCACTTTGCCAAACTTAGGTGTAAAGGCAGGTCACGGCAGCCGTAACTTTAAATTTCTTTTGTTCCGCGACTGTCCCTCTGGAATTTCGCGGCTTTCGGGAAATTTTTCGCCGGTGCGGGTTTTGTTTTTTTCTTTTTATGCCGGATCTAAATGAAAAATGATTTTACCGATTGCTAATATTTCACCGGTAAGGATGAACGATTATTTGCACTTACTTACATGTTTTACGTCCTCTCCGATGCTTTTGGAAAATAAGTTTTTATTCTCATCCGTGCACTCACTACAGAAATTTCGACAAGACAGAGACGTCTTCTTCTTCTTTTTCTTTTTCTTCACTCACATGTCACACGAGCTTGAGGAAGCATTACTCTCGGTCGGGTGCGATCGGTATGCGGTTTACTTTAAGGCCAGTTTACATGCATCAGCATTTTACCTGTAGCATATTGCTATATGCAATAGCTACGACCATAACAATACAGAGTGGTCTACACCACCCGTGGTTCAGACGACGCTGAAAAATGGTCGACTGAGCTAGCCGGTCTTAAACATAGGCCTCATCACTGCGGGCGCTCAATGTGTGTCTCGACCCACGACCCAATGTGCATTCCTCATCACTCGGATTCTACTTGCCCGATGACGCATCGAGGACACATCCCCGAAGTCTCGTCAGTCTTCGACCAGACTTCGACATCCCTCTCAGTGTGGGAAGACAGAGCCACATCGACAAGCTGGTAACCAAAACAATCCAGCCGGTCGATGCCGCTGTGGCTCTCCTCACCGAGATGCTGAGGAAGCCTCGCGATCAGCAACCTAAAGAACTGATTGCTAAGCTTTCCCGGCGCAACATCTCACCCTGATCTCCGACTCGCGATTGTTCAAGGGTGTGTCTCCAAGGCGTCGTCGAAGTAGTGACATGCTGACAGCCTTATACAGGAATGGCTTCCAACAGGTATATCACCCACCATTGACGGGGAAATAGGAGGGCTTCGCGATATCCTATAGTTTACCAGTGAAGCTGGCTGGATGCCTTCTTAGTGCTACCAGGAATAGATGTGACAATAGATAGATGACACTTTGAGACTGGATATCACTGCCTGATGTCTTTGGCGTGATAGACTCCTAACAGTTTTCCCTGCAGATCCTCAAGCTCGTACAGGGAGTTTCCTTTCTTGCTTTTAACCCGACATTTGACACATTTCCGTCCCAATTTAGCACTGGTCTGCTGTTGGAAATTGCTCTGGGCAAAATTTCGTCTAAATACCTCTTGACCCACTTTGAAATCGGCAGGCTTCGCCCTAAGATTGTAGGCTCGTGAACCCTGTTCGAATGCGTCTTGTAAGTTTTCCTGCACTCTCGCACGGATCAATCTCATTTTACCATCTACTCTCAATGGCTCACTAAGAGTTCCAAGGCTCCTCAAGATGGAATAGGTGCTGCCATGTTCTATCATTTGTTGACCGAAGAGTGTTCCATAAGGATAGAAACCAGTAGCTTGATGGAAAGAGCTCCTGAGGGAACTAGCTATTTGGCTCAGTTTCTCATCCCATTTCGTATGTTCCTTCCGAATATACGCTCTAATCCCTGACAATAGAGACCCATTTACTCGCTCTCAGGCGTTTGCTTGCGGCGAGTAGACTGCCGTTCGCATGTGCTTCACCCCATACTTGTCCAGCAATCTGGTAAACTGAGTCGAGCAAAACTGGACTCCATTGTCAGAGACGATCGTTTCCGGGACTCCAAACACGTGGAACACTTCAGTCTCAATGAATTGGCACACATTCAGTGAAGACGCTTTTCTCATAGGTTTGAGAATCGGAGATTTTGAAAAGTGGTCAAGAACTATTAAGATGCAGACATTTCCTTTTAATGACCGCGGATATGGACCTAGTAAATCAATGTACAGCTTTTGCCATGGTCTTTCTGTCCCAGACTGGACTCCCATAGGTGGTCGTAAAATAGTATTGGGAGCTTTCGTTTCCTTACACACGTCACAGGCGCCTACGTAGTTTCTGACATCAACTGTCATTCGTGGCCAGTACAGATGTCTTCGCAGACGTTCCAGTGTTTTCCCTATACCTCCGTGTGAAGCTAGCGGCGGATCATGAGCCCTTGAAATGACGTCGGTGACAAGCCCTCGTGGAATCCAAAGCTTCCAAGCTTCTTCCTCCTGAATAGGATCGCCTGATCTCGGAACAGTCCGAATATAAACGAAGTCATCCCTGACGCAAAGATCTGGTAGTTTGCCAGAAGTCGTTTTAACTTTATGCCTCAGTTCTTCATACTCCAACGAGTTGAAATATGGCGAACTAAGGTCAACTTCCGGGCCAGGGTCTTCGTTTGTGGACAGGCTGTCACAATGGATGCGTGACAGCGCATCGGGGACGACGTTCAGGCTTCCTTTTCTGTGCTCAATAGTGAAGTCGAAGCCCTGAAGCTTCAAACTCCACCGCGCAAGTCTACCGCTGAGGTCCTTTCGAGACATCAGCCATTTCAAGCTCGCATGATCAGTCACTATCTTAAACGGCATGAGTTCTATGAAGGGCGGGAATTTCTGTACGCTCAAGATTGCGGCTAAGCATTCTTGCTCTGTGACGGTGTAATTTCTTTGTGCTGAGTTCAACTTTTTCGAGACGTAGGCTATTGGCTTCTCGTGGCCCTCGTCATCTAGTTGAATTAGCACTCCACCAATACCTTGTTGGCTCGCATCGCACTGTATAACGAATGGTTTGTGAAGTCTGGACTCACCAGCAACGGAGCAGAAGTAAGTTTTTGTTTGAGAAGATCAAGAGACGTCTGGGCTTCAGGTGTCCATTTGAACTGACTAGGGTTTTTCAAGGTGTCTGTAATGGAGGCAGTCAAGTCAGCATAGTTCGGGATGAACCGTCTATACCATCCTGCCATATCTAGTAGGCGTTGGGCCTGCCGAACAGTTTTAGGTGACGGATAGTCAACTATAGCTGAAATTTTATCAGGGTCCGTTCTCATACCTCCCTTTCCGACAATAAAACCCAAGTATTTGGTCTCTTTGATACAAAACTTGCTCTTCTCGACGTTGATAGTGAGGCCAGCTTTCCTCAAACAATCCGCTACACGGGATAGTAACGTGAGATGCGAGTCAAAGTCTGATGACAGAATTAATAAATTGTCTAGATAGACGAGAACGTTCTCACGAAGATCGAAAGGAATGACTTTATCCATGAGGCGGCACATTGTTTGTGGAGCATTGCATAGGCCGAATGGCATCATCGTGTACTGATAGAGAGGATGACCAGGCACTGTAAAAGCGGTCTTCTCTCGGGAATCAGTGTCTAGTGGGATCTGCCAGAATGAGTCTTTCAGATCCAGGCTCGTTATTTAGTTTGCCGGAGGAAGTCGACTCAGAAGTGCATCTATCTGTGGAAGCGGATAGGCATCCTTCTTCGTAACAGAGTTGACCTTCCTGGTGTCAAAACAAAGCCGGACCTTTCCAGGCTTCCTTACCAGAACAACTGGAGAGCTCCAAGGACTCTGGCTCTCCTCTATCACACTCAGTGATAGCATTCGCTCTAATTCGGCATCCATCAAACTTTGTACTGCCGGTGAAATTGGATAAAACCTCTGTTTTATCGGAGCTGCGTCATTTGTTTCAATCCTGTGAGTGGCCAATGATGTTTTTCCCAGGCCTAGAGAGGCGAAAGAGGGAAAAAGCTGTTTGGTGGCTTCTAAGCGTTGTTGATCGAGACTAGAAAGAATATGGCAGTCGGTGTCAGAGGTAGCTATTACACTTGGATTCACTTCTGCGACTATTCCCAGGACATCTGGAGCCAACCCAAATAAACGCGAGAAGTCTATTCCCAGATATAGTGCCTGTGTGAGCCCAAGAACCACGTAAAAACGTAGGTCGTGGGTCTTATCACGGAAAGTGACGTCCAAGTTCACATGACCATGCACAGTTGTCATGGCACCATTAGCTACTTGGACCTGTGTCTGATACTTACTCCATTCGACATCTGCGTCCGCAAGCTTCTCTAGAGCTCCCTGGCCTAGAATACTGACAGTGCCACCACTATCAAGTAATCCATTCTCTTTTCTTTCTAGTTTCATTCGTCGACAGTATTCCCGCCAACGAACGGTAGATCTTTTCTTTTTCGGTCTCATATCCAAGTCAGGAAACACGATTTCAGCTAACTCTGCCACTGAGGAGAAGATTCGGTCTCTTACTGCGTTGTATTTCTGCAGACGCGTATGATACGGCGTCAGCGGATGTAAAACAGGCTCACGCCCACTCGTCATAACAGAGCTTGGTGGGCGTTTTAAAACAGAAAGGACAGGAGACCCAATCTCCTGCTCAGTAACTTTGTCAGCTATGCGTGTTATAGGTGTCAACGGGACATCGAAGATAGATTAAAGACTCTTCTAAAGAAGTGTCTAATAATGTCATAGGCTCCCCAGAAGTGGAAATGGGAGCTTGAAGATCTCCGGAGAAGTCTATTAAGTTCTCCGCCTCTATCGGTGCAATATTCGTACTATCAGGTGTTGTACTGATATCACCCGAATCACTGAATGATATCAGAGGACATATCATGGAGTTATCGCTAGTGTCTGCTAATGGAGCGGACCTTCCTCCTTGTTCACAGCTTGAACTGGAGTGTTCGATGCATTGATTGCTCGTGATGTCGACGCTGGTCGGAAAGAGGTGGTGGTATTCCCGACCCGTCTGAAGTTTTTCTGTTGACATTGAATACAATCTGGCTTGAAGGCGTTCTTCCGTCCACATCCGTAACAGAACACAACTTGTCGTTCCTGCCGGCAATCTTGGTAAAAGTGCCCGGGCTGGTCACAATTCCATCAGGTTACATTTTTAGGGGTTGAATTAGCAGATAGTGAGACTTCCTCACTGTGTTCAGGTGACGTATTCAGTTCAGCCTCAGTCGAATAGTATCCATCCACCTCACTGACTCTTTGTCCGCGATACGCGTTCCAACTACTTGCTGTCGCGATGCGCTGCTGCGTCGCTTGAATTGATTCACAAGAATCCTGAGCTGGTGGATGATGTTTGTAGGATGCAAACAAATTTTGTTTTGTATCTCTTGCAGTAAGTTTGACTTGACTATTTCCAAAAATTCAACGTATGGCAACGGGTTCTGCAGTTGGTCTCGTAGCTGTACCAGGTGCTGGTAGTACGTAGCAAATGACTCCCCTGCTTTCTGCTTGCGCAACATAAGCTGGACCTTGACCTTAAGGTCGTCTTTCGGCACTCCCCATTCAGCTAATAGAGCTGCTTTCACATACTCCCATGACGGCGTGGAATTTTGCCTCAGGAGAGACCAGTACCAGTCCATTGCTGGTCCAGAAAGCAGAGTCGTCATGTGACGCACCAACAGGTCGAAGTCTCCTTCCAAAGCCGAATAAGTCAAGGCTTCTACTCGAAATACAAATTCATCGACTGTGAGCCGAGAACTGACACCGCTGTAAGATATATTCCACCTGCGGATAGGGCTGCCAGAACGTCGCTGTCCTATGCCTGCAGGGCCACGATTAGGTGGTGGTGGTGGAGGTGGTACAACGTTTGGTGCAGGCTGATTTCCAGGCTGACGAAAAGCTGATGGAGGTCGATTAAAAGATTGTCTACGCAGATTGGGAAAATCGTCAGATGGTCTGGGATTACCCATAGCCGGAGGAGGTCGTGAAAAGTCTATTGGTGGCATTGCGGCTGCTACTTGCTGACGGACACTATTTGCTAACTCAGTCCGCAAAACATGGAGGCTCTGTTCGAGACCTTCACTTACCAAGTCTTGCATTTGCATGCGTAAGCCTGCCATCAACGCATCACTAGCTGCTGAGGTCTGTCCACTGCCAGAAGGCAAAGGTATTTGGCGACTAGATAGGAAACTTTCAATCCATAATACAAGAGGAGGGGAGAGACCAAGTGCTTTGAGTTTGGCTAAAAGGGCTGGATGCCAGACTCTATTAAAGGCTTTTAAAATATCTAGGGCAACGATTTTAGACTCACCAAAATTGTGAAGACTACGGTTCCAAAGTTCCGTAAGAAAGGTCAGCAAGTCTCCAGATGAGCGTCCAGCTCGGAAGCCATATTGGCGATCGTTGATGAGATGATTAGTTTCTAGATACTTCATTAATTTTGAGTTAATGATAGATTCAAAAACCTTTGAAAGAATCGAAGTGATGGCAATTGGTCGATAATTTGAGGGATCGCTACCCTCTCCTTTCTTAGGAATAGGCTGAACGTGAGCTAGCTTCCAAGCAGTTGGAAATTTTCCTGTCGAATAAGACAAGTAGAAGAGTTTGCGCAGAGGTTTAGCCAAGGATGAGGCGCAGCTTTTAATTAACAGGGGCGAAAAACCATCAGGACCTGCGGCTTTGGAGACGTTGATCCCCTTAAGGACCCTGAACACATCCCTCGTACGAACGTGTATTGGCTCTTGTACACATTCACACGGGCGATGCAAAACAGGTGTTTGTGAAGTTGGTGGAAGACGAGAATTTGAAGCGAATCCAGCAGCTAAAATATTAGCTTTATCCAGGGAGTCAACAATCACTTCACCATTATTAAGTAGTGAAGGTATAGAGGAACTGGTGAAATTGTTCCTGATGGTTTTGACCAGGGACCAGAAACCTTTGCTACCTTTGCGGCTTGTCAAGATTCTTTGTCTAATATTCTGGTCAAAAAGAAATTTTTCTCTCTGGATAATGGACTTGCAGGTGTTCCGTGCAGTCTTGTAGACTTGTTTCATTTCCGGACATGGATGCAATGGATAGGCGCGAAAAGCAGACTCTTTCGCTTTTATAGCTTGGTTGCACTTATCGTTAAACCAGGAGCGATCATGCTGTTGTTGAGACCTGCTGTAAGAATACGGAATGTATTCACGCATGCCAAGATTTAGTATGTTACTAAATTGTAATGTGCATTCATCAACATCCCTCGAAGCAAAACAGACCGACCAATCAATTTCTTTAAGATACTTATTGAGACTTTCCCAATCAGCATTCTTATAGTGCCAAAGAAGCCTACTGTAGGTGGAGCAGTTGGGCGGCACAGGTTAGAGGTGGTAAATTGAGCCGTGATTAAACAATGGTCTGAATTTCCAAGAGGGGAACCGACTGAAATGGAATATTTGTCAGGATGAGATGTTAGAAACAAGTCGAGTAAATTAGCTTTATCTCCAGCTGCATCAGGAATTCGCGTTGGTGCATCCACTAACTGTTGCAAATTAAATGATTCACAGAAGAGTTCAACGAAACGGCCCGCAGGACTTGTGGTAGAAGAATGTCTGAGCCACGGTATATTATGAAAATTAAAATCGCCGGCCAGGACGATTTCGGAAGAGGGGGAAACAGAAAGCAAATGATCAATATTGTTGGAGATATTGTCAAATACGGATACCGTGTCGTCATCAGACATATTTGGGCTGCGATAAAGGAAACAGAAGTATATGATCTGCTCGTGAATTTTGAACCTAATCCAGATATAATTAAACTCTGGATTAGCAGAAGGAAAATCTTGAAGAATAGTAAAGGCCACATCATTCCGAATATATACTGCGATCCCTCTATGCTGAGAAAAAAGAGGCACGAAGCTGTAACCAGGGACGTGATACTGATTAATATCAGCATCAGAAACGACCTTGGTTTCACTTAGCGCAAGAATTGCCGGATTTTTTGAGTTAAGGTGGCAGTACACCGAAAACCGATTTGCTCTTAATCCGCGAATGTTGCAGAAATCTAAAATAAAATTCTGCATGCTGAAGGCAAAAACAAAAAAGAAAAAAAGAAAAAAAAGCGACACACAACAACACAAATATTTGGGCGCCACCAGCAGCAGTCAACGACACAGCGAGGTAAAAAAAAACAACAATAGTGTTATGCCTATTGCTGCTTTCAATACCTCAGACCGTGCAGTTCAATGACCACAGCTGGGTGCACCCGGATTGCTGATCAGTGACAAGTGCTAATGCATTTGCACTGATAACAGATGAAGAGAAGGAAAGGAAACGTTACCGTGCTGCTGGCTTATTGATTGTTGATAGGGCATAGAAGAGCCCTTCACTTGGCGGATAAAATTTAGTTTGATTATTTATTATTTAACGATAGCGTCGGATTTTAAATAATTATAATTATCGCTTTAGATGCAAACTGTTTAGCACATCACTATCACTTGTTTTAAGTTTATTGATTAGATATGATTAGATTTGATTAAATGTACAACACTAGGCAACGTCCGATCGGATTGACTCCACGCACTCATAATAATAATAAACATTCATTTTCTAAGAATTAATGCTTAGCTACTCGATCTCAGTTACGCATCTGGAGCTCTTTCAATACAAATCTACCCTAGGGCTAGCTTACTCAAATATGGGTCCACTTGATTAACAAAAATTTTCCAATGAAATTTCATATACGCACGCTTAGTGCATTGTGAAAACAAATTTTAAATTAAGTTCATCGTTATTGATAAGGGATTCACATCACTAATCGTATAGGCCAAGATGTGGACACGTATTCAGATAAGCAATCTGGTGACTGATTCGTGGAATTTATCACATTGGTGACTTTATACCATCATATACATAAGTATAAACTCAATGAACGCTCTGTTTTTAGTCATATACATATATAAAAAAGTCAATATAATTTAGATAATATGAATGAAAAATTCTTGACAACAACTTACGGTTATCTGCTGGGCTTCCACCGTAGAGGCGCCTCCAAGGAAGATGCGCATGCTATAAACTATTCACTTGAAAAAAAAACTTATGAGTATAATGAACTATCTGTAGGCCTATATTCTATGACTGACGCTGGAGCTTCTGAACACGCTGACTTCGCTGTGCGAAACTGTGCCATTTTTGATAGCATAACTTCTATACTAGAGGGCGATATCCGAGGTGCTCGCATGCTCACTTCTCTAATGTAGTGATTTGCGATGTCTAAAATTTGAGTTTCCTAGCGCGTAATTAGGGATGATGAACGATATGATGTTTGCAGGGCACACACTTTTAACTAAGGCCTGAAGATTTTGATACTGTTGGGTATAGGAACATAATGTGAAGTGGTCTTGAAGTGGTATACACCCTGACGTAGAGATTTGAGACTTCTGACGCCTAAAATTTACTGTTCCTTGTCGCGAAATTGTGTAAAACGGTGATGTCGAACGATATGATGTTTGCAGGGCACACACTTTGCCAAAGCACAATTCCTCTTTAATGAGGTCGCACTTAAAGGCTCTGAGCACCAAAAGCAATAGATAATCCACTTTGCCAAACTTAGGTGTAAAGGCAGGTCACGGCAGCCGTAACTTTAAATTTCTTTTGTTCCGCGACTGTCCCTCTGGAATTTCGCGGCTTTCGGGAAATTTTTCGCCGGTGCGGGTTTTGTTTTTTTCTTTTTATGCCGGATCTAAATGAAAAATGATTTTACCGATTGCTAATATTTCACCGGTAAGGATGAACGATTATTTGCACTTACTTACATGTTTTACGTCCTCTCCGATGCTTTTGGAAAATAAGTTTTTATTCTCATCCGTGCACTCACTACAGAAATTTCGACAAGACAGAGACGTCTTCTTCTTCTTTTTCTTTTTCTTCACTCACATGTCACACGAGCTTGAGGAAGCATTACTCTCGGTCGGGTGCGATCGGTATGCGGTTTACTTTAAGGCCAGTTTACATGCATCAGCATTTTACCTGTAGCATATTGCTATATGCAATAGCTACGACCATAACAATACAGAGTGGTCTACACCACCCGTGGTTCAGACGACGCTGAAAAATGGTCGACTGAGCTAGCCGGTCTTAAACATAGGCCTCATCACTGCGGGCGCTCAATGTGTGTCTCGACCCACGACCCAATGTGCATTCCTCATCACTCGGATTCTACTTGCCCGATGACGCATCGAGGACACATCCCCGAAGTCTCGTCAGTCTTCGACCAGACTTCGACATCCCTCTCAGTGTGGGAAGACAGAGCCACATCGACAAGCTGGTAACCAAAACAATCCAGCCGGTCGATGCCGCTGTGGCTCTCCTCACCGAGATGCTGAGGAAGCCTCGCGATCAGCAACCTAAAGAACTGATTGCTAAGCTTTCCCGGCGCAACATCTCACCCTGATCTCCGACTCGCGATTGTTCAAGGGTGTGTCTCCAAGGCGTCGTCGAAGTAGTGACATGCTGACAGCCTTATACAGGAATGGCTTCCAACAGGTATATCACCCACCATTGACGGGGAAATAGGAGGGCTTCGCGATATCCTATAGTTTACCAGTGAAGCTGGCTGGATGCCTTCTTAGTGCTACCAGGAATAGATGTGACAATAGATAGATGACACTTTGAGACTGGATATCACTGCCTGATGTCTTTGGCGTGATAGACTCCTAACAGTTTTCCCTGCAGATCCTCAAGCTCGTACAGGGAGTTTCCTTTCTTGCTTTTAACCCGACATTTGACACATTTCCGTCCCAATTTAGCACTGGTCTGCTGTTGGAAATTGCTCTGGGCAAAATTTCGTCTAAATACCTCTTGACCCACTTTGAAATCGGCAGGCTTCGCCCTAAGATTGTAGGCTCGTGAACCCTGTTCGAATGCGTCTTGTAAGTTTTCCTGCACTCTCGCACGGATCAATCTCATTTTACCATCTACTCTCAATGGCTCACTAAGAGTTTCCAAGGCTCCTCAAGATGGAATAGGTGCTGCCATGTTCTATCATTTGTTGACCGAAGAGTGTTCCATAAGAATAGAAACCAGTAGCTTGATGGAAAGAGCTCCTGAGGGAACTAGCTATTTGGCTCAGTTTCTCATCCCATTTCGTATGTTCCTTCCGAATATACGCTCTAATCCCTGACAATAGAGACCCATTTACTCGCTCTCAGGCGTTTGCTTGCGGCGAGTAGACTGCCGTTCGCATGTGCTTCACCCCATACTTGTCCAGCAATCTGGTAAACTGAGTCGAGCAAAACTGGACTCCATTGTCAGAGACGATCGTTTCCGGGACTCCAAACACGTGGAACACTTCAGTCTCAATGAATTGGCACACATTCAGTGAAGACGCTTTTCTCATAGGTTTGAGAATCGGAGATTTTGAAAAGTGGTCAAGAACTATTAAGATGCAGACATTTCCTTTTAATGACCGCGGATATGGACCTAGTAAATCAATGTACAGCTTTTGCCATGGTCTTTCTGTCCCAGACTGGACTCCCATAGGTGGTCGTAAAATAGTATTGGGAGCTTTCGTTTCCTTACACACGTCACAGGCGCCTACGTAGTTTCTGACATCAACTGTCATTCGTGGCCAGTACAGATGTCTTCGCAGACGTTCCAGTGTTTTCCCTATACCTCCGTGTGAAGCTAGCGGCGGATCATGAGCCCTTGAAATGACGTCGGTGACAAGCCCTCGTGGAATCCAAAGCTTCCAAGCTTCTTCCTCCTGAATAGGATCGCCTGATCTCGGAACAGTCCGAATATAAACGAAGTCATCCCTGACGCAAAGATCTGGTAGTTTGCCAGAAGTCGTTTTAACTTTATGCCTCAGTTCTTCATACTCCAACGAGTTGAAATATGGCGAACTAAGGTCAACTTCCGGGCCAGGGTCTTCGTTTGTGGACAGGCTGTCACAATGGATGCGTGACAGCGCATCGGGGACGACGTTCAGGCTTCCTTTTCTGTGCTCAATAGTGAAGTCGAAGCCCTGAAGCTTCAAACTCCACCGCGCAAGTCTACCGCTGAGGTCCTTTCGAGACATCAGCCATTTCAAGCTCGCATGATCAGTCACTATCTTAAACGGCATGAGTTCTATGAAGGGCGGGAATTTCTGTACGCTCAAGATTGCGGCTAAGCATTCTTGCTCTGTGACGGTGTAATTTCTTTGTGCTGAGTTCAACTTTTTCGAGACGTAGGCTATTGGCTTCTCGTGGCCCTCGTCATCTAGTTGAACTAGCACTCCACCAATACCTTGTTGGCTCGCATCGCACTGTATAACGAATGGTTTGTGAAGTCTGGACTCACCAGCAACGGAGCAGTAGTAAGTTTTTGTTTGAGAAGATCAAGAGACGTCTGGGCTTCAGGTGTCCATTTGAACTGACTAGGGTTTTTCAAGGTGTCTGTAATGGAGGCAGTCAAGTCAGCATAGTTCGGGATGAACCGTCTATACCATCCTGCCATATCTAGTAGGCGTTGGGCCTGCCGAACAGTTTTAGGTGACGGATAGTCAACTATAGCTGAAATTTTATCAGGGTCCGTTCTCATACCTCCCTTTCCGACAATAAAACCCAAGTATTTGGTCTCTTTGATACAAAACTTGCTCTTCTCGACGTTGATAGTGAGGCCAGCTTTCCTCAAACAATCCGCTACACGGGATAGTAACGTGAGATGCGAGTCAAAGTCTGATGACAGAATTAATAAATTGTCTAGATAGACGAGAACGTTCTCACGAAGATCGAAAGGAATGACTTTATCCATGAGGCGGCACATTGTTTGTGGAGCATTGCATAGGCCGAATGGCATCATCGTGTACTGATAGAGAGGATGACCAGGCACTGTAAAAGCGGTCTTCTCTCGGGAATCAGTGTCTAGTGGGATCTGCCAGAATGAGTCTTTCAGATCCAGGCTCGTTATTTAGTTTGCCGGAGGAAGTCGACTCAGAAGTGCATCTATCTGTGGAAGCGGATAGGCATCCTTCTTCGTAACAGAGTTGACCTTCCTGGTGTCAAAACAAAGCCGGACCTTTCCAGGCTTCCTTACCAGAACAACTGGAGAGCTCCAAGGACTCTGGCTCTCCTCTATCACACTCAGTGATAGCATTCGCTCTAATTCGGCATCCATCAAACTTTGTACTGCCGGTGAAATTGGATAAAACCTCTGTTTTATCGGAGCTGCGTCATTTGTTTCAATCCTGTGAGTGGCCAATGATGTTTTTCCCAGGCCTAGAGAGGCGAAAGAGGGAAAAAGCTGTTTGGTGGCTTCTAAGCGTTGTTGATCGAGACTAGAAAGAATATGGCAGTCGGTGTCAGAGGTAGCTATTACACTTGGATTCACTTCTGCGACTATTCCCAGGACATCTGGAGCCAACCCAAATAAACGCGAGAAGTCTATTCCCAGATATAGTGCCTGTGTGAGCCCAAGAACCACGTAAAAACGTAGGTCGTGGGTCTTATCACGGAAAGTGACGTCCAAGTTCACATGACCATGCACAGTTGTCATGGCACCATTAGCTACTTGGACCTGTGTCTGATACTTACTCCATTCGACATCTGCGTCCGCAAGCTTCTCTAGAGCTCCCTGGCCTAGAATACTGACAGTGCCACCACTATCAAGTAATCCATTCTCTTTTCTTTCTAGTTTCATTCGTCGACAGTATTCCCGCCAACGAACGGTAGATCTTTTCTTTTTCGGTCTCATATCCAAGTCAGGAAACACGATTTCAGCTAACTCTGCCACTGAGGAGAAGATTCGGTCTCTTACTGCGTTGTATTTCTGCAGACGCGTATGATACGGCGTCAGCGGATGTAAAACAGGCTCACGCCCACTCGTCATAACAGAGCTTGGTGGGCGTTTTAAAACAGAAAGGACAGGAGACCCAATCTCCTGCTCAGTAACTTTGTCAGCTATGTGTGTTATAGGTGTCAACGGGACATCGAAGATAGATTAAAGACTCTTCTAAAGAAGTGTCTAATAATGTCATAGGCTCCCCAGAAGTGGAAATGGGAGCTTGAAGATCTCCGGAGAAGTCTATTAAGTTCTCCGCCTCTATCGGTGCAATATTCGTACTATCAGGTGTTGTACTGATATCACCCGAATCACTGAATGATATCAGAGGACATATCATGGAGTTATCGCTAGTGTCTGCTAATGGAGCGGACCTTCCTCCTTGTTCACAGCTTGAACTGGAGTGTTCGATGCATTGATTGCTCGTGATGTCGACGCTGGTCGGAAAGAGGTGGTGGTATTCCCGACCCGTCTGAAGTTTTTCTGTTGACATTGAATACAATCTGGCTTGAAGGCGTTCTTCCGTCCACATCCGTAACAGAACACAACTTGTCGTTCCTGCCGGCAATCTTGGTAAAAGTGACCGGGCTGGTCACAATTCCATCAGGTTACATTTGTAGGGGTTGAATTAGCAGATAGTGAGACTTCCTCACTGTGTTCAGGTGACGTATTCAGTTCAGCCTCAGTCGAATAGTATCCATCCACCTCACTGACTCTTTGTCCGCGATACGCGTTCCAACTACTTGCTGTCGCGATGCGCTGCTGCGTCGCTTGAATTGATTCACAAGAATCCTGAGCCGGTGGATGATGTTTGTAGGATGCAAACAAATTTTGTTTTGTATCTCTTGCAGTAAGTTTGACTTGACTATTTCCAAAAATTCAACGTCTGGCAACGGGTTCTGCAGTTGGTCTCGTAGCTGTACCAGGTGCTGGTAGTACGTAGCAAATGACTCCCCTGCTTTCTGCTTGCGCAACATAAGCTGGACCTTGACCTTAAGGTCGTCTTTCGGCACTCCCCATTCAGCTAATAGAGCTGCTTTCACATACTCCCATGACGGCGTGGAATTTTGCCTCAGGAGAGACCAGTACCAGTCCATTGCTGGTCCAGAAAGCAGAGTCGTCATGTGACGCACCAACAGGTCGAAGTCTTCTTCCAAAGCCGAATAAGTCAAGGCTTCTACTCGAAATACAAATTCATCGACTGTGAGCCGAGAACTGACACCGCTGTAAGATATATTCCACCTGCGGATAGGGCTGCCAGAACGTCGCTGTCCTATGCCTGCAGGGCCACGATTAGGTGGTGGTGGTGGAGGTGGTACAACGTTTGGTGCAGGCTGATTTCCAGGCTGACGAAAAGCTGATGGAGGTCGATTAAAAGATTGTCTACGCAGATTGGGAAAATCGTCAGATGGTCTGGGATTACCCATAGCCGAAGGAGGTCGTGAAAAGTCTATTGGTGGCATTGCGGCTGCTACTTGCTGACGGACACTATTTGCTAACTCAGTCCGCAAAACATGGAGGCTCTGTTCGAGACCTTCACTTACCAAGTCTTGCATTTGCATGCGTAAGCCTGCCATCAACGCATCACTAGCTGCTGAGGTCTGTCCACTGCCAGAAGGCAACGGGCTATTTCGTCGCGAGTTAGGATTGGTAAAAGTCCTTGAATGTAGATATAGCCTTACAGGAGAGAGTGATCGTCGACTAGGTGGTGGAATTGTCAACGGTAATAAGTCAAGTGACGGCATGGGAGGTAATGGATCGTGACTGACAGTCCTTACGGGTGTTGTCATCTTCGGGACAGCACCAGTATCCTCAGTGAAATCGTACTGAGTGAGATGGGCTCTGCAGAACGGGCAGTTTGAGTGCTGTCCAATCCACGTTTTCAGACAGGCCTTGTGAAACACATGTCCATAGACCGTCTGAACTGGCTTCCTCTGTCCTGACCAGTCGCTCTCTAGACAGACGGAGCACGGCTCCGGCAACATCATCGGTAACCCAGTTGTTTGCGGTGGGCTTCGCGGTGTAGCCATGTTAGAATCAGTCGTAAATCAGGCAAAAGATTTCCAAACCAAGGGTTTGGAATAGTTATCCAAAAAAAAATCAAGAAATTTGAACGTTCGGAAGAGACACGCTCTTCACAATGTGATGATGGCTAAATACTATTTTAAAGTCGAAGGTTTGGGCGAAATACTAAAATTCAGACAAAAGTTTTCCCAAACGTTCGAAGAAGTTGAGATTCAAAACAACCAAGGACTTGAAAAGTTAATCAAGGCTTCTCAAATCGAGACAATGTAAATACTGATTTCAAAAATCCAAAGTTCGGAAGCAATAGCAACTTTCTAAAAGAAATTTTCTTCTAAGAGTTCAGGAAAAGCGAAAATCCAAGGAGATTATAAAAATCAAATTAAGCGTTGCAAAAAGTTTTAACAAAAATCATACAATTTCTCCCTCACTTCCCGAAGCTAACTCCCATCATAAGAAGTCTTCAGGTCGCCCTCTCTCCTTACAGGTCAGAAACAGGATACAGGCAAGTGACGTGAGTGTGTGCATTGAAAAATATGTGGAGTTCCCACAGAAATCTGGGAAGAATCGGGTTGGAGAAGCTAGAGACTGAAAATGATACTAGAGATTCTTCAGCCATGCAGTAAGCAGTATGCCAGCTCCTGATTACTGAAGGTCTCCAGCCTCACTTCCATCCTCCAACAACTCTTTCCTTCCCCTTCACCTGATCGTCGTGTCCAGCTGACCTTCCAACCGGGCAGAGTCATGAATCTGGTCAACTAATTAGCTGAAAGCCAAAAAGTCGTCTCACAGATTCACGACTCTGTCCAGCCAGTTGGCCAACAGAGACATGTCTCCGTGAGAGCTCACACAAAAAATTTTGTGAGGCCACCTACCATTTCCATGACAGAAGGCCAGCGGGAAAGATCAATTTCAAAAAAATTCACAGAAACTTTCAAAAATTTAAAAAAACTAAACAACAGTTCGAACCCGAGGCTTGACCAAAGTCAACCCTAGAGTCGAACTTCAATTCAAAAACAAAACTTTCAAAACTTTCAAAATATTACGTTACTTTAATCAATACAAATCAAAAAAATCGAAATCTCAAAAACTTTCAAAAGACTTTAAAACGTTACGTTACTTTCAAACTTTCAATAAAACTTTCAAAAACTTTACGTTACAAAAACTTCATACTAACAAGATCAGTCAAACCTCAGGTTCGCATGTATCCTTCACTAGATATGAGACTACTGAGTCAGACGATCTAGCTATAAACCAAATGTCCATCTCTCAAGTAGTCTCAGTCCCCAGTGTCAAACACATTTAGACACCGAAGTTGACTGAGGTGGCCCCACGTTGGGCGCCATTTTGTTATGGATGTATGTTGAGTGATTGGTCAGGACGTGAAGTCCAAACTGCCAGCATGAGCTGACAGATCACCCGATGACAGCGTTAGTACAGGGCGGCACGCTAGCACCTCGGCTAAGGGTGGCGGAGAGTGTGGGGGAGTTCCCGAAATAACCTGCCACTTGTCACCAACCATAATCAAAAAAAAGATTTTCGTGCCTACAACCAACAAGCCAGCACACACTCGGCCCTGAAGGGATCCTTACGTCACTTACCTACATTCCAATGAAGGCGCAGATGGTCTGCCTTCTTTGCCAAGCCCCATCCTCCCATTGACTTTGGGTGGCACAATTGTCCAAAGTCCCTTTGTTGACCTGTAAAGAGGTTATAGCGGACCTATACAACCTGAAAGGAGAAATAACAAAAGCTTACATTTCCATTACGTTATAACTCAATTTCTTCAAAAAAATTACGAGGATATTTACAGAGGCACATTATTTCCTTTCCTTAGATCTATTCTCTACACAAAGAGTATCCTATCAGTAATAAAAAAAACAAACTCAAACTAAAATTGGTAGTGCGTGAGCTACTATTCACAAAATTTAACATTACATTTTTATGGCTGATCATAAATGGGCACACCGCACTTAAACGTTTTACACTTCTATCAGCGTTACTCTAAATATACGCCTATCCTACGGATTTCTTCTAAAATTTTCTTTCTGTGATTATTCAATTTGTACGCCATAGTAATTATTCGTAATAATTATTTAAATTTGTTAAATATATATATGTGTATGTTAAATTCGTATACACTTCGTTCAATTCATGTCATTCTTTAAATTTGTGATCAGCGAATAAATTGATTTATAAAATCAAATGCATTTTATAATAAAGAAATAAATAATTTGTAAGGGTGTGGAATATATATATTACAATATATATATATATAGATAAAACGAATCTATAAGAGAACTGGTCTCTTCCTATTAGTTCACCTAGACACTAAGTTCAATGAAATTCCATATAAGCATTCATAGTGCATTAAAAAAACAAATCTTAAAGACTATATCTACCGATAACGATAAAGATTTACTCTAACAAATATTTGTTCTGTGCATAAGCACATAGGTAATTATATAAATAGTATGTAACTATTACAGCTATACAGTGATAAAATATATAACTTTAATAAACATTCATTTTCTAAGAATTAATGCTTAGCTACTCGATTTCAGTTATGCATCTGGAGCTCTTTCAATACAAATCTACCCTAGGGCTAGCTTACTCAAATATGGGTCCACTTGATTAACAAAAATGTTCCAATGAAATTTCATATACGCACGCTTAGTGTATTGTGAAAACAAATTTTAAATTAAGTTCATCGTTATTGATAAGGGATTCACATCACTAATCATATAGGCCAAGATGTGGACACGTATTCAGATAAGCAATTTGGTGACTGATTCGTGGAATTTATCACATTGGTGACTTTATACCATCATATACATAAGTATAAACTCAATGAACGCTCTGATTTTAGTCATATACATATATAAAAAAGTCAATATAATTTAGATAATATGAATGAAAAATTCTTGACAACAACTTACGGTTATCTGCTGGGCTTCCACCGTAGAGGCGCCTCCAAAGAAGATCCGCATGCTATAAACTATTCACTTGAAAAAAAAAGCTTATGAGTATAATGAACTATCTGTAGGCCTATATTCTATGACTGACGCTGGAGCTTCTGAACACGCTGACTTCGCTGTGCGAAACTGTGCCATTTTTGATAGCATAACTTCTATACTGGAGGGCGATATCCGAGGTGCTCGCATGCTCACTTCTCTAATGTAGTGATCTGCGATGTCTAAAATTTGAGTTTCCTGGCGCGTAATTAGGGATGATGAACGACATGATGTTTGCAGGGCACACGCTTTTAACTAAGGCCTGAAGATTTTGATCCTGTTGGGTATAGGAACATAATGTGAAGTGGTACTTGAAGTGGTATACACCCTGATGTAGAGATTTGAGACTTCTGACGCCGGAAATTTACTGTTCCTTATCGCGAAATTGTGCAAACGGTGATGTCGAACGATATGATGTTTGCAGGGCACACACTCTTAACTAAGGCCTAAAGATTTTGATCCTGTTGGGTATAGGAACATAATGTGAAGTGGTACTTGAAGTGGTATACACCCTGACGTAGAGATTGGAGACTTCTGACGCCGGAAATTTACTGTTCCTTGTCGCGAAATTGTGTAAAACGGTGATGTCGAACGATATGATGTTTGCAGGGCACACACTTTTAACTAACGCCTGAAGATTTTGATCCTGTTGGGTATAGGAACATAATGTGAAGTGGTACTTGAAGTGGTATACACCCTGACGTAGAGATTGGAGACTTCTGACGCCGGAAATTTACTGTTCCTTGTCGCGAAATTGTGTAAAACGGTGATGTCGAACGATATGATGTTTGCAGGGCACACACTTTTAACTAACGCCTGAAGATTTTGATCCTGTTGGGTATAGGAACATAATGTGAAGTGGTACTTGAAGTGGTATACACCCTGACGTAGAGATTTGAGACTTCTGACGCCGGAAATTTACTGTTCCTTGTCGCGAAATTGTGTAAAACGGTGATGTCGAACGATATGATGTTTGCAGGGCACACAGTTTTAACTAAGGCCTGAAGATTTTGATCCTGTTGGGTATAGGAACATAATGTGAAGTGGTACTTGAAGTGGTATACACCCTGACGTAGAGATTTGAGACTTCTGACGCCGGAAATTTACTGTTCCTTGTCGCGAAATTGTGTAAAACGGTGATGTCGAACGATATGATGTTTGCAGGGCACACACTTTTAACTAAGGCCTGAAGATTTTGATCCTGTTGGGTATAGGAACATAATGTGAAGTGGTACTTGAAGTGGTATACACCCTGACGTAGAGATTTGCGACCTCTGACGCCGGAAATTTACTGTTCCTTGTCGCGAAATTGTGTAAAACGGTGATGTCGAACGATATGATGTTTGCAGGGCACACACTTTTAACTAAGGCCTGAAGATTTTGATCCTGTTGGGTATAGGAACATAATTTGAAGTGGTACTTGAAGTGGTATAAACCCTGACGTAGAGATTTGAGACTTCTGACGCCGGAAATTTACTGTTCCTTGTCGCGAAATTGTGTAAAACGGTGATGTCGAACGATATGATGTTTGCAGGGCACACACTTTTAACTAAGGCCTGAAGATTTTGATCCTGTTGGGTATAGGAACATAATGTGAAGTGGTACTTGAAGTGGTATACATCCTGACGTAGAGATTTGAGACTTCTGACGCCGGAAATTTACTGTTCCTTGTCGCGAAATTGTGTAAAACGGTGATGTCGAACGATATGATGTTTGCAGGGCACACACTTTGCCAAAGCACAATTCCTCTTTACTGAGGTCGCACTTAAAGGCTCTGAGCACCAAAAGCAATAGATAATCCACTTTGCCAAACCTAGGTGTAAAGGCAGGTCACGGCAGCCGTAACTTTAAATTTCTTTTGTTCCGCGACTGTCCCTCTGGAATTTCGCGGCTTTCGGGAAATTTTTCGCCGGAGCGGGTTTTGTTTTTTTCTTTTTATGCCGGATCTAAATGAAAAATGATTTTACCGATTGCTAATATTTCACCGGTAAGGATGAAAAATTATTTGCACTTACTTACAGGATTTACGTCCTCTCCGATGCTTTTGGAAAATAAGTTTTTGTTCTCATCCGTACACTCACTACAGAAATTTCGACAAGACAGAGACGTCTTCTTCTTCTTTTTCTTTTTCTTCACTCACATGTCACACGAGCTTGAGGAAGCATTACTCTCGGTCGGGTGCGATCGGTATGTGGTTTACTTTAAGGCCAGCTTACATGCATCAGCATTTTACCTGTAGCATATTGCTATATGCAATAGCTACGACCATAAGATTTTCTTTTTAGGTAACTAATCGATTGTTCACATGTAGTTCTATGGTATTAAAATCTGGTGGACTAATTCACTAAGTGTTTCATTCGCGTATAACTATTAAGTTCGACTATTCGATTCTGAATCCGTGATGCCAAAAACTTGTACAAAAATTCAATATGTTGCTTGTTTTATACGAAATTTGTAAAGGGTGATTAGCGTCGAATCAAAATGCTAAAGTTAATTTGATAATTACTATTAGTCTTCTATTATTCGTTACGGAAGCAAACTGATTAGTTCGATGCACTACTACGAAGATTGTTTATTATTTTTAATTTGATCAGTTCTATTTAAATGATACTAATTATTAGTCTATTCGAACAATTCTAAAGTTTGTGAGCAAAAACGGAACAACAAACACAAAACTTCGTCTTACGTGATGCTGTGGATCCCTCGCAGGAGCTCCTCTGATGTAGCAGCGCCTTCTTTTAAACCTGAAAAGCTATGCTGGCTGAATTACACTGAAGTTAAGATTAAGTTAATCATCCGGGTTTGCTACACCTTATTTAGTTTGTTTTTGCTGAACTAATTACTGATTTAGAGTCCTTTACTTATCTTACGTCCATAGCGACTTACTCAACCAGGCGGGTGTCTAATGGGGGTGCTATACTATAGGCTTATGAGACTTCTTTTCCTTAAAACTTCCCTTATTGGGCTCTGGATCCCTCTTGTTTAACCAATATCTCAATTTTTGTCCACTACGAACGGTGCAAATCTCTTCTTCAACTGACAATCTCTTTTAAAATCGACAGGTACCTACATTGAGCATTGAGGTTAAGTGCTAAAATTTAATGACGGGTATGAATCTAAGGGGTATGAAAATCTAACTTTTAAATTATAATTCAGTACATATACCATCACTATGTATACGGCGGGCCTCCTTTCTGCGTCCTTCTGAATCGGATGAACGATGAAGCTGGGTGGACGATCAATGACTTGTGCTAGCACTGACTACAAAGTCAGGCGGGATTTGAAGTTTCTCGGTCAGTAGGGACGGCAATGTCCAATCGACGTGTGTCGAGTCTCGACAATCGCACGTTCGTCGTGTGTCTTACGCTAGGTGCTGCTGCTAGCCGTCGTGTAGCATATTGCTATATGCAGTATGCTACGACCATAACAGGGCAGAGTGGTCTAGACCACCCGTGGTTCAGACAACGCTGAAAAATGGTCGACTGAGCTAGCCGGTCTTAAACATAGGCCTCATCGCTGCGGGCGCCCAATGTGTGTCTCGATCGACGACCCAATAAGAGCATTCATCATTGCTCGTACTCCACTACGACTGTTGGCCCTACTTGACCGATGACTCATCGAGCACACATCCCTGAAGTCCCGTCAGTCTTCGATCAGACCTCCACATCTTTCTCCGTGTTGGAAACCAAAGGTACATCGACAAACTGGTAACCTAAAAAATCCAGCCGGTCGATGCCTCTCTGCCTCCCTTCACCGAGATGCTGAGAAAATCTCGCGATCAGCGACCCAACCAACTGATCGCTAAGCTTTCCCGGTACGACATCTCACTCTGATCTCCGACCGGCGATTATTCAAGGGTGTGTCTCCAAGGCGTCGTCGAAGTATTGACGTTGCCGATTTCATCCCTTAGATTGATAAAGACCGAATACAGGGCTGAATTCCAACAAGTATATCACCCACGATTGGCGGAGCAATAGGAGGGCTTCGCGATATCCTATAGTTTACAAGTGAAGCTGGCTTGATGCTTTCTTAGGGCTACCAGGAATAAACGTGACAGTACATAGATGACGCTTCTAGAATGGTTATCACTGCCTGATGTCTTTGGCGTGATAGACTCCTAAGGGTTTCCCCTGCAGATCCTCAAGCTCGTATAAGGAGTTTCCATTCTTGGTTAACGCGACACTTAACAAATTTTCGTCCCAGTTTAGCAGTAGTCTGCTGTTGGAAGTTGCTTAGGGCAAAATTCCGTCTGAATACCTCTTGACCCACTCTGAAATCAACAGGCTTCGCCCTGAGATTATAGGCTCTTGAACCCTGTTCGAACACAGGGTGTAAGTTCTCCTGCACTCTCGCACGGATCAATCTCATTTTGTCTTCAGTATCTACTCTCAGAGGCTCATTAAGGGTCCCAAGGCTCCTCAAGATGGAATAGGAGCTGCCATGTTCAATCATTTGCTGACCGAAAAGTGTTCGGTAGGGAGAGAAACCAGTGGCTTGGTGGTAAGAGCTCCTGAAGGAACTAACTATCTGGCTCAGCTTCTCATCCCACTTCGAATGTTCCTTCCGGATGTATCTCTAATCCCTGACAATGGAGACCTGTTTACTCGCTCTGAGGCGCTTGCTTGCGGCGAGTAAACTGCCGTTCGCAAGTGCTGCACCCCATATTTGTCCAGTAATCTGGTGAACTAAGCCGAGCAAAACTGGACTCCATTGTCAGAGACTATCGTTTCCGGGACTCCGAACACATGGCACTTCCGTTTCGATGAACTGGCACACATTGAGTGTAGATGCTTTTCTCATAGGTTTGGGAATCGGGAACTTTGAAAAGTGGTCAAGAACTATTAAGATGCAGACATTTCCTTTCACTGACCGAGGATATGGACCTAGGAAATCGATGTACAACTTTTGCCAGGGTCTTTCTGTCACAGACTGGACTCCCATAGGTGGTCTAAGAATGGTATTAGGGGGCTTTGATCTCTTTATACACGTCACAGGCGCCTACGTAGTTTCTGACATCAACTGTCATTCGTGGCCAGTACAATGTGTACAATGTGCAATGTGTTGCAATTGTGACCGTGTCGGACGTGTTTCTTTGAGCTGTGTAAATTTTCATGGATTAAAAATCAATTAATAATAAAAACAATCGTTATCGGGAAAAACGTGGATAAAACTGTCATTAAAGCTATTATATTAATAATAAAAAAAAGGTGTTGTGAGTGAAATGAATACAATTTGCAATAAGTGCCAACGGGCAATTAGAAGTGATAAGGATAGAGACAAAATAATTATTTGTAGTGGAGTCGGTGGGGGTTTTTACCATACTCAATACACGGGAATAACGAAATACGATGTAGATTTAATGAACGAAAAGCCGTGCATAACATTTACCTGCGATAGTTGCAGAAGTTTTTCGAAAATTATTTTGCAAAAAATGTGTGAGATTAAAAATACCATGGATGAAAATTTGAAGTGTACAAAACAACAAATTGAAATAATTGAAAAGATTTCAAAACAAGCGGATGAGTCGGAATTGATAAATAATGATAAAACCAGGTTAACAAAAAAAAATTTCATCATATGCTGATATTGTGAGGGAACCACCGATATTGATAAAACCAAAATAACCGCAAACAAGTGAAATAACAAAGAAGGAAATAAAGAGCAGTATTTATCCATCTCTATTATCACTTAAAATAAACGGTCTTGCAAACAGACAGAATGGCACCGTGGCAATAAATTGTGGAAATACAGAGTCTAGTAATAAGATTCGTGACATTGTGACCTCGGAGATGAGTGAAAAATATGAAGTATCGATACCGAAAGGATTGAACCCACATATTTTAGTGTACAGTATACGCGAAGAATGGGAAAGAGATCATTTAGCACAAGCTGTGAGAAAACAAAACAGTATTAACGGCCTTGTCAAGTGCGTGAAATTTTACAGTGACTGCAAACATCCTAAAATTTATAAGGGAATACTTGAAGTGGATAGTGAAAGTTTTAAGCTAATTATGAGCTTGGGTAAAATTAATATAGGATGGGGTAGATGTGTGGTGTTTGAAAATGTGCAGGTGAAAAGATGTTATAAATGCTGGTGATATAACCATAACGCAAAAGATTGTAAAAATAATATTATATGTGCAAAGTGTGGAGAGCAGCATGATACGCAACAGTGTGATGCTGAAAGCTATAAGTGCAATAATTGTGTTATATCAAATGAAAAGTATGGTTTAAGTTTGAATGTAAACCATGATTGTTGCAATAATAGTTGCCCAGTATATATAAAGCAGGTTAAAGTAAAAAAGAATAAAATAATTTATTAGCAACCAAAGGAACTAAAGTGTGTTTACTTAAACATCCAAGGATTGCTAAATAACATGAATGAGATAGCTTCCACAATCGTAAGTCACAAATTTAATTTTATAATATTAGTCGAAACTCATTTAACAAAGGATATAGAAGATAGTGAAATTGACATAGAGGATTATTACGCCATAAGATGTGATAGTGATTCGAGACATACAGGTGGGGTTGTGTTATATGTTAAAAAAATTTGCAAATTGAAATCATGAATATATTAGTACTGGATAGAGAATTTTGGTGTTTAACAGTTAAAATAAGATTGGATAAGTACATGTTAATAGTTCTTGCATTATACAAACCCCCAAGTGCATAGAATCGTCGTTTTTGCGATAATTTTAATGAGTGGCTAAGTAGCTTAAGGGAATATCCCTGTGATATTGTAGTGGTGGGAGATTTTAATATAAACTGGTTGGATTCAAATAATAATTATAGGAAAGATATTGAAAATACGTTGATCATGAATTCATGCCAGCAGATAATTGTAAGCCCAACTAGAATCACACAGACCTCGAAGACCTTAATTGATTTGGTGATGACAAATAGTACATTCTTTGTAGCAAAAACGAATAGTACATTAAATATTTCAGATCATGAAACAATCGTTATCAGTCGTGAAATTAGTGTAGCGAGGACCCATAGAAGAACAAAAAGTATAAACATTTTAAAATACAATAAGAATAGCTTCGTTAGTGAAATAAGAGATGAAAATTTCGATCGCGTTAGTAGATCCGCGAATGACTTGACAAGGAGGTTCCAAAATGAAATTTATCGAGTTACCAGCAAGTTTATTGTACAGAAGAGTGTCCAGCACTTTGAGAATGAGTGGTTTAATTTAGACTTAGAACGATTAAAGAACATTAAAATTGCAAAAAGGGATCGCGCATTAATAACGAACTCAGAGTGCGATTGGAGTAATTATCGGGTACCACGAAATGTATATAAAAGAAAATTAGAAATGACAAAAAATAATTATATCCAAAACAAAGTAAGTAGCTGTGTTGATCAAAAGTCGATGTGGAAAATAATTAAATTAATTGTATTAAAGGAAAAGAAAAGTGAAATTAATAGTGTTTATTTTGATAATGTTTTAGAGGAAGGTAATTTGAATTTAGGGAATAAGTTTAATGAATTTTTCGTAAAAAGTGTGATAGATATTAAAAATTCGATACCGTATGTGCAATATGAGAACCTAGTAAACGAAGTAGGAACAAGATATAGATTTGTGAGACTAATCCTAGATGACCTTGGAAACACTATACGTCAAATGAATAACAAGAAAGACAATAACTTACTTAATAAACAGATGATATTGGATTCATTCACGAAGTCTTGATATAATCAACAAATCGTTGGAATGTGGACAGTTTCCAGATATATGGAAAGAATCCATAGTTACACCAATTCAAAAAGTAAAAAAACGGGGAGAATTGTTCAGAGTTTAGACCAATTAATACTATGCTATTTGGAGAGAAAGTGTTGGAGAAAAGTGTTTATAAACAACTAGAGACGTACCTTGTAGTGAATAAATTGATAGTAGAAAATCAGTCTGGCTTTCGAAGGAATTGTTATGGTCGTAGCGTATTGCATATAGCAATATGCTACACGTATCATGGTTCCTCGGTCTCGGTGTGACACGTCGATGGGACAGAATAAGAAGCAGATTCTGGGAGGGCGGTGAAGTTCCTTTTTTTAACTAAAGTCGCCATTCCGAAGAAGTCAGGAAAAGAATTTAAATTGGTCGTACAATAGCTGTGAAGTGTATGAAAGTAGTTTATTAGTGAAGTACAGAAGATAATTTTCCTAAATTACGGCATCGTTTATAATACTTGGTGGTATATGGTGAATAGCAAAATCTAAGAGTGATCCTGAGGAACGCAGATCTGCATGATCAATGGGTGATCAATGGATGAGTAGATTATCCGTAATCCTTACCACTTTTGGCGTGGTTCATACACTCCCGACTCCAAATGTCGCCTGGCAAAATAAAAAGGGTAAAATAAAAAGGCTATGTGACAAACATCACAAGTAAGTACTCAAATGCTGTAATCCATCCGTAACTAATTTCGTCACTCTCCTTTTATATAGCAAAGAAAATATAAATATCTTAAAATAAAATAAAAAAAATAAAAAGGAAAAAGAGAAAGTGGCTTTCAAAGAAGTAGGACCATGGAGCCCTGAACCCCATTTATCCAGGGAGATAACGGAGATTTTAAGATTTTAGAAATAAACGGGGAACGGTACGGTGTCATAATTGAGCACGAAATGGCGTCCAATTTCACGCTGTGATGAAAGATGAAAAGGGGAGGCTTGCCTGCACATCTGTTAAGTAAAGTTCCTTGAAATAGATATCTCTAATAAGTTTTTATTATATTAATACATATATATATACGGTAGTTACAATATACGTTAAGAGTTCAGTGAAATAGAGAACAATTAAAATTCCGAAAAATTTTGCAATAGATAGGAGTAAGAGTAGGGCGCGTGAATTCTAAACGTGCAATATTGAAAGTAAGAGTAAAAGTAAAATTACACAAAGCCCAACAGAAGAGAAGTTTAGTCCTTTTCGACAAAACTCTTAAGTTACTTCAATATTTCAATGTTCTAAAGCGAGCTGAATTAGGGTAAAGCCCGTTAAGAGGAGCATTTTTTTCTTGAATTTTTCCACAGCATTTATGTTAATAATTTACAACGAAATGAATTTGATTGAAGATTCTAAACTTAAATAATTAGTGATTCCGATTAAATTACTAAAATTAGATAGTTTTGAAGAGACTTGAATTAAAAAGAAAGCGTTAAAGTTCCGAACGGGCAGTGTTAAGCAGGATTAGGAAGCGCCCACCTACAATTAGATTGACATCAGATATATATTTTTTTCAATTTAAAGTCCCGAAAATCTGACTAGTCCAATGAGGGAGAGATGTGCTGATAAATTTTGAAAATGCAATCAATCGATTGATCATTCGCAGTAAAAAGAGTCACGCAAGACTCCTAAGATGTTAGATTTTTCTTAAAGGACGTAGAATCGATAACTTTGTTTCTGTTTCAGCCATCTAAGCTACTTATCGCCTCCAGGGAGCTCCTTCGAGGGAACACGCAGAGCAAAACGTAAGCCAAAGTATTTAGTATTATTTTTTTATCAATATATTATTTATTGAATCCAAAATATTGACTATGATCATGTACCATCGAGGCTGTCCACGAACACCACAGTAACCGAACTACTATTTTGTATGTACTTACATTAGGCCAGTATTGGCAAACATAATTAATGCAATATTTATGACCATTCTATTTTGAACGTTGTTCTGAATGGAACTGTTTTCCTACTGCATTGGACTACATTTCAGATAGAGGCATTCATAATCAGGTTGGAAATTGTTCCGGATAGTAATATTATTTTGATAGTGTATATCGGAATTAGAGTGTTGTCGGTTCGGTGGGCTCATTTTAGGAAATTGTTACTCATGAGGAAACAAATTTTGTTGTAGATTGTTCATTCACTTATGGGCACGATTATCCCGAATGAAGATACTGTTGTGATTACCCTTCAGGAGAACACAAATAGTAGGCTGTACCAATTAAGAATTACTCATTTACAAAAACTTTTATAATGTCATGGTATACTTACCTATATACCTTTTCAAATGGGAACTATACTTGTTCATAGATATTTATAATTTAATACGATACCTGCCTATTTGATCGATATTCATGTTCACATATTTATATACATATGTTTTGACTCGATGAGATTTTTCTTTTTGGTTTTTCTCTGAAATTATAACGTAAATATGAAATTCTGAGAGTTTTAATTCTTCCTTCACCATCCCGGAGCCCTCTCACATAGGATGAACGTCGTCTAGGCTCGCCTAGTCTATCTCTCTTTTACAGGTCAACTAGGGACACTGTAAACTAACTGCCCTTAGTGTCAAATGGGTGGTTGGGGCGTGCAGTAAGGCCGAAACATCTGCGCCTTCAAGGATGGTATACAGGTAAGTGACGTAAGGGTCCCTTCAGGACCGAATGTGTGTCGGCTTTTTGTGATAGGTAGGCACGAAATTCTTTCTTGATTATGGCTGACGGCAGTGGCAGGTTTTCGTGTAACCTCCCCACACTCTCCGCCAATAGCTGAGGCGAACTAGCGTGCCGCCCTGCAGTCAACGCTGTCCGTCGAGTGATCTGTCAGCTCATGCTGGCAGTCGGGACTTTACGTCCCAAGTGAATCACTCATCATAGTTCCATAACAGAATCATTCATGCGAAACTGCTACTAATATGGTCCTTAGCGTACTGAAAGAACAATTAGCAAGAAAAAAAGGTAATATGTGTATTTCTAGATTTGCAACGTGCTTTCGAGACAGTAGACAGAGACATACTACTGCTAAAATTGCAGAAATATGGAGTAAGAAATACTGAGTGGCTGTGGTTCAAGGATTTTCTAACTAATAGGCGGCAAAAAACCAAAATAAACGGCCAGGAGGCCGGATCTTTGCAAGTTAACCTCGGAGTTCCTCAGGGTTCTGTGCTGGGAACATTACTGTTCGTGATCTACATAAACGATCTACAACGAGTCTTAAAACATGCACAAGTGGCATTGTTTGCGGATGATGCTTTGTTGTTTGTAGTAAATGACACAATTGAAGAAGGAAGAAATGCTATGCAAGAAGATTTAGAAAGCGTGAGTGAATGGCTAAGAGCAAACAAATTGAAATTGAATGCAACAAAAACTAAGTGCATGTGCTTAGAGGATCAATATAATCTTAATTTAGTAGTAGATAACTCGAATATCGAGCAAGTGTATAAAATGAAATACTTAGGTGTGGTTATGGATTACAAGCTGAAATTTAGTGATCACATTTTATATATATGTAAAAAGATTGCAAAAAAAAAATCGGTTTTATGGGAAGAATCCGACTAAATTTATCACTAGTGTCAGCAATAAACATATACAACGTGATTATTAAACCGCACTTCGAATTCTGCCCTACAGTTCTTTTTTTGTGTAACCAGGAACAAATGACTTAACTACAAAGACTCCAAAATAAGGCAATGCGTTGCATTTTGTATTGTGATAGATATACGAGTGTAAATTTTATGTTGCAAGCATTAAAATGGTTAAGTGTAGGCCAAAGGTTAAGAATGAACATGTTAATATTTGTATATAAATTAAAACACAATCTTGTTCCAAATTACTTAAGTAGACATATAAGTTACGTAGGTGAATGTCAACCATATGCATTGAGAAATGTTGATCAGTTTAGACTTCCAGCCTTTACAGATGCTAACTCGCAGAACTCACTTATCTATAAGGGCTTTAAAGAATTTAATGAATTGCCACGTAGCATTAGGAATGTTCAAAATATTAAAATATTTAAAAGAGAAATAGTAGACTACATCAAAGAAAATTCTAAGTGATTGATAAATGTAATAATTAATGTTAAATAGCAAAAATTTGCTAAATAAAATTACTTACTTACTTACTTACTTACAAGTCTCTTCTCAGCCGTTCCAGTGTTTTCCCTATACCTCAGTGAGAAGCTAGTGGCGGATCATGCGCTCTCGAAATAACGTCGGAGACAAGCCCTCGTGGAATCCAAAGCTTCCAAGCTTCTTCTTCCTGAATCGGATCGCCTGTTCTCGGAACGGTCCGAATGAAAACGAAGCCATCCATCGAAATACACATGATGTTATGGTGTGAGCCTATAAGCATATGCTATACTTCACTGAAATATATATAATGTTATAAACTTTCTTTACATTGTGTATTACTACACTCTGTAGAGTAGGTGCAGAGGTTTTAATGACATGCTATATTATTGTTTAGATAATAATGCTATATTATTGTTTAGATAATATATATGATAATGATGTGGTGGAATGGTGCACAGCCTTCCATTCCTCCATTATGTTGTGTTTGGGTTTAGCATGGGCCAACCTGAACCAGACTTAGGATTGTGTGTAATATTCTATTTAGTAATACTTTATGTAATTTATTTCACTTAGCTTAACAAATTATTTATTGTTCATGGACTCATAGTATAAGGTAGTGTTAATGGTTAATCTTTTATGAAGGTTTGTATGTATGCTTAGTGTGGAATAGTGATATGTTAATGTACTGGATTATGGATTATGAATTATGGAATGGGAGTTGTGTATTGTACTTGAATTATATTTTAGTTCGGGATATTGGCTTGTATTTGTTAGGTTGTAATTGAATCTGGTATAGTGACTAATTTGCTTGTTTTTAGTTTGTTTGTTGTATTACCTTCCCGGTACTGGTAATTAATGTATAAGTGGAATCATATTCAACGGTTTGATTATGTTCGATGTTTAATATTAATTTGATTGTTAGATGAATTTAGGGATGCCATTTAGGCTCCTACTGGGCTTTACCGGACGTTTCTCTCCTGCCACGGAGTTTTTTCAACGGTTTTGCTATAAAATGTGGTAAATTATCAGATGTACAGAAATGTGTACAAATAGTGGGTGGGTATAGTTAACTAATTCAAGAAATATTGTGCTATGGTCTGAGAAGTTTGTTAAATTATTTAAGTATTTTAATTAATTATCCAGATCTCCTTCTCTGTGGACTAAAAATTGTATGCATAGGCTATTTTTAGCTTTGAAGATTTATTGGAACTAAACAGCCACTGAACTGACTATTTTAATTATTACCAAACTATTACTTGTTTGTAATGAAGCGAAGAAATTTATGAGGAGGATGCTCATGTGTACATTCAGAGTCAGCAATGAACCACATATATGTGTTATTTAACAATATTATTTAAATATCTTATGTATAATGTCCTCAATTATCAGGCTATAGCTGATGTGTTCCATTCTTCACCCATTGCACCCAGCCTGGGTTATAGGTGGTTTCAACTCACAACCAAATTATTTAAGTGTTTACCCTCCCGGATCTATATCTCAACAACAAGGTCTGCTTTTAACAAAACTAGGTAAACACGCAGTAGTCAGCAATAAGTGAGTTTATTACGTATACTACCGATCTATTACTAGTTTCAAGTGACATTGTTCGAGCTATGCCCATTTTTAAGGAGCGGAATCATCTAGATTATTTTGTCGCATAAATTCTAGAAGTGCAGGAGGCTAAAGCACATACTATACTTCATCGAAATACACATGATGTTATGGTGTGAGCCTATAAGCATATGCTATACTTCACTGAAATATATATGATGCTATAAACTTTCTTTACATTGTGTATAACTACACTCTGTAGAGTAGGTGCATAGGTTTTAATGACATGCTATATTATTGTTTAGATAATAATGCTATATTATTGTTTAGATAATATATATGATAATGATATGGTGGAATGGTGCACAACCTCCCATTCCTCCGTTATGTTGTGTATGGGTTTAGCATGGGCCAACCTGAACCAGACTTTGGATTGTGTGTAATATTCTATTTAGTAATACTTTATGTAATTTATTTCACTTAGCTTAACAAATTATTTATTGTTCATGGACTCATAGTATAAGGTAGTGTTAATGGTTAATCTTTTATGAAGGTTTGTATGTATGCTTAGTGTGGAATAGTGATATGTTAATGTACTGGATTATGGATTATGAATTATGGAATGGGAGTGGATTATGAATTATGGAATGGGAGTTGTGTATTGTACTTGAATTATATTTTAGTTCGGGATATTGGCTTGTATTTGATAGGTTGTAATTGAATCTGGTATATTGACTAATTTGCTGTGTTTAGTTTGTTTGTTGTATTACCTTCCCGGTACTGGTAATTAATGTATAAGTGGAATCATATTCAACGGTTTGATTATGTTCGATGTTTAATATTAATTTGTTTGTTAGATGAATTTAGGGATGCCGTTTAGGCTCCTACTGGGCTTTACCGGACATTTCTCTCCCGCCACGGAGTTTTTCAACGGTTTTGCTATAAAATGTGGTAAATTATCAGATGTACAAAAATGTGTACAAATAGTGGGTGGGTATAGTTAACTAATTCAAGAAATATTGTGCTATGGTCTGAGAAGTTTGTTAAATTATTTAAGTATTTTAATTAATTATCCAGATCTCCTTCTCTGTGGACTAAAAATTGTATGTATAGGCTATTTTTAACTTTGAAGATTTATTGGAACTAAACAGCCACTGAACTGACTATTTTAATTATTACCAAACTATTACTTGTTTGTAATGAAGCGAAGAAATTTATGAGGAGGAAATCTGTAATGTTTTTTTTAGGTATTTTTAAGGTTTATATCTACTTCCCTCTTAGTGAGTTAAATGTCTAATTTGCATAATATGCATTAAACCAATTTGAATTTTGAATTTTAATGGATAGGATAAGTGTATGTGTTAGTTATGTGGTGTTGATTAGTATCAATTATGATGTTAATTAGTATCAAATATGATGTCCATGAACAATATCTGGTATTATAATTATGGTTGTATGGTTTCATAATTTAAATTTAGATTTGGGATAAATGGGTAGATTTTATAATAGTTGTGTATACTAATACAATAATATAGCATGTCATTAAAACCCCTGCACTTACTCTACAGAGTTCAGTAATACACAATGTAAAAAAAAGTTTAAACATATGTATAAGCACATATAACTAAAAAAGAAGATATAAATTTTTTTTGAAAGTCAAAGATCTGGTAGTTTGCCAGAAATCGTTTTAACTTTATGCCTCAGTTCTTCATATTCCAACGAGTTGAAACCCTGAAGCTTCAAACTCCACCGAGCAAGTCTACCGCTGAGGTCCTTTTGAGACATCAGATATTCCAAGCTCGCATGATCCGTCACTATCTTAAACGGCATAAGTTCTATGAAGGCCCGGAACTTCTGTACACTTAAGATTGCAGCTAAACATTCTTGCTCTGTGACGGTGTAATTTCTTTGTGTTGAGTTCAACTTTTTCGAGACGTATAGGCTACTGGCTTCTCGTGGCCATCGTCATCTAATTGAAGCAGCACCCTACCAATACCTTGTTGGCTCGCATCGCACTGTATAATGAACGGCTTGGTGAAGTCTGGGCTCACTAGCAACGGAGCAGAAGTAAGTTTTTGTTTCAACAAATCAAGAGAGGTGAACAAAAGTTATCAGAAGACTACGTATCGGAGCTCTAACAGCAATTAGCTGATGTACACGGGGCCACGAGGACGAAAATAGCAACAAATTCTGATCAGATTAAGACCCGCTATGACTTACGTGCTAATTCCGCAGGATTTAACGAAGGTGATCTTGTTTGGCTCTACAACCCGAAACGACGTAAGGGACGCTCTCCAAAATTGCAACAACACTGGGAAGGACTGTATTCAGTAGTAACTAGAATTAATGACGTGGTATACAGGATTCAGCGTGGCACAAGAGGCAAGCATAAAAGTGTTCATTTGGACCGCTTGTGTCAATACTACGAGCATCAAGACCGTGTACAACCTGTTGTTCGGGACGAACAAATTTAAGAAGGGGGCAGTGTTACGTGCAATAGAAAGAGACAACTGGTGACATCTACTGGCAATGGAGAGTAAACGACTTCAGGCTCGGAGAATCGATTATGGACTCTATGGGAAGGTTCAGGATTAAACCAGAATAATTCGGAGAGTTTCTAGGGTATAAATATAACAGTTGTCACCGCCAAAAAAAAGTCTTCTCTTAGACGTTGCAGTGTTAACAAGCGAAAGTGTTGTAATTAGATTACGATAATTGAAAGAACAGTATTAGCGATAATTAAAGTTGAGTTGGTTAATTGCATGATTGTGAATTTCATATGATTAGAGTGAAATAAAGAACTTGTATATTAAATATTTAATATTGTGTTTTAAATAACGAACCAAAGGCCACACTCGCAACAGTATTTTTATTTCCGCAAAGCTCTTTGCTGTTACACATCTTTTATTTCCGCAAAGCTTTTTTCGCTTTGCCATTGCTACATATACACACACATGAATATCAATTATGATAAAGCGGTTGCCGCTTGTTATTATGACATCATCAATGTGAACCATTCATGTTCTACCGCTGGCGCAAGGTTATTATTTTGCAACTTGTGAACTCTTGCGCGCAGGGGTATTATGCTACTTGATTTACCTTCAATTGTTTCTTCAAATGATTAAGCAATTGACGTAGGGCAGTTATGAATGGCTTTTTGCATGTAGATATGTTTGTAAATACATTGATATGAATTATAATTCTGCTTGCAATGGAAATGATGTAGGTATGTATGTATCTACCTGTTTACATTTCTTTATTGCTAGGAATTGTAATTCCGTATGAAGCAAGCATGACATATGTATGTATGTACAATATAATAGTACATCTGTGCAATGTTATGTACGATATTTATCTCTTTTATGGAGGATGATATGCATGTTACAAATCTACCCCTTTTTAAAAAAAATGTGTTATTCTTGGAAGAGGAATAATGCATTAGAACATGGTTCAATCGTTTGATAATTTCGACAAATAAGCATTTTATGAATTTATATGTATGTATACCTATACATAATGCCGAGTGCCAGTATAAGTAATATTACATTTCTTGACCTATCTCATGATTAATTAATTACAAATATGTTTTTTTTTTTTAGATTATAAGTATTACTTACGTATTTTTATTCCTAATATATGTACCTATACAGGGTGTTCCGTATATGTCTTTAATCCTTTAAGGGGATGAAAGTAGAGGTCATATGGGTCAAAAAAGTCCAGATACTTTTATATCGAACTCTGCTTGGTTTTCGAGTAAATCGATAATATCGATTTTCGCGGTTTTGCATACATTTTCAGAGTAATTTCGTTATAAGTTCTATTGTAATTAATGGATTATGACATTCAAACCTTTGTTTAAAAGAACACATATTAGCCTTTCCAAGAATGCATAATTAGTTATATTTGTGAATTCAGTTATTTAAAAAAAAAAAGTTTTCTCTAGAATTTTTTATTTCACCAAAATTTTGGCGCGCTTCAGTGTACATTTATTCGAAATATCACCATTGCACGAAGTTGGCAGAACTATGAAAAAATTTGCGCATTATGTCCCTTATCCAAAATGACCTCGCTGAGTGCTATCAACAATAACAATCAAAAGTTAAAAGCAAACATTTGGAAGATGTGCCCATCGAGGTAATCTTCAGTTTTTTCGTAGCATTCTATCTCCTCCTACAGTTTTTAACCTACGACAACCGTTTATATGTCATTGTACGGGAATCTGAGCTGGATATTAGATAGGGTACTTTTCGATTTCGAATTTCGAAAATGGAGGGGGTAATTTCGAAAAAACACTTTTTTATCAAACTTGATATTTACGTAGATTTCGTTATCCCGAATCTTCATTTTTGCGGGAGGGGAAAGCTCTGGGAAGGGCGGGAGTTCAAAGTTTCAACTTTAAGCGGCTATATTTTCTCAACCAAGCATTTTTTTATCTTCTTTTTTAGCTAAAAAGAAATTGTTTATATTTGTTGATACATATTTTTTCTTTTTATTTACAAACTTCTTATAGGTGTTTATACATATGTTTTCAATAATAAAACAAAAAATTCTTTTATCTGTTTATAGTAATATATGTGTATACATATGTTTTCATTACTTTCAAAATTTTTATATCTTCTTTTTTAGATAAAAAGACATTGTTTATATTTGTTGATAGATATTTTTTCTTTTTATTTACAAACTTCTTATATGTATATGTGTATACATATGTTTTCAATAATAAAAAAAAATTTTCTTTTATCTGTTTATAGTAATATATGTGTATACATATGTTTTCATTACTTTCAAAATTTTTATATCTTCTTTTTTAGCTAAAAAGAAATTGTTAATATTTGTTGATACATATTTTTTTTTATTTACCAACTTCTTATATGTGTTTATACATATGTTTTCAATAATAAAAAAAAAATTTCTTTTATCTGTTTATAGTAATATATGTGTATACATATGTTTTCATTACTTTCAAAAAATTTTTGTATCTTCTTTTTTAGTTCAAAAGAAATTGTTTATATTTGTTGATACTTGTTTTTTCTTTTTATTTACAAACTGCTTATATGTGTTTATACATATGTTTTCAATAATAAAAAAAAAATTTGTTTTATCTGTTTATAGTAATATATGTGTATACATATGTTTTCATTACTTTCAAAAAATTTTTATATCTTCTTTTTTAGTTAAAAAGACATTGTTTATAATTGTTGATACATATTTTTTTTTTATTTACAAACTTCTTACATGTGTTTATAGATATGTTTTCAATAATAAAAAAAAATTTCTTTTATCTGTTTATAGTAATATATGTGTATACATATGTTTTCATTACTTTCAAAATTTTTATATCTTTTTTTAGCTAAAACGAAATTGTTGATACATATTGTTTCTTTTTATTTACAAACTTCTTATATGTGTTTATACGTATGTTTTTAATAATAAAAAAAAATTTTCCTTTATCTGTTTATAGTAATATATGTGTATGCATATGTTTTCATTACTTTCAAAATTTTTATATCTTCTTTTTTAGATAAAAAGAAATTGTTTATATTTGTTGATAGATATTTTTTCTTTTTATTTACAAACTTCTTATATGTGTTTATACATATGTTTTCAATAATAAAAAAAAAAATTCTTTTATCTGTTTATAGTAATATATGTGTATACATATGTTTTCATTACTTTCAAAATTTTTATATCTTCTTTTTTAGCTAAAAAGAAATTGTTTATATTTGTTGATACATATTTTTTTTTTATTTACCAACTTCTTATATGTGTTTATACATATGTTTTCAATAATAAAAAAAAAATTCTTTTATCTGTTTATAGTAATATATGTGTATACATATGTTTTCATTACTTTCAAAAAATTTTTGTATCTTCTTTTTTAGTTCAAAAGAAATTGTTTATATTTGTTGATACTTATTTTTTCTTTTTATTTACAAACTTCTTATATGTGTTTATACATATGTTTTCAATAATAAAAAAAAAATTGTTTTATCTGTTTATAGTAATATATGTGTATACATATGTTTTCATTACTTTCAAAAAAAATTTATACCTTCTTTTTTAGTTAAAAAGGAATTGTTTATATTTGTTGATACATATTTTTTCTTCTTATTTATTTCTTATATGTGTTTATACATATGTTTTCAATAATAATTTTTTTTCTTTTATCTGTTTATAGTAATATATGTGTATACATATGTTTTTATTACTTTCAAAAAACATTTTATATCTTCTTTTTTAGTTAAAAAGAAATTGTTTATATTTGTTGATACATATTGTTTCTTTTTATTTACAAACTTCTTATATGTGTTTATACATATGTTTTTAATAATAAAAAAAAAATTTCCTTTATCTGTTTATAGTAATATATGTGTATGCATATGTTTTTATTACTTTCAAAATTTTTATATCTTCTTTTTTAGCTAAAAAGAAATTGTTTATATTTGTTGATACATATTTTTTCTTTGTATTAACAAACTTCTTATATGTGTTTATACATATGTTTTCAATAATAAAGAAAAATTTCTTTTATCTGTTTATAGTAATATATGTGTATGCATATGTTCTCATTACTTTCAAAAAATTTTTATATCTTCTTTTTTAGTTAAAAAGAAATTGTTTATATTTGTTGATACATATTTTTTCTTTTTATTTACAAACTTCTTACATGTGTTTATAGATATGTTTTCAATAATAAAAAAAAAATTTCTTTTATCTGTTTATAGTAATATATGTGTATACATATGTTTTCATTACTTTCAAAATTTTTATATCTTCTTTTTTAGCTAAAAAGAAATTGTTTATATTTGTTGATACATATTTTTTCTTTTTATTTACAAACTTCATATATGTGTTTATACATATGTTTTCAATAATAAAAACAAAATTTTCTTTTATCTGTTTATAGTAATATATGTGTATACATATGTTTTCATTACTTTCAAAATTTTTATATCTTTTTTTTAGCTAAAACGAAATTGTTGATACATATTTTTTCTTTTTATTTACAAACTTCTTATATGTGTTTATACATATGTTTTCAATAATAAAAATAAAATTTTCTTTTATCTGTTTATAGTAATATATGTGTATACATATGTTTTCATTACTTTCAAAAAAATTTTATATCTTCTTTTTTAGCTAAAAAGAAATTGTTTATATTTGTTGATACATATTTTTTCATTTTATTTACAAACTTCTTATATGTGTTTGTACATATGTTTTCAATAATAAAAAAAAAATTCTTTTACCTGTTTATAGTAATATATGTGTATATATGTGTATACATATGCTTTCATTACTTTCAAAATTTTTATATCTTCTTTTTTAGCTAACAAGAAATTGTTTATATTTGTTGATACATATTTTTTCTTTTTATTTACGAACTTCTTATATGTGTTTATACATACATATGTTTTCAATAATAAAAAAAAAATTCTTTTATCTGTTTATAGTAATATATGTGTATACATTTGTTTTCATTACTTTCAAAAAATTTTTATATCTTCTTTTTTAGTTAAAAAGAAATTGTTTATATTTGTTGATACATATTGTTTCTTTTTATTTACAAACTTCTTATGGCTGATTTACATTACTCGAACATGCGATTTTACTGACAAAGTGAGTGAGAGGGTCTTATTACTTTGCACTATTAGAAAAAAAGGAAGAGGTGATCGACTGTCAAAACATTATTTCCCACTCTTTTATAGCGAAGTGTCGCTTGTGACATTTCATCATTCAATCATTCAATTGTCAATTGCAAATAATATAATCAAACGTCAAAAATAGTTCTGTTCAGGCGTTCAAAATCAGAGACTTGACACTGCTCAAATAGAAAAAAAAACATATCGAAAATGCTATAAATGTAAGTATTTAGGAGTCAATATTATCCACTGGGATTTTCTTATGAAATATTGGATTTTGTAGGAAATATATCGAATAGGATTGGATGAAGGTGAATCTGTGTTTGGTCTCATAAACGCTTTTGACGTGCCAAGATTCACATTCAATAGTGAAAGAAAAAAATTTGAATTGAATTCAAAAACTCAGAGTTTTTATCTCAGGCAGAAATGAAAGCAAAATACCTCGCCGATAGGTAGGTCAAAAATAAAATTGCAAAAGTGTTTCTTAATTTCATATAAAAGTAGCTCGCAATGCTTCACCAGAAGACAGCTAGACATGAATTGTTTTCTCCAGTGATCGAAGGAACTTCCAGTCATCTTAAGAAATTCAAATTGTATTACATTGAAAATTTACTTTGTACATCAAAAGTAGAGGAAACAGTTGTACTTGATTTATTAATTCAACTTGTTGAAGGAAAATATATCGAAGAAACTACAGGAGTAGTACCATTGGATTTAAGCGAAGCTCGCTTTCATGTTGGATTTTTTTGCGAAGGATGTTTTGTTTTAGCAGAAGGAAAGTACATAGATGGTGTGCTTAAAGTTGCAGTCCTGGGATTTCCTCCTCCTGAACAAGCCAGTAGTAGCCGTGCATTTTTTGGAGTTCAAAATACTTGGGGTGGACTATCTAAGAAACTTCTCAAGTATTCGTCGCGACTAATGGAAATTGAACAAACAAATACTGAGGCAACAATCGTGTTTCTCTGTGATGTTCGTTTAGATTTGCCAATCGTTATGACTAAACTTAAACAACTGTTTGTAGGATACGATGATTGTCCACCAGTTGCAATAATTCTAAATTGATATATTGTTTGTTTTGCTATGAATCATGTAAACTAATTGATAAGCTTTGTACTGTCGTGGAACCCAGCCTTATACGCTGCTTTAAGCAGGGGTTCAAAAAATAAATGCACTTTGACTTGACTTGACTTGAGTTTTCTATCATCCGAAAGTCTTTTTGAAAGAAATATATTTTATTGTTAATGTTTAAAACACTTGCAGTTAAAAAACTTGGAATAAAGCACCCTAGAAAGAAGCGTTTTACTTGCTGTGATTTATCATATAAAACTCATTTAGTTCGCGTAGATTCATTTCCAATGTGGAGACTTCATCGAATCGCATTTTCTTGTCTCGCTTGTTTTATATATCCCTTTATAATATTTATTTGCTCTACTAAAGGATATAAATGTATCTATATATGTGCATGTCAGTCCCCGTTCAATTTACTCCCCTTCTAGGTTTAGACTGTTTATAAACTCGTAAAGCCATTCTGGGATTGAGGTAGTTTAGTGGAGGAAAAGCATGTTCGAGGTGGCGTAATCACCACCTGGCCAAAACTTTACAGTTGCAGAGCATATGTTCCGAGGTTTCATGAGCATCCGATAGAAGTGGCAAGATGAAAACTCAGTCAAGCTAATCTTGTTTAGGTGATACCTCCTAAGGTGTATGAGTTCTTTTGTTTTTCCGCCAGAGGTGTCGATAAACTTTTTTGCCAAACGAAGTCTTTGCAGCCTTTCCCAATAAAGGAATTTTTGTATGATCTCCCAGCTAATTACGGTAGCATTGAGGAAACACTTTGAAATCTAAATTATGGTCTTTTAGTACCTTACTTATGAACATATCACAAACGAAATTCCCGAATCGAGAAAAGGTCAATTAAAAGTGGAACTGGACTTGGACTTTCAGTACCAGTTTATAGAAGAGTTTTAGTTCGGATGGAACCTTCAGTCTCGGACTTTCAGTCCCCTATAAACGCAGGTCTAGTACACAAGGTAAATGTGAATTTACCATGGAATACAGTCGTTATTCACCGTGTCTCCCTGATGTTTAAGATCAAATTATTAGAGAATATCAAGAATCGCGGATTAACGACAAACGAAGTAATTTGATTAGATCTCACAATATTTCTCAGATACATCGCTCTGTACTGATAGAACTTTGGTACAGAGAATAGCCCAGTTAAAACAGTTACAACAGCTCATTTGCTTAAAAAAACCTAAAATTTCAGTATTTCGTGATTCTTAAGATATGCTTACTAAAATATAAGTTAAAAAATTAATGATAATTAATTTTTTAAAAAAATTTATAATAATTTTATAAAAAAAATTAAAATTTTTTAACAATTTTTGAAAAAATTTGTAATCATTTTTTAAAAAAATGTTTAAACATTTTTAATAAACTTTGACACATTCCAGCTGATGTGCTGTGACTTTGCTCAAATATTTTTATTTTGTGTGCGTGTAAACAATTATATTCGTACACGCTTGTAGTTATATGTATGAGTTTACTGCCATAATAGCAAAATTTACTGCCATAAAATATACTTCTGGCTAGAACTTTTAATGGCTAATTATGGCAGTAAAAATTTCCCCTTTGTAGGGGAATTTGACATTTAACTCAGTAAAATTTTGCTGGATTATGTTTTGTCCTTACCGTTCTAAAGTATTTTCAGATAAGGGGAAACTACTTACTCTTTTTGCTAGCAATGTTCGAGTAATGTAAATCAGCCATTATATGAGTTTATACATATGTTTTCAATAATAAAAAGAAAATTTTCCTTTATCTGTTTATAGTAATATATGTGTATACATATGTTTTCATTACTTTCAAAATTTTTATATCTTTTTTTTAGCTAAAACGAAATTGTTGATACATATTTTTTCCTTTTATTTACAAACTTCTTATATGTGTTTATACATATGTTTTCAATAATAAAAATAAAATTTTCTTTTATCTGTTTATAGTAATTATATGTGTATACATATGTTTTCATTACTATCAAAAAATTTTTATATCTTCTTTTTTAGTTAAAAAGAAATTGTTTATATTTGTTGATACATATTTTTTCTTTGTATTAACAAACTTCTGATATGTGTTTATAGATATGTTTTCAATAATAAAAAAAAAATTTCTTTTATGTGTTTATAGTAATATATGTGTATACATATGTTTTCATTACTTTCAAAATTTTTATATCTTTTTTTTAGCTAAAACGAAATTGTTGATACATATTTTTTCTTTTTATTTACAAACTTCTTATATGTGTTTATACATATGTTTTCAATAATAAAAATAAAATTTTCTTTTATCTGTTTATAGTAATATATGTGTATACATATGTTTTCATTACTTTCAAAAAATTTTTATATCTTCTTTTTTAGTTAAAAAGAAATTGTTTATATTTGTTGATACATATTGTTTCTTTTTATTTACAAACTTCTTATATGTGTTTATACATATATTTTCAATAATAAAAAAAAAAAATTCCTTTATCTGTTTATAGTAGTATATGTGTATACATATGTTTTCATTACTTTCAAAATTTTTATATCTTCTTTTTTAGCTAAAAAGAAATTGTTTATATTTGTTGATACATATTTTTTCTTTGTATTAACAAACTTCTGATATGTGTTTATACATATTTTTTCAATAATAAAAAAAAAATTCTTTTATCTGTTTATAGTAATATATGTGTACACATATGTTTTCATTACTTTCAAAAAATTTTTATATCTTCTCTTTTAGTTAAAAAGAAATTGTTTATATTTGTTGATACATATTTTTTCTTTTTATTTACAAACTACTTATTTGTGTTTATAGATATGTTTTCAATAATAAAAAAAAAATTCTTTTATCTGTTTATAGTAAAATATGTGTATACATATGTTTTCATTACTTTCAAAATTTTTATATCTTCTTTTTTAGCTAAAAAGAAATTGTTTATATTTGTTGATACATATTTTTTCTTTTTATTTACAAACTTCATATATGTGTTTATACATATGTTTTCAATAATAAAAAAAAATTTCTTTTATCTGTTTATAGTAATATATGTGTATACATATCTTTTCATTACTTTCAAAATTTTTATATCTTTTTTTTAGCTAAAACGAAATTGTTGATACATATTTTTTCTTTTTATTTACAAACTTCTTATATGTGTTTATACATATGTTTTCAATAATAAAAAAAAAATTCTTTTATCTGTTTATAGTAAAATATGTGTATACATATGTTTTCATTAGTTTCAAAATTTTTATATCTTCTTTTTTAGCTAAAAAGAAATTGTTTATATTTGTTGATACATATTAACGTATGGAGATTTAAATCGGCACAAAACTCATTTTCACTTGTATCACCCTGTATCATTCTAAAATTTATCCCGTTAGATAATTTAGTTTTGTCTGAGCTTTCTCTACTGGTTTAATCAGTCTTGCGTGCAATTTAGTCCGTGACAACAGAAAAATGCAAGTAAATGACGAAGCGCGTCGAGAAATTATATTTTCATATTGTGATTTACACCCATTAGCTTCTAAATCGGACATTGTGCGATATTTCCAAGATGTTGGATTTTCAAGAAAAACAGTGTATAGTATTCTAAAAAGACGGGAAAACAATATTTCATATAAAAAACAACAAACAAAACGGTCTGATAATCCTTTTTCAAGCAATAAAGTTAGGCGTGAACTGAAGAGGATCACAGTGGGAAAGGTTGCTAAAAGTTATCGAAGTCTAGGACGAAGATTTAATTGTGACCACAAGACAGTGAAAAAAGAGTTAGTTTCAATGAATATAATGCGTAAAGCTCGAAAGAAGTGTCCTAAAGTGTCCAAAAATCAGGAGGTTGTGCAAAAGCAAAGAGTGAAATTGATAGCAAAAAATATTCATTACCCACAAAGTAAAGTAAAAATTATAATGGATGATGAGTCATATTTCACTCTTGATGGTAACGAGTGGCAGGGGCACCATTACTACGATACTCCTCAATCAGTTGCTGCTGATCATGTGAAGATGTCTGCTACAACCAAGTTCCCAGAAAAATTTTTAGTGTGGTTGGCCATCAGCTCTGAGGGAATGTCGTGCCCGAGGTTTTTCTCATCGAATTTGGCCGTAAATGCTGACCGTTATTCTGAAGTCTGTCTGCTAGAAGTGAAGAACTTCATTTTAAAACTTCATAGCACAGACGAGGTGATTTTTTGGCCCGATCTAGCTTCTGCACACTACGCTAAAAAGTCAATAGACAAAATGCATCAGTTGGACATCCCGTTCGTAGCGAAAGACCATAATCCCTCGAACATACCACAGCTTCGGCCAATAGAAGACTTGTGGGCCAATTTAAAGAGGAACGTATATGCAAATGGATTTCAGGCGAAAACAAAGAAAAATCTCGAAAATAGGATCAGAAACGTCATCAAAACTCTGAACATACAAGTTTTTACTAAGGCTATGAAAGAGCTCCCACTAAAAATTCGTAAGGCTAACAGACTGGGTGTAAATTTTTTTATTAATTAATTTATGAAGTTTTAAAGGAGTCACAATGAAATAAAAACAATTTTCTTTCTTTACATAAATTTATGGTTGTTTTAATTTTGTGCCGATTTAAATCCCCATACGTTATTTCTTTTTATTTACAAACTTCATATATGTGTTTATAAATATGTTTTCAATAATAAAAATAAAATTTTCTTTTATCTGTTTATAGTAATATATGTGTATGTTTTCATTATTTTCAAAAAATTTTTATATCTTCTTTTTTAATTAAAAAGAAATTGTTTATATTTATTGATACATATTTTTTCATTTTATTTACAAACTTCTTATATGTGTTTATACATATGTTTTAAATAATAACATTTTTTTTTCTTTTATCTGTTTATAGTAATATATGTGTATACATATGTTTTCATTACTTTCAAAAAAATTTAATATCTTCTTTTTTGGTTAAAAAGAAATTGTTTATATTTGTTGATACATATTGTTTCTTTTTATTTACAAACTTCTTATATGTGTTTATACATATTGTTAACTTTTTTGGTTTTTTATTGCTCAGAATTGTCTGACAAAAATATAGCCTCAAGAAAGTGAATAGCAACTTTTCTTTAAAAGTGGTTTGTTGTTGCTGGTTGTAGGTGACTGTACCTAATATCAAAACAGTCGAGTTGAATTTCTATGGGGGTGCCCCGTGCCTACTATACACTATGTGTACTGTGCACACGATTTGCGAATGTGCGTCAGTCCCTTCCGATGTGGCTATCAACTTAATGTTTACTGTTTACGTTTCGAAGCAAGCTAAGTAAGCATGCCGGTTGAATAGTGGTCGCAGCTGATCATCTAATCGACGCGTAGTGCAGTGTGTAAACAAAAAGTCGAAATAATTAAATTCTGTGTATATCAGTGGAGTGCGTGATAATCTCAGTGCAATGGTTCGGGAAGTGTTAGTGAACTGCAGCGCTAGAGCTCCTCGAATTGGATAAATCCACTGGAACATGCAACGAGGGATTGGGATATAGCCGAACACAGTCAGCAATGCAGGTATACTCAAACTTGATTACTACGGTGAGTACAAAATAATTTTGTTTCTATGGAGATAAGTAGTTATTGTTAGTGTATTGAGCTGCGTTATTATCAATGTGTCGTGCTAATTACAAAGCATGAGAGTTACTTATAATGAGATAGCGTGATAGTTTTATGCGGCTAGATTTTTATTGGTGCTACTCGCACTGATTTTCTCGCATGCGATAATAGGGCTGGTATCGTAATATAAATAGCGCTGGCCAGCTGATATGTTCTCGCATGGGAGTTAATTATAATGTGATAGCGTGCTGGTTTTAAGCGGCTAGATTTTTATCGGTGCTACTCGCACTGACTTTCTCGCATGCGATAATATGGCTGGTATTGTAAATAGCGACCGGCCAGCTGATACGTTTTGCTCGGCCTTTTGTAAGCAAAAAGATAAAAAACACTTAATGGGGCTCTTGTTTTCTTCCCTTTAATAATAAATTTCATACAGGGCACACTAAAATTATGGCAAAACAAATGCTAATGCTGTAATGAAATTTTTTTCTAAATAGCCCCAATTGACAAGAGCCGACTTTTGAGACTGAAATTCTCTGGCAATTTTGCGTGCATGCAAGAAAAAAAAATGCAATAAAATAAAAAAAACTTACAAAGGTCGAATTTATCCAATTTATTCCAATTTTGTTTTTAAATTGCGTTATCCAACAAAAAATAATTTTGCTCCAAGTAATTGTTCTGGCTGCACTTCTGCACTACAAAGAAAACTCAACTTAATTTAACCAAACGATCATGAAAAACTATTCGTTTCAGCTATCACAATAACTTTTTACAATTTCAACTTCTAACAAATTTTTTTCTTTTATAAATTTCGCAGATCTCGTACACTCGAAGGTCAAAACTAGAAGAGAAGTCACTGGGCTGTCATGACCTTCTTTTGCATCGACAAGGTCATAGAGCGGATGTCAAATTCGCCGCGGGAAATTTTCTGGGTCATGCGTTCGGCGATTTAGAGATGAGTAACCTTGGTTATTAATATTCTTTCCAATGTATAAATTCTCTTTTTTTTTTTTTTTTTCGACTTTCTGCAGAACAAATTATGTAACACTGCCCCCGTCGTAAAAGAAGGAGCTGTCCTCAGCTCATAGTTTCCCTTCTTCGATAGGAGAGAGAATGTCATCTACCAGCATCAGGAAAGTCGGAGGTTGTCCTGCAGTCATCGCTTTGTTTACGGCATATATGAAAGAAAAACAAAATTAGTAAGTATAAAATACAAATATCTAAAGATACCATGTGACCTATTGCTTTTTTTTTTTTTTTTTTTTTTTTTTTTTTTTTTTTTAGCACAAATTATCCAAGAAGTTGGCCTATTTCACTCCCATTTCCTGCTCTTTGGCTCGATGAATGGAAGAGGTTACTTAAAGGGCGCCTCTAACTCGCCCTTGTAAAAATGCATTTTTTTTTTTTTTAATTGCCAGGAATACATTCTGAGTCTAGATTTTCATTCTAATTTTAGTTTAACTTTAAATAATTTCATTTGTTTTTTAGCATCTTAATCCTAAGTTTCAAAGTTTAACTTTCTTTTTAATTCATTTTGCCTAGTTTAATTTTCTTTCAGCTTATTCTAAGTACTAGCCTAGTTAGTGTTAAGTTTTTACTATAAGTTTACATTTGTCAAATTCATTTAATATAATTTGACTATATTACCTTATTCGCTTCTGCCTTTTTTTTTCTTTCTTAAAATCAATTTCTATTCCAGGGCTACTTTTCAAGCCACAGTTTCAAGTTCTTAATTGTTATTCTTGTTCTTAATTCTTTCAGTCTTACTTCATCCTAGATCTTTAAATTTATATTAAGCTTAGTAGTTCATTTTTCTTGATATCAACTGGAATTAGCAAGGTATTAGCAATTGCTCTTTTCGCTTTTATAATTTTCAATTCGGGTTCGGTTCTTTGTATTCAGCCAATCGATTTCTGTGTACCACTAGGGTTTTTGTAGATTTGTCCTTTCTGATTTTGTATACCACCTCTCTTCGCACTTCAGTGATTATATAGGGGCCTTCCCAATCCCTCTGTAATTTAGGACATTTGCCTTTTTTTCTTTTTGGAGCATATAGCCACACTTTATTATCTTGCATGAGTGGGTTAGCTCGAGCCGATAAGTCATATCTATCCTTCATTCGTCTGGTGCAAGTTTTTAGATTATCGCGCACTTGTTTATAAACTTCCTGTAACTTGTTTCTCAGATTAACCAGGTATTCTGTTACTTCCAAGCTAGTGTTGGATGCTTGCCCCATGCATAAGTCTGCTGGTAGTCGAAGCTCTCTTCCCAAGGTCATCATAGACGGGTACTTTCATGTACAGCTGAGCGATAAGAAAGTAGTAGCATAGGCAAGTAATCGTCCCAATCTCGTTGATGATCGTCTACAAATTTCGCTAAGTAATTCAATAGCGTTCGGTTGAACCTTTCCACCATGCCATCGGATTGTGGATGTAATGCTGTAGTCCTCGTTTTTTCTATGCCCAAGATTTTCAGGACTTCTCGGAAGACATTTGATTCGAAATTCCGGCCCTGGTCTGAGTGAAGTTGTAGTGGCATTCCGAAGCGAGAGAAAACATGTTGAATAAGGGCATCAGCTACTTTTTCGGCTGTTTGATCGGGAACTGGGCTGGCTTCAGGCCATTTAGTAAAATAATCCATTACTACGATGATGTATTTGTTTTCCCGTGTAGTCAATGGAAGTGGCCCAAGTATGTCCACTGCTAATCTTTCAAACGGAGCACCAACGGTATACAGCTGTAGTTTAGCTCTTGTTTTCCTACTGGGTCCTCTTCATTGTTGACAGACCTCACAGCGCTCGCACCAGTCTCGAACATCATTTGAACAGCCTATCCAGTAATATCTCGCATTGATTTTAGCCAGGGTTCGATCGACTCCCAAGTGACCTCCTGCAGGGCTATCGTGTAGTAACTTTAATACTTCTTCCCTTAAGGCCTCTGGAAGTAGTATTTGATAGTGAGTCCCATTCGAATTAGTGTAGATCTGGTATATGATGTCATTCTGCATAATAAGCGATGAATACATAGTCCAATAGGCCTTCAAGACTGGATCTAAAGGGCTTATATCTTCCCGAGATGGTGTTTGGTCTTGATTGAGCCATTGTCGTACAATATTGAGAGATTGGTCCATTTCTTGTTAATGACTAATGTCCTGCTGGATTGTAGTCACACGAATGGTGATTAGGTGTTTCTCTTCCAGGCGTGAGCAATATCGACAATCGAATTCTGAGCAAGGTCTTCTGCTTAAGGCGTCAGCGTTGCCATGTTTATTCCCTGGCCGATGTTGAATGTCGAAGTTATACTCTTGCAAACGTTCAATCCATCTTGCAATCTGTCCTTCGGGCTCCTTGAATTGCATGAGCCAACGTAGTGAAGCATGATCGGTGCGTATTAAAAAATGACGTCCAAGCAAGTAGGGCTGGAAATGTGCAACTGCTTTAACGACTGCAAGAAGCTCTTTTCTTGTTACGCAGTAGTTCTTTTCCTGGCGATTTAATGTTTTGCTATAGAACTCAATCACTCGTTCTCCACCTTCTTGTACTTGAGATAGTACTGCACCCCAAGCAAATTGGCTTGCATCAGTATCCACAATAAAGAGTCCATCCTCGTTAGGCTGTGAAAGTATGGGAGATGTGGTCAGCTTTTGTTTTAAAGAGCTAAACGCCTCTTCGCAGTCTTCGTCCCACTTGAATTTAAAATTCTTCTCAGTTAATCTGGTCAAAGGTTTGGCTATCTTTGAAAAATCCTTAATGAACCGTCGGTAATAAGCGCAGAGGCCAAGAAAAGATTGTACATCCTTTTTATGGTTTGGCCTTGGCCATTGCTGCACTGTGCTGACTTTTTTAGGATCAGCTGAGATTCCAGCGGCTGATACAATATGTCCAAGAAATTTTACTTCTCTGCGACATAGGTGGCATTTAGTTGGCGATAGTTTCAGCCCAGCAGATTTGAGCCTCTCGAAAATGATGGATAAATTGTTGACGAGCTCACTAAAACTTTTACCATGGACGATTATATCGTCAAGGTATACCAAGCAGATGGTAACAGGTATGCCTTCCAGGACAAGTTCCATCAAACGCTGGAATGTAGCAGGAGCGTTAGTAAGTCCAAATGGCATTACCGTGAACTCCCAGAGCCCGCTACCGAAAGTGAAGGCGGTTTTCTCTTGGTCAGAGGAATGAATCTCTACCTGACAATATCCTGATTGCAAATCGAGTGTCGCAAACCAGGTAGATTCACCAAATGCTTCTAAAGTAACATCGATCCTTGGCAGGGGATAGGAGTCCTTTCGTGTGGCTTCGTTCAGGCGCCTATAGTCCACACAGAATCTCAGTGATCCATCTTTCTTGCGAACAAGCACTACAGGAGAGCTCCATGGACTTTTAGATGGTTGCACAATTCCTTGATTGATCATCTGCTGGAGAATTACTTCAGCTTCAGCTCTTCTTGCCAAGGGGATCCTTCGAGGTGGCTGTTTCACTGGCATCGCATTTCCTGTGTCAATTCGATGTTGTAGGAGCGAAGTACGACCCAGATCATCTGGTGATGATGAGAAGACTTCACTGTTACTAGTCAATAGCATCCACAATTGCGTTTTGGCAGCCCCAGATAGATCTGCGGAACTTCTCTCAAAAAGATCTAAAAATTCTGGTGATTGTTCCTGAGTGCTAGTTCGGTCACAGAAGATCACTTTCGGGTTATTTTCCACATATGCTATGCCTGTTGAAGCAGGGATATCGATAGTATTTGTAGTGGTATTAGATACTCGGACGAAGATACTGCCATTCTCAATTTTTCCCAACGTGGAAAAAACACCCAGTCCTGTAGGTATAGAGTCAGACTGCGTGAGGAGGATGTCGCCATCTTTCAGGAGTGCAGTAGTTAGCCTTATTAGATAATCTGAACTAGGCGATAGCTGTATGTCGCTTGTAGTATATGCTGTAATGGGTTGTTTAATGTGCTGCTCCAACTCAATTAACTCTTCATCTATAGATATCTGGCCTTGTCTAAGGTCTAAACGACATTCGTATTTTACGAGAAAGTCCATGCCTAGAATACCGTCGTCGAAAATTTCTGCCACAAAGAAAGAGTGTCGAGTGAAGAAATTTTCAATTTCGAGATGGATTTCAGCGAGACCAATTACGGGTATGGTTTCACCACTTACACTTTTAATCAAAGTATTAGTCTCGAGTAAGCGTGGTTTACTTTCAGAATTTTGTAAAATTCGAGGATTCAGGATACTCTGAGTAGCACCTGTATCTATAATTAATCGACACTGTACCCCATTAACGCAGCCAGTGAGCTATAAATGGTGACTGTCGTTGGCTACATTTACTAAGATTGTGGTTGGACGTGGGGCTTCTAGAGCCACTGACCTTTGCCCCTTGAAGTCAGTGGATTCTAGTTTAAAACTCGACGATTATTAATTGCGATGGGATGGATGTCAACCGGCGAGTTTCTTCTTACATTAGTGCTATCGGGATACTGCTTTTGATGTTTAGAATATGGTGCTATCCCTCTATTAAGCTCCTTGTTTAGCTGGGTATGTACTCTCTCTGAAGCATACTTGGTCCGCGTAGTATGGTGTTTAGTACCAGGTGCTTGATTAATTCTTTGTTCGTCCCGTGAGTTTTCGTGAGCAATAAATGTCGAGTTTTTAGAAGCTTAGTGTTGCAAAACTGATGCTGAAGGTCTTTGTGGTGATTTTGAAATCGATGCTGATGAAATAGTTGGAGGTCGCTTTATATTCACAGCTTTGGGTGTTTTCTGAGTAGGTACTACATCGAATTCTACTTCTTCATCTTTAAATAGTACAGGTCTGGATTTCAGGATATTACTGGCGTGGACAAAAACTTCTTCTCCCGTGTCTTTTCGTTTAATAAATCCATAACTCTTATCGTAGCTGTACCATTCGACGCAGCCAGGTATCTTCTTCTCTACAGGCTTAAGGGGTATATTTATATCCTTGGCATATCTAGTCGGTGAAGTTGTATTATGTGAGTCAGCTTGGCAAGCTGCTCTAAATCGATTGTCTGGAGAGTAGTACTTGGAGCTCTTTTCTTGGCCTATTCGGTGCTCCTTCAGAGCAGGCGACGTTCGTTTCCCGACTGCTGGGATTTAGTTTGTCCCCCTGGTCTTAAATCTTGACGCCTTGGAGGGTTTGTGATCGCTACTTTGGCAGCCTTAATATGTCGACGACTCAGATTGGAAGCATCTCTATTAGCTTCAACTTTTATTGCCTGAGATAAGGCAGCTTCGAGTGTATCTGGATCAGCATCGCGTACACGTCATTGTGTATCTAGATCTGCGATCCCATCAAGTAACTGATTCAGAGCTATACGATTTCTGGCACGTTCTGGGCAGTCACCAAATGCTAGGTAGACTAGTCGTTGCACATCAGTAGCAAATTCATTCAGACTATCGTTATTTCTTTGAATACGCCCTTTTAATTGACTATGGGCCACAGACAGCTGACGTTCGTCACTAAACCGCTCATTCATAGCCGCATCGAGCTGGTCAAAGTTGTCCTGTATTTGCTGTGGTAGTGTATCAAAGAAACACTGCGCTGTACCACGAAGGTAAGGTGCTATATAGAGAGCCTAGAGCTCAGACGACCATCCATTTGCTCGAGAAACAGCTTCAAAATGTCTCCTATAAATATTCCACGGTTCTTTTCCATCGTAGTCTCTCGGAAAGAGACGTATTCGAGCAGTTTCTGTGTGTGGTGTACAGTAACAGGGCACTACGGTGGCAGGCAGATTATTATCCCGGTTAATAACTAGTGAATTTGCTTCACTACTGCAGGGCACTTGATTAGTCACCGGCATATTAGCAGGACTTCTTGCTGATCTCTGTGATTTGGTCATAGGTGACTGAGTGGATTCTGACGTGATCCTCTCAGGAGCCGACATGCCGACAGCAGGGGAATTACATGCGTTAGATGAAGGTCTTTGGAAATGATTCGAAGTAGGCTGGTGGAAAGGCGAAGAGTTTCGTGCTTGCGAGCTTTGAACAAGTCCCGTGAGAGTAGAAGAGATTGGTCCTTGTAAAGGCAAATCATCGATATGATCCTTGACTACAGGTGAAGCGATAGCTTCCTCATATCTAGTTTGATTTCCGTTTGAAATTACATCTTGTATGGCATTAGACTGATTCGGGATATCTGGAGTTACAGGAGTAGGATGATTAGCTAAGTCACTGATGGCATGCCTAACGGCTTCTTCGTGCGGAATTTCTACTTTGCGTAGTCTATCAGACAGATCTTGCATGAGACTAGTCATTTGTTGCATTTGCTGGCCCAAAGCAACAAGTAAAGAGTCACTTCGTGCCGAAGTACTCATCCTTAGATCTGTAGTGCCGTTCAGGTCTCCAGAATTGACAACTTTGTCTGGTTTGTTTACTTCAGCGGGTTCAAACAATGACCTTTCCAATGCTGAGAATTGGTTCCACATGATTTAATAAAACAAAAACAATTCTAAAGCATATATGCATGTCTTATTTTCAAATAATAATAGCCGAGCGGAGCTAAAAATAGTAGATGGGGATCTTTTTTCAAAGAATTAAAGAACCCCACACTTGATACCAATGTTAACTTTTTTGGTTTTTTATTGCTCAGAATTGTCTGACAAAAATATAGCCTCAGGAAAGTGAATAGCAACTTTTCTTTAAAAGTGGTTTGTTGTTGCTGGTTGTAGGTGACTGTACCTAATATCAAAACAGTCGAGTTGAATTTCTATGGGGGTGCCCCGTGCCTACTATACACTATGTGTACTGTGCACATGATTTGCGGATGTGCGTCAGTCCCTTCCGATGTGGCTGACAACTTAATGTTTACTGTTTACGTTTCGAAGCAAGCTAAGTGAGCATGCCGGTTGAATAGTGGTTGCAGCTGATCATCTAATCGACGCGTAGTGCAGTGTGTAAACAAAAAGTCGAAATAATTAAATTCTGTGTATATCAGTGGAGTGCGTGATAATCTCAGTGCAATGGTTCGGGAAGTGTTAGTGAACTGCAGCGCTAGAGCTCCTCGAATTGGATAAATCCACTGGAACATGCAACGAGGGATTGGGATATAGCCGAACACAGTCAGCAATGCAGGTATACTCAAACTTGATTACTACGGTGAGTACAAAATAATTTTGTTTCTATGGAGATAAGTAGTTATTGTTAGTGTATTGAGCTGCGTTATTATCAATGTGTCGTGCTAATTACAAAGCATGAGAGTTACTTATAATGAGATAGCGTGATAGTTTTATGCGGCTAGATTTTTATTGGTGCTACTCGCACTGATTTTCTCGCATGCGATAATAGGGCTGGTATCGTAATATAAATAGCGCTGGCCAGCTGATATGTTCTCGCATGGGAGTTAATTATAATGTGATAGCGTGCTGGTTTTAAGCGGCTAGATTTTTATCGGTGCTACTCGCACTGACTTTCTCGCATGCGATAATATGGCTGGTATTGTAAATAGCGACCGGCCAGCTGATACGTTTTGCTCGGCCTTTTGTAAGCAAAAAGATAAAAAACACTTAATGGGGCTCTTGTTTTCTTCCCTTTAATAATAAATTTCATATAGGGCACACTAAAATTATGGCAAAACAAATGCTAATGCTGTAATGAATTTTTTTTCTAAATAGCCCCAATTGACAAGAGCCGACTTTTGAGACTGAAATTCTCTGGCAATTTTGCGTGCATGCAAGAAAAAAAAAATGCAATAAAATAAAAAAAACTTACAAAGGTTGAATTAATCCAATTTATTCCAATTTTGTTTTTAAATGGTGTTATCCAACAAAAAAAAATTTTGCTCCGAGCAATTGTTCTGGCTGCACTTCTGCACTACAAAGAAAACTCAACTTAATTTAACCAAACGATCATGAAAAACTATTCGTTTCAGCTATCACAATAACTTTTTACAATTTATTTCCGTTTTGTTTTTGTAACAATTTTAACTTCTAACAGATTTTTTTCTTTTATAAATTTCGCAGATCTCGTACACTCGAAGGTCAAAACTAGAAGAGAAGTCACTGGGCTGTCATGACCTTCTTTTGCATCGACAAGGTCATAGAGCGGATGTCGAATTCGCCGCGGGAAATTTTCTGGGTCATGCGTTCGGCGATTTAGAGATGAGTAACCTTGGTTATTAATGTTCTTTCCAATGTATAAATTCTCTCTTTTTTTTTTTTTTTTAGACTTTCTGCAGAACAAATTATGTAACAATATGTTTTCAATAATAAAAAAAAAAATTCCTTTATCTGTTTATAGTAATATATGTGTATACATATGTTTTCATTACTTTCAACATTTTTATATATCTTCTTTTTTATCTAAAAAGAAATTGCTTATATTTGTTGATACATATTTTTTCTTTTTATTTACAAACTTCTTATATGTGTTTACACACGTGTTATCAATAATAAAAAAAAATTTCTTTTATCTGTTTATAGTAATATATGTGTATACATATGTTTTCATTACTTTCAAAATTTTTATATCTTCTTTTTTAGCTAAAAAGAAATTGTTTATTTTTGTTGATACATATGTTTTCTTTTTATTTACAAACATCTTATATGTGTTTATACATATGTTTTCAATAATAAAAAAAAAAAAATCTGTTTATAGTAATATATGTGTATACATATGTTTTCATTACATTCAAAAATATTTTATATCTTCTTTTTTAGTTAAAAAGGAATTGTTTATATTTGTTGATACATATTTTTTCTTTTTATTTACAAACTTCTTATATGTGTTTATACATATGTTTTCAATAATAAAAAAAAAATTCTTTTATCTGTTTATTGTAATATATGTGTATACGTATGTTTTCATTACTTTCAAACAATTTTTTTATTATCTTTTTTAGTTAAAAAGAAATTGTTTATATTTGTAAATACATATTTTTTCATTTTATTTACAAACTTCTTATATGTGTTTATACATATGTTTTCAATAATAAAAAAAAAATTCTTTTATCTGTTTATTGTAATATATGTGTATACGTATATTTTCATTACTTTCAAACAATTTTTTTATTATCTTTTTTAGTTAAAAAGAAATTGTTTATATTTGTAAATACATATTTTTTCATTTTATTTACAAACTTCTTATATGTGTTTATACATATGTTTTCAATAATAAAAAAAAAATTTCTTTTATCTGTTTATAGTAATATATGTGTATACATATGTTTTCATTACTTTCAAACAATTTTTGTATCTTCATTTTTAGTTAAAAAGAAATTGTTTTTATTTGTTGATACATATTTTTTCTTTTTATTTACAAACTTCTTATATGTGTTTATACATATGTTTTCAATAAAAAGAAAAAATTTCTTTTATCTGTTTATAGTAATATACATATGTTTTCATTACTTTCAAAATTTTTATATCTTCTTTTTTAGCGAACAAGAAATTGTTTATATTTGTTTATACATTTTTTTCTTTTTATTTACAAACATCTTATATGTGTTTATACATATGTTTTCAATAATAAATTTTTTTTCTTTTATCTGTTTATAGTAATATATGTGTATACATATGTTTTCATTACTTTCAGAAATTTTATATCTTCTTTTTTAACTAAAAAGAAATTGTTTATATTTGTTGATACATATTTTTTCTTTTTATTTACAAACTTCTTATATGTGTTTATACATATGTTTTCAATAATAAAAAAAAAATTGTTTTATCTGTTTATAGTAATATATGTGTATACATATGTTTTCATTACTTTCAAAAAATTTTTATATCTTCTTTTTTAGTTAAAACGAAATTGTTTATATTTGTTGATATTTCAATAATAAAAAATCAATTTCTTTTATCTGTTTATAGTAATATATGTGTATACATATGTTTTCATTACTTTCAAAATTTTTATATATCTTCTTTTTTAGCTAAAAAGAAATTGCTTATATTTGTTGATACATATTTTTTCTTTTTATTTACAAACTTCTTATATGTGTTTATACATATGTTTTCAATAAAAAAATAAAATTTTCTTTTATATGTTTATAGTAATATATTTGTATACATATGTTTTCATTACTTTCAAAAAATTTTTATATCTTCTTTTTTAGTCAAAAAGAAATTGTTTATATTTGTTGATACATATTTTTTCATTTTATTTACAAACTTCTTATATGTGTTTATACATATGTTTTCAATAATAAAAAAAATTTTTCTTTTATCTGTTTATAGTAATATATGTGTCTACCTATGTTTTCATTACTTTCAAAAAAATTTTATATCTTCTTTTTTAGTTAAAAAGAAATTGTTTATATATGTTGATACATATTTTTTTTTCTTTATTTACAAACTTCTTATATGTGTAAATACATTATGTTTTCAATAATAAAACAAAAAAAAATCTTTTATCTGTTTATAGTAATATATGTTTATACATATATTTTCATTACTTTCAAAAAAATTTTGTATCTTCTTTTTTAGTTAAAAAGAATTTGTTTATATTTGTTGATACATATTTTTTCTTCTTATTTAAAAACTTCTTATATGTGTTTACACATATGTTTTCAATAATAAAAAAAAAAATCTTTTATCTGTTTATAGTAATATATGTGTATACATATGTTTTCATTACTTTCAAAAAAATTTTGATATCTTCTTTTTTAGCTAACAAGAAATTGTTTATATTTGTTGATACATATTTTTTCTTTTTATTTACAAACATCTTATATGTGTTTATACATATGTTTTCAATTATAAATTTTTTTTTCTCTTATCTGTTTATAGTAATATATGTGTGTACATATGTTTTCATTACTTTCAAAAATTTTATGTCTTCCTTTTTATCTAAAAAGAAATTGTTTATATTTGTTGATACATATTTTTTCTTTTTATTTACAAACTTCTTATATGTGTTTATACATATGTTTTCAATAATAAAAAAAAAAGTTTCTTTTATCTGTTTATAGTAATATATGTATGTTTATACATATGTTTTCATTACTTTCAAAAAATTTTTATATTATCTTTTTCAGTTAAAAAGAAATTTTTTATATTTGTTTATACATTTTTTTCTTTTTATTTACAAACATCTTATATGTGTTTATACATATGTTTTCAATAATAAACTTTTTTTCTTTTATCTGTTTATAGTAATATATGTGTATACATATGTTTTCATTACTTTCAGAAATTTTATATCTTCTTTTTTAACTAAAAAGAAATTGTTTATATTTGTTGATACATATTTTTTCTTTTTATTTACAAACTTCTTATATGTGTTTATACATATGTTTTCAATAATAAAAAAAAAATTGTTTTATCTGTTTATAGTAATATATGTGTATACATATGTTTTCAATACTTTCAAAAAATTTTTATATCTTCTTTTTTAGTTAAAAAGAAATTGTTTATATTTGTTGATATTTCAATAATAAAAAAAAAATTTCTTTTATCTGTTTATAGTGATATATGTGTATACATATGTTTTCATTACTTTCAAAATTTTTATATATCTTCTTTTTTAGCTAAAAAGAAATTGCTTATATTTGTTGATACATATTTTTTCTTTTTATTTACAAACTTCTTATATGTGTTTATACATATGTTTTCAATAAAAAAATAAAATTTTCTTTTATATGTTTATAGTAATATATTTGTATACATATGTTTTCATTACTTTCAAAAAATTTTTATATCTTCTTTTTTAGTCAAAAAGAAATTGTTTATATTTGTTGATACATATTTTTTCATTTTATTTACAAACTTCTTATATGTGTTTATACATATGTTTTCAATAATAAAAAAAAATTTTCTTTTATCTGTTTATAGTAATATATGTGTCTACCTATGTTTTCATTACTTTCAAAAAAATTTTATATCTTCTTTTTTAGTTAAAAAGAAATTGTTTATATATGTTGATACATATTTTTTTTCTTTATTTACAAACTTCTTATATGTGTAAATACATTATGTTTTCAATAATAAAACAAAAAAAAATCTTTTATCTGTTTATAGTAATATATGTTTATACATATATTTTCATTACTTTCAAAAAAATTTTGTATCTTCTTTTTTAGTTAAAAAGAATTTGTTTATATTTGTTGATACATATTTTTTCTTCTTATTTAAAAACTTCTTATATGTGTTTACACATATGTTTTCAATAATAAAAAAAAAAATCTTTTATCTGTTTATAGTAATATATGTGTATACATATGTTTTCATTACTTTCAAAAAAATTTTGATATCTTCTTTTTTAGCTAACAAGAAATTGTTTATATTTGTTGATACATATTTTTTCTTTTTATTTACAAACATCTTATATGTGTTTATACATATGTTTTCAATAATAAATTTTTTTTTCTCTTATCTGTTTATAGTAATATATGTGTATACATATGTTTTCATTACTTTCAAAAATTTTATGTCTTCCTTTTTATCTAAAAAGAAATTGTTTATATTTGTTGATACATATTTTTTCTTTTTATTTACAAACTTCTTATATGTGTTTATACATATGTTTTCAATAATAAAAAAAAAAGTTTCTTTTATCTGTTTATAGTAATATATGTATGTTTATACATATGTTTTCATTACTTTCAAAAAAATTTTATTTTATCTTTTTTAGTTAAAAAGAAATTGTTTATATTTGTTGATACATATTTTTTTCTTTTTATTTACAGACTTCTTATATGTGTTTATACATATGTTTTCAATAATAAAAAATTTTTTTCTTTTATCTGTTTATAGTAATATATGTGTATACATATGTTTTCATTACTTTCAAAATTTTTATATCTTCTTTTTTAGCTAAAAAGAAATTGTTTATATTTGTTGATACATATTTTTTCTTTTTATTTACAAACTTCTTAGATGTGTTTTATACATATGTTTTCAATAATAAAAAAAAAAATTTTTTATCTGTTTATAGTAATATATGTGTATACATATGTTTTCGTTACTTTCAAAAAAATTGTATATCTTCTTTTTTAGTTAAAAAGAAATTGTTTATATTTGTTGATATTTCAATAATTGATAGTTGATGTGAGAGAGAGTAGACGTAAAGGAAACTGTTCAGGAAAAAAATTCAAATTTTGCTAAAAAAAATTTTACAAATATTATTTAAAGTGTGACCGATAAACTTATTGTGTAAAGTGGGTTATGTTAAAAAAATTTCAAAATGAATTTGAACTGTGGAAAGTGTGAAAAAACATTTAATAGTAGCGATTTAAAAACTCAATGTAACGGTTTTTGCTCGCGATTACTTCATGCAAAATGTATTGGAATTACGGAATACGATATCAATTTAATAAACGCAAAGGAATGCTTCATGTGTGTATGCGGAGAGTGTCAATGTTATTTGAAATCGGTAGGGGAAAAAATGAAAAACGTACTAGATGTCATAAATGAAAATAAAGAGAGCCTTGCCAGGCAAGAAAATGAAATTAAAAATATTCTGAAATATGTTCAAAAGATTAGTGACGGAGAAAAAGCGGTATTGAGTGAAATTAAAAAAATTCAAGTGAAAAGAATGAAAAGATTCATTTGCGAGTGTTCTTAAAAAAATTCCACCGGTAATAGTGAAACCAAAAGAAAAGCAAGATGTAAAAATAACACAGGAAAAAATAAAGAAATCAGTCGATCCCAAACAAATGTCGTTGAAAATTAATAGTGTTAAGAACAGCAAAATGGGGTGGTGGAAATTAAATGTGATAGTTTAAAATCATCTAAAAAAATAGAATCTGAATTAAAATCTAAAATGGGTGATAATTACGTTGTGCAACCTGCAATACTAAAGAATCCCAAAGTTATGGTGTGTGGAATGAGAGAAAAGCATAGTGAAACGGAAATATTACAAATGCTAAAAAATCAAAAGAACATATCAAAGGACGTAAGAGTGGTAAAAGTTTTCGAATCTCAAAAAATACGAAATAAGTATATTGCTATACTTGAGGTAAATAAATTAAATTTTGATAAAATATTAATTGAAGGTAAATTAAATATGGGATGGGATAAATGCATAGTGTACGATAGTCTAAATGTGAAAAGATGTTTCAATTGCTGGGGATTTAACCATGAAGCTAGAAAGTGCACAAGTAAGAAAGTATGCCCCAAATGTGCAGAGGAACACGAAGAAAAAGATTGCCGAAGTAATCAAGCAAAGTGTATAAATTGTATTTCTGCAAACAATAGGCTAAAACTGGAATTGGACACTAATCATGAAGCAAGAGATAAGCAATGTATAGTATATAAACGAAAATTGGCTGTAGAAAGGCAACAGACCGATTACTAGCAATTAAAGAATATTAATTGTCAATATAAATATATAAAACTAGTATATTTTAATATACAGGGACTAATTAATAATATAAATGAATTAGAACAAATTGTGATGAATGCGGAATATGATTTTGTGCTTCTTTGGGAGACGCATCTATTGGAGGAAGTACGTGATAATGAAGTAGCATTGAAAGGTTATTGTATTATTAGATGTGATAGTATATCTAGTCATACTGGTGGAGTTGTTATTTATGTTAGGAATGAATGGAAATATGATGTTCTTAGTAGTGTTGCAATAAATAAAGATCTTTGGTGCTTAACTGTAAGATTAATAAATGGTAAAAAGGAGATTATAGTGACAGTAATATATAGGTCACCATCATCGAGTAAAAGGCAGTTTTGTGAGCTATTCAAATCATGGATGGATGAATTATTTGAAATGTCAGTAGACAAAATAGTAGTGGGTGATTTTAATTTAGATTGGTATGAACAAAACAGCATAACATACAGAGAAGAACTGAAACAGGTAATTAATGACAATAATTGTAAATTAATTATCGATTTCCCGACTCGAATTACACAACATTCGCAAACACTTATTGATTATGTAATCACAAATAATAAAAACATTAAAACGTCAGTTAATAACAATTTAAAAATATCAGATCATCAAACTATTGAAATTATAGTGCCTGTGTGTAGTGATGTAATAAAAAACAAAGGTGATATATCTAAAATTTTAGTATATAATACAACTCGCTTTAGCAAAGCCCTTGATCAAAATAATGTTAACAGTCAGTCAGGTTAATTTCCTAGTTAGTATATTAAAAAAAAGCAATCGAATCAATGACAGTAAGAAAGCCCGCGAAATGGGTAGCAAATTCACGGTTTACGTCGGATTTAAGTAAAATGAAGAAATATAAAGTAAGGTTGTTTGAAAAAGTAAAATTACTGGGGAAGAAAGAAGATTGGGAGCGTTATAAATCTATAAGCAATATATACAGGACCAAAATAAAAAAAGCTAAGAGTAATTTTATTAAATCAAAAATCGAAATTTCGTGGGGCCAAAAATCAATGTGGAAAACCATAAAATTTTTAGTACTGAAAGACACCAGAGAGGAAGTTAAAATAGTCGAATTTGCGGATGGTCATTACGAGGATAGTGCAATGGTAGCTAATAAGTTAAATGATTACTTTATAGATAGTTTAAATGTAATTATTGGCTCTATAGATATGGTGGCATACGTGAACTTGATAGACCCTGTTTTTACCCAATTAGAATTTAAACCTATAAATTCAAAGGATTTAGTTGAAGTGTTGATGCGAATTAGTAAGAAGCGTGATTATTACGGAGTAAGTTCAAGAATGATTCGGGATAAGATTGATGTTTTGGGTCCTATGCTGCTAAATATAATAAATAAATCGATAGAAACAGGAAAATTTCTTGATTCATGGAAGGAATCAGTGATAGTTCCGGTAAAAAAGGTTCCCAGAAGTAATAGGTGTGAAAACTTTAGACCGATAAATATGTTACATACTTGCGAAAAAATTATGGAAAAGGTGGTCCAAATGCAATTGGCAGATTATGTGGAGAAAAATAAAATCTTGGTGGTGTATCAATCGGGCTTTCGGGGTAAGCATTCATGCGAGACCGCTTTGACATGGGTTTTAACTGAGTGGAAGCTGGCAATAGATCAAGGCAAATTCATAATTGCAGTATTTTTGGATATGAGAAGAGCCTTCGAGACGATTGATCGAGCAATTTTGCTTCAAAAGCTAGAGCAATATGGTATCAATGGTACAGAGCTACAGTGGTTCACATCGTTCTTAACTGGTAGAGCGCAAGCAACTAAAATTAGTAGTATATATTGGAACAGTATAGTTGTAACGGTTGGTGTTCCTCAAGGGTCCATTCTAGCAACACTGTTGTTCATATTATTAATTAATGATATGGGAAAAGTAATAAAGTATACAGAACTTAGACTATTTGCTGATGATGCGCTAATATTTATAACGGGAGTGAATGTTCAAGAATGTGTAAATAAGCTAAATGAGGACTTAACGCAAATATGTGAGTGGTTAAATATGAACAGGATGAAATTAAATATAGATAAAACGAAGTGCATGTGTATTAATATAGATATAGACTTGTGTGTGGAAATGGACAACAAAAATATTGAACTAGTCAAGGAAATAAAGTATCTAGGGGTAGTTATAGATTGTAAATTAAAATTTAATAAATATATAGATTATATTTGTAAAAAAGTGGCAAAAAAGATCTCATTCTTCAGGAGAATCAGAAACAATATTTCGACAATTAGTGCTATAAAGGTATATACTAAAATAATCAAACCTCATTTCGAATATTGTGCTGCGATAATTTTTATGGTATCTAAAGAAGATCTTAATAGGTTACAAAAGCAACAAAATAGGGCAATGCGAATAATACTTCGATGTAATAAAATAACACCAAGGCAAAATATACTGGATGCGCTAAAATGGTTAAGCATAAGACAACGGGTGTGTTTGAGTGTGCTAGTTACTATATTTAAAATTAAGAATAATATGCTTCCAGGATATTTGTGTAGTTATATTAGATATGTCAATGAAGCACAACCATATTCGTTAAGAAATAATGATAGGTTTAGATTAGGTAAATTCAAAAATACAAATACGCAAAATATGATGATGTATAAGGGTTTGCAAATGTATAATGAAATGCCAATAGAGATAAGAAATGAGACTGAATTAAGAAGATTTAAGAAGAAGATAATTGAATATATAAAAATAAATGTTCCTATTGTATAGAAGTTTAGGTTAGAATATAAGCTATGGTTATAAAGCATGTAGTTATTGCTGTGAAATAAAGCACTACTACTACTACTACTAATAATAAAAAAAAAATTCTTTTATCTGTTTATAGTAATATATGTGTATACATATGTTTTCATTACTTTCAAAAATTTTATATCTTCTTTTTTAGCTAAAAAGAAATTGTTTATACATATTTTTTCTTTTTTTTTACAAACTTCTTATTTGTGTTTATACATATGTTTTCAATAATAAAAAAAAATTTCTTTTATCTGTTTATAGTAATATATGTGTATACATATGTTTTCATTACTTTCAAAATTTTTGTATCTTCTTTTTTAGCTAAAAAGAAATTGTTTATATTTGTTGATACATATTTTTCTTTTTATTTACAAACTTCTTATATGTGTTTATACATATGTTTTCAATAATAAAATAAAAATTTCTTTTATCTGTATATAGTAATATATGTGTATACATATGTTTTCATTACTTTCAAAAAAATTTTATATCTTCTTTTTTAGTTAAAAAGAAATTGTTTATATTTGTTGATACATATTTTTTCTTTTTATTTACAAACTTCTTATATGTGTTTATACATATGTTTTCAATAATAAAAAAAATTTCTTTTATCTGTTTATAGTAGTATATGTGTATACATATGTTTTCATTACTTTCGAAATTTTTGTATCTTCTTTTTTAGCTAAAAAGAAATTGTTTATATTTGTTGATACATATTTTTTCTTTTTATTTACAAACTTCTTATATGTGATTATACATATGTTTTCAATAATAAAAAAAAAATTCTTTTATCTGTTTATAGTAATATATGTGTATACATATGTTTTCATTACTTTCGAAATTTTTGTATCTTCTTTTTTAGCTAAAAAAAAAATTGTTTATATTTGTTGATACATATTTTTTCTTTTTATTTACAAACTTCTTATATGTGTTTATAAATATGTTTTCAATAATAAAAAAAAAATTTCTTTTATCTGTTTATAGTAATATATGTGTATACATATGTTTTCATTACTTTCAAAATTTTTATATCTTCTTTTTTAGCTAAAAAGAAATTGTTTATATTTGTTGATACATATTTTTTCTTTTTATTTACAAACTTCTTATATGTGTTTATACATTTGTTTTCAATAATAAAAAAAAAATTGTTTTTTATAGTAATATATGTGTATACATATGTTTTCATTACTTTCAAAAAATTTTTATATCTTCTTTTTTAGTTAAAAAGAAATTGTTTATGTTTGTTGATTCATATTTTTTCTTTTTATTTACAAACTTCTTATATGTGTTCATACATATGTTTTCAATAATAAAAATAAAAATTTCTTTTAACTGTTTATAGTGATATATGTGTATACATATGTTTTCATTACTTTCAAAAGTTTTATATCTTCTTTTTTAGCTAAAAAAAATTGTTTATATTTGTTGATACATATTTTTTCTTTTTATTTACAAACTTCTTATATGTGTTTATACATGTTTTCAATAATAAAAAAAAAATTCTTTTATCTGTTTATAGTAATATATGTGTATACATATGTTTTCATTACTTTCAAAATTTTTATATCTTCTTTTTTAGCTAAAAAGAAATTGTTTATATTTGTTGATACATATTTTTTCTTTTTGTTTACAAACTTCTTATGTGTGTTTATGCATATGTGTTCAATAATAAAAAAAAATTTCTTTTATCTGTTTATAGTAATATATGTGTATACATATGTTTTCATTACTTTCAAAAAAATTTTATATCTTCTTTTTTAGTTAAAAAGAAATTGTTTATGTTTGTTGATTCATATTTTTTCTTTTTATTTACAAACTTCTTATATGTGTTTATACATATGTTTTCAATAATAAAAAAAAATTTCTTTTATCTGTTTATAGTAATATATGTGTATACATATGTTTTCATTACTTTCAAAATTTTTATATCTTCTTTTTTAGCTAAAAAGAAATTGTTTATATTTGTTGATACATATTTTTTCTTTTTATTTACAAACTTCTTATATGTGTTTATACATATGTTTTCTTATATGTGTTTATACATGTTTTCAATAATAAAAAAAAAATTCTTTTATCTGTTTATAATAATATATGTGTATACATATGTTTTCATTACTTTCAAAAAAATTTTACATCTTCTTTTTTAGTTAAAAAGAAAGTGTTTATATTTGTTGATACATATTTTTTCTTTTTATTTACAAACTTCTTTTATGTGTTTATACATATGTTTTCAATAATAAAAAAAATTTTTCTTTTATCTGTTTATAGTAATATATATGTATAAATATGTTTTCATTACTTTCAAAATTTTTATACCTTCTTTTTTAGCTAACAAGAAATTGTTTATATTTGTTGATACATATTTTTTCTTTTTATTTACAAACTTCTTATATGTGTTTATACATGTTTTCAATAATAAAAAAAAATTCTTTTATCTGTTTATAGTAATATATGTGTATACATATGTTTTCATTACTTTCAAAAAATTTTTATATCTTCTTTTTTAGTTAAAAAGAAATTGTTTATGTTTGTTGATTCATATTTTTTCTTTTTATTTACAAACTTCTTATATGTGTTCATACATATGTTTTCAATAATAAAAATAAAAATTTCTTTTAACTGTTTATAGTAATATATGTGTATACATATGTTTTCATTACTTTCAAAATTTTTATATCTTCTTTTTTAGCTAAAAAGAAATTGTTTATATTTGTTGATACATATTTTTTCTTTTTATTTACAAACTTCTTATATGTGTTTATACATGTTTTCAATAATAAAAAAAAAAATTCTTTTATCTGTTTATAGTAATATATGTGTATACATATGTTTTCATTACTTTCAAAATTTTTATATCTTCTTTTTTAGCTAAAAAGTAATTGTTTATATTTGTTGATACATATTTTTTCTTTTTATTTACAAACTTCTTATATGTGCTTATACATATGTTTTCAATAATAAAAAAAAAATTCTTTTATCTGTTTATAGTAATATATGTGTATACATATGTTTTCATTACTTTCAAAATTTTCATATCTTCTTTTTTAGCTAAAATGAAATTGTATATATTTGTTGATACATATTTTTTCTTTATATTTACAAACTTCTTATATGTGTTTATACATATGTTTTCAATAATAAAATAAAAATATCTTTTATCTGTTTTTAGTAATATATGTGTATACATATGTTTTCATTACTTTAAAAAAAAATTGATATCTTCTTTTTTAGTTAAAAAGAAATTGTTTATATTTGTTGATACATATTTTTTCTTCTTATTTACAAACTTCTTATATGTGTTTATACATATTTTTTCAATAATAAAAAAAAATTTTGTTTTATCTGTTTATAGTAATATATGTGTATACATATGTATTCATTAATTTCAAAAAATTTTTATATCTTCTTTTTTAGTTAAAAAGAAATTGTTTATGTTTGTTGATTCATATTTTTTCTTTTTATTTACAAACTTCTTATATGTGTTCATACATATGTTTTCAATAATAAATATAAAAATTTCTTTTATCTGTTTATAGTAATATATGTGTATAATATATGTGTATAATATATGTGTATGTTTTCATTACTTTCAAAATTTTTATATCTTCTTTTTTAGCTAAAAAGAAATTGTTTATATTTGTTGATACATATTTTTTCTTTTTATTTACAAACTTCTTATATGTGTTTATACATGTTTTCAATAATAAAAAAAAAATTTCTTTTATCTGTTTATAGTAATATATGTGTATACATATGTTTTCATTACTTTCAAAATTTTTATATCTTCTTTTTTAGCTAAAAAGAAATTGTTTATATTTGTTGATACATATTTTTTCTTTTTGTTTACAAACTTCTTATGTGTGTTTATGCATAAGTGTTCAATAATAAAATAAAAAAATTCTTTTATCTGTTTATAGTAATATATGTGTATACATATGTTTTCATTACTTTCAAAAAAATTTTATATCTTCTTTTTTAGTTAAAAAGAAAGTGTTTATATTTGTTGATACATATTTTTTCTTTTTATTTACAAACTTCTTATATGTGTTTATACATATGTTTTCAATAATAAAATTTTTTTTTCTTTTATCTGTTTATAGTAATATATATGTATACATATGTTTTCATTACTTTCAAAAAAATTTTATATCTTCTTTTTTAGTTAAAAAGAAATTGTTCATATTTGTTGATATTTCAATAATAAAAAAAAAATTCTTTTATCTGTTTATAGTGATATATGTGTATACATATGTTTTCATTACTTTCAAAATTTTTATATCTTCTTTTTTAGCTAAAAAGAAATTGTTTATATTTGTTGATACATATTTTTTCTTTTTATTTACAAACTTCTTATGTGTGTTTATGCATATGTTTTCAATAATAAAAAAAAAAATTTCTTTTATCTGTTTATAGTAATATATGTGTATACATAAGTTTTCATTACTTTCAAAAAAATTTTATATCTTCTTTTTTAGTTAAAAAGGAATTGTTTATATTTGTTGACACATATTTTTTCTTTTTATTTACAAACTTCTTATATGTGTTTAAACATATGTTTTCAATTAAAAAAAAAAATTTCTTTTATCTGATTATAGTAATATATGTGTATACATGTGTTTTCATTACTTTCAAAAAATTTTTATATCTGGTTTTTAGTTAAAAAGATATTGTTTATATTTGTTGTTACATATTGTTTCTTTTTATTTCCAACTTCTTATATGTGTTTATACATATGTTTTCAATAATAAAAAAAAAATTCTTTTATCTGTTTATAGTAATATAGGTGTATACATATGTTTTCATTACTTTCAAAAAAATTTTATATCTTCTTTTTTATTTAAAAAGAAATTGTTTATATTTGTTGATACATATTTTTTCTTTTTTTTTTACAAACTTCTTATTTGTGTTTATAGAAATGTTTTCAATAATTAAAATAAAAATTTCTTTTATCTGTTTATAGTAATATATGTGTATACATATGTTTTCATTACTTTCAAAATTTTTATATCTTCTTTTTTAGCTAAAAAGAAATTGTTTATATTTGTTGATACATATTTTTTCTTTTTATTTACAAACTTCTTATGTGTGTTTATGCATATGTTTTCAATAATAAAAAAAAAAATTCTTTTATCTGTTTATAGTAATATATGTGTATACATATGTTTTCATTACTTTCAAACAAATTTTATTATCTTCTTTTTTAGTTAAAAAGACATTGTTTATATTTGTTGGAGAAATAAGAATTTTAAGAACTTTTATTTTTAATGATTCTAAATCAAATTTATAAATACAAGAAGAAAAAACAACCGCCTCGTCCGGGGTTTGAAACCGGGACCTTCCGCTTGCCGGGCGACTGCTCTTACCACTGAGCTAACGAGACAGATGATTTTCCTTCCTGCATTTATCAAATTTGTAACTAGCCTACTAAGCCACGTTTTGCTTTCAGCTGGCATTAACCAGTAACGATGAAAGCGCACAAATAAATTGTAAATTCAATTTTATTTATTTTTCCCGCGGACGGGAATCGAACCTACACTTGTTAGAATCGGTCAATGATGGACAAATAAGAATTTTAAGAACTTTTATTTTTAATGACTCTAAATCAAATTTATAAATACAAGAAGAAAAAACAACCGCCTCGTCCGGGATTTGAAACCGGGACCTTCCGCTTGCCGGGCGACTGCTCTTCCCACTGAGCTAACGAGACAGATGATTTTCCTTCTTGCATTTATCAAATTTGTAACTAGCCTACTAAGCCACGTTTTGCTTTCAGCTGGCATTAACCAGTAACGATGAAAGCGCACAAATAAATTGTAAATTCAATTTTATTTATTTTTCCCGCGGACGGGAATCGAACCTACACTTGTTAGAATCGGTCAATGATGGAGAAATAAGAATTTTAAGAACTTTTATTTTTAATGATTCTAAATCAAATTTATAAATACAAGAAGAAAAAACAACCGCCTCGTCCGGGATTTGAAACCGGGACCTTCCGCTTGCCGGGCGACTGCTTTTACCACTGAGCTAACGAGACAGATGATTTTCCTTCTTGCATTTATCAAATTTGTAACTAGCCTAGCCTGTTTTTTCTTCTTGTATTTATAAATTTGATTTAGAATCATTAAAAATAAAAGTTCTTAAAATTCTTATTTCTCCATCATTGACCGATTCTAACAAGTGTAGGTTCGATTCCCGTCCGCGGGAAAAATAAATAAAATTGAATTTACAATTTATTTGTGCGCTTTCATCGTTACTGGTTAATGCCAGCTGAAAGCAAAACGTGGCTTAGTAGGCTAGTTACAAATTTGATAAATGCAAGAAGTAAAATCATCTGTCTCGTTAGCTCAGTGGTCAGAGCAGTCGCCCGGCAAGCGGAAGGTCCCGGTTTCAAATCCCGGACGAGGCGGTTGTTTTTTCTTCTTGTATTTATAAACTTGATTTAGAATCATTAAAAATAAAAGTTCTTAAAATTCTTATTTCTCCATCATTGACCGATTCTAACAAGTGTAGGTTCGATTCCCGTCCGCGGGAAAAATAAATTATATTTGTTGATACATATTTTTTCTTTTTATTTACAAACTTCTTATATGTGTTTATACATATGTTTTCAATAATAAATTTTTTTTTCTTTTATCTGTTTATAGTAATATATGTGTATACATATGTTTTCATTACTTTCAAAATTTTTATACCTTCATTTTTAGCTAACAAGAAATTGTTTATATTTGTTGATACATATTTTTTCTTTTTATTTACAAACTTCTTATATGTGTTTATACATATGTTTTCAATAATAAAAAAAAAATTTCCTTTATCTGTTTATAGTAATATATGTGTATACATATGTTTTAATTACTTTCAAAAAAATTGTATATCTTCTTTTTTAGTTAACAAGAAATTTTTTATATTTGTTGATTCATATTTTTTCTTTTTATTTACAAACTTCTTATATGTATTTATACATATGTTTTCAATAAAAAAAAACAAATTTCTTTTATCTGTTTATAGTAATATATGTGTATACATATGTTTTCATTACTTTCAAAAAAATTTTATATCTTCTTTTTTAGTTAAAAAGAAATTTTTTATATTTGTTGATACATATTTTTTCTTTTTATTTACAAACTTCTTATATGTGTTTATACATATGTTTTCAATAATAATTTTTTTTTCTTTTATCTGTTTATAGTAATATATGTGTATACATATGTTTTCATTACTTTCAAAATTTTTATACCTTCTTTTTTAGCTAACAAGAAATTGTTTATATTTGTTGATACATATTTTCACTTTTTATTTACAAACCTCTTATATGTGTTTATACATATGTTTTCAATAATAAAAAAAAAAAATTTCCTTTATCTGTTTATAGTAATATATGTGTATACATATGTTTTCATTGCTTTCAAAATTTGTATATCTTCTTTTTTAGCTAAAAAGAAATTGTTTATATTTGTTGATACATATTTTTTCTTTTTATTTACAAACTTCTTATATGTGTTTATACATATGTTTTCAATAATAAAAAAAAATTCTTTTATCTGTTTATAGTAATATATGTGTATACATATGTTTTCATTTCTTTCAAAAAAATTGTATATCTTCTTTTTTAGTTAAAAAGAAATTGTTCATATTTGTTGATATTTCAATAATAAAAATAAATTTCTTTTATCTGTTTATAGTAATATATGTATATACATATGTTTTCATTACTTTCAAAATTTTTATATCTTCTTTTTTAGGTAAAAAGAAATTGTTTATATTTGTTGATACATATTTTTTCTTTTTATTTACAAACTTCTTATATGTGTTTATACATATGTTTTCAATAATAAAAAAAAAAATTCTTTTATCTGTTTATAGTAATATATGTGTATACATATGTTTTCTTTACTTTCAAAAAAATTTCATATCTTCTTTTTTAGTTAAAAAGGAATTGTTTATATTTGTTGATACATATTTTTTCTTTTTATTTACAAACTTCTTATATGTGTTTATACATATGTTTTCAATAATAAAAATAAATTTTTTTTTATCTGTTTATAGTAATATATGTGTATACATATGTTTTCATTACTTTCAAAATTTTTATATCTTCTTTTTTAGCTAAAAAGAAATTGTTTATATTTGTTGATACATATTTTTCTTTTTATTTACAAACTTCTTATATGTATTTATAAATGTTTTCAATAATAAAAACAAAAATTCTTTCATCTGTTTATAGTAATATATGTGTATACATATGTTTTCATTACTTTCAAAATTTTTATATCTTCTTTTTTAGCTAAAAAGAAATTGTTTATATTTGTTGATACATATTTTTTCTTTTTGTTTACAAACTTCTTATATGTGTTTATACATATGTTTTGAATAATAAAAAAAAATTCTTTTATCTGTTTATAGTAATATATGTGTATACATAAGTTTTCATTACTTTCAAAATTTTTTAGCTAAAAAGAAATTATTTATATTTGTTGATACATATTTTTTCTTTTTATTTACAAACTTCTTATATGTGTTTATGCATATGTTTTCAATAATAAAAAAAAAGTTTCTTTTATCTGTTTATAGTAATATATGTATGTTTATACATATGTTTTCATTACTTTCAAAAAAATTTTATATTATCTTTTTTAGTTAAAAAAAATTGGTTATATTTGTTGATACATATTTTTTCTTTTTATTTACAAACTTCTAATATGTATTTATACATATGTTTTCAATAATAAAATTTTTTTTTCTTTTATCTGTTTATAGTAATATATGTGTATACATATGTTTTCATTGCTTTCAAAATTTTTATATCTTCTTTTTTAGCTAGAAAGAAATTGTTTATATTTGTTGATACATATTTTTTCTTTTTATTTAGAAACTTCTTATATGTGTTTATACATATGTTTTCAATAATAAAAAAAAATTTTCCTTTATTTGTTTATAGTAATATATGTGTATACATATGTTTTCATTGCTTTCAAAATTTTTATATCTTCTTTTTTAGCTAAAAAGAAATTGTTTATATTTGTTGATACATATTTTTTCTTTTTATTTACAAACTTCTTATATGTGTTTATACATACGTTTACAATAATAAAAAAAAGTTTCTTTTATCTGTTTATAGTAATATATGTATGTTTATACTAATTTTTTCATTACTTTCAAAAAAATTTTATATTATTTTTTAGTTAAAAAGAAATTGTTTATATTTGTTGATACATATTTTTTTTTTTTATTTACAAACTTCTTATATATATACATATGTTTTCAATAATAAAAAAAAAATTTCCTTTATCTGTTTATAGTAATATATGTGTATACATATGTTTTCATTGCTTTCAAAATTTTTATATCTTCTTTTTTAGATAAAAAGAAATTGTTTATATTTGTTGATACATATTTTTTTCTTTTTATTTACAAACTTCTTATATGTGTTTAAACATATGTTTTCAATAATAAAAAAAAATGTCCTTTATCTGTTTATAGTAATATATGTGTATACATATGTTTTCATTGCTTTCAAAATATTTATATCTTCTTTGTTAGCTAAAAAGAAATTGTTTATATTTGTTGATACATATTTTTTCTTTTTATTTACAAACTTCTTATATGTGTTTATATATATGTTTTCAATAATAAAAAAAAAATTCTTTTATCTGTTTATAGTAATATATGTGTATACATATGTTTTCATTACTTTCAAAATTTTTATATCTTCTTTTTAAGCTAAACAGAACTTGTTTATATTTGTTGATACATATTTTTTCTTTTTATTTACAAACTTCTTATATGTGTTTATACATATGTTTTCAATAATAAAAAAAAAATTTCTTTTATCTGTTTATAGTAATATATGTGTATACATATGTTTTCATTACTTTCAAAAAAATTTTATATCTTCTTTTTTAGTTAAAAAGAAATTGTTTATATTTGTTGATTAATATTTTTTCTTTTTATTTACAAACTTCTTATATGTGTTTATACATATGTTTTCAATAATAAAAAAAAAATTGTTTTATCTGTTTATAGTAATATATGTGTATACATATGTTTTAATTACTTTCAAAAAAATTGTATATCTTCTTTTTTAGTTAACAAGAAATTTTTTATATTTGTTGATTCATATTTTTTCTTTTTATTTACAAACTTCTTATATGTATTTATACATATGTTTTCAATAAAAAAAAAAACAAATTTCTTTTATCTGTTTATAGTAATATATGTGTATACATATGTTTTCATTACTTTCAAAAAAATCTTATATCTTCTTTTTTAGTTAAAAAGAAATTTTTTATATTTGTTGATACATATTTTTTCTTTTTATTTACAAACTTCTTATATGTGTTTATACATATGTTTTCAATAATAATTTTTTTTTCTTTTATCTGTTTATAGTAATATATGTGTATACATATGTTTTCATTACTTTCAAAATTTTTATACCTTCTTATTTAGCTAACAAGAAATTGTTTATATTTGTTGATACATATTTTCACTTTTTATTTACAAACCTCTTATATGTGTTTATACATATGTTTTCAATAATAAAAAAAAAAATTTCCTTTATCTGTTTATAGTAATATATGTGTATACATATGTTTTCATTGCTTTCAAAATTTTTATACCTTCTTTTTTAGCTAAAAAGAAATTGTTTATATTTGTTGATACATATTTTTTCTTTTTATTTACAAACTTCTTATATGTGTTTATACATATGTTTTCAATAATAAAAAAAAAATCTTTTATCTGTTTATAGTAATATATGTGTATACATATGTTTTCATTACTTTCAAAAAAATTGTATATCTTCTTTTTTAGTTAAAAAGAAATTGTTCATATTTGTTGATATTTCAATAATAAAAATAAATTTCTTTTATCTGTTTATAGTAATATATGTATATACATATGTTTTCATTACTTTCAAAATTTTTATATATCTTCTTTTTTAGGTAAAAAGAAATTGTTTATATTTGTTGATACATATTTTTTCTTTTTATTTACAAACTTCTTATATGTGTTTATACATATGTTTTCAATAATAAAAAAAAAAATTCTTTTATCTGTTTATAGTAATATATGTGTATACATATGTTTTCTTTACTTTCAAAAAAATTTCATATCTTCTTTTTTAGTTAAAAAGGAATTGTTTATATTTGTTGATACATATTTTTTCTTTTTATTTACAAACTTCTTATATGTGTTTATACATATGTTTTCAATAATAAAAATAAAATTTTTTTTATCTGTTTATAGTAATATATGTGTATACATATGTTTTCATTACTTTCAAAATTTTTATATCTTCTTTTTTAGCGAAAAAGAAATTGTTTATATTTGTTGATACATATTTTTCTTTTTATTTACAAACTTCTTATATGTATTTATAAATGTTTTCAATAATAAAAACAAAAATTCTTTCATCTGTTTATAGTAATATATGTGTATACATATGTTTTCATTACTTTCAAAATTTTTATATCTTCTTTTTTAGCTAAAAAGAAATTGTTTATATTTGTTGATACATATTTTATCTTTTTGTTTACAAACTTCTTATATGTGTTTATACATATGTTTTGAATAATAAAAAAAAATTCTTTTATCTGTTTATAGTAATATATGTGTATACATATGTTTTCATTACTTTCAAAATTTTTTAGCTAAAAAGAAATTATTTATATTTGTTGATACATATTTTTTCTTTTTATTTACAAACTTCTTATATGTGTTTATACATATGTTTTCAATAATAAAAAAAAAGTTTCTTTTATCTGTTTATAGTAATATATGTATGTTTATACATATGTTTTCATTACTTTCAAAAAAATTTTATATTATCTTTTTTAGTTAAAAAAAATTGGTTATATTTGTTGATACATATTTTTTCTTTTTATTTACAAACTTCTAATATGTGTTTATACATATGTTTTCAATAATAAATTTTTTTTTCTTTTATCTGTTTATAGTAATATATGTGTATACATATGTTTTCATTGCTTTCAAAATTTTTATATCTTCTTTTTTAGCTAGAAAGAAATTGTTTATATTTGTTGATACATATTTTTTCTTTTTATTTAGAAACTTCTTATATGTGTTTATACATATGTTTTCAATAATAAAAAAAAAATTTCCTTTATTTGTTTATAGTAATATATGTGTATACATATGTTTTCATTGCTTTCAAAATTTTTATATCTTCTTTTTTAGCTAAAAAGAAATTGTTTATATTTGTTGATACATATTTTTTCTTTTTATTTACAAACTTCTTATATGTGTTTATACATACGTTTACAATAATAAAAAAAAGTTTCTTTTATCTGTTTATAGTAATATATGTATGTTTATACTAATTTTTTCATTACTTTCAAAAAAATTTTATATTATCTTTTTAAGTTAAAAAGAAATTGTTTATATTTGTTGATACATATTTTTTCTTTTTATTTACAAACTTCTTATATATATACATATGTTTTCAATAATAAAAAAAAAATTTCCTTTATCTGTTTATAGTAATATATGTGTTTACATATGTTTTCATTGCTTTCAAAATTTTTATATCTTCTTTTTTAGATAAAAAGAAATTGTTTATATTTGTTGATACATATTTTTTTCTTTTTATTTACAAACTTCTTATATGTGTTTAAACATATGTTTTCAATAATAAAAAAAAATGTCCTTTATCTGTTTATAGTAATATATGTGTATACATATGTTTTCATTGCTTTCAAAATATTTATATCTTCTTTGTTAGCTAAAAAGAAATTGTTTATATTTGTTGATACATATTTTTTCTTTTTATTTACAAACTTCTTATATGTGTTTATACATATGTTTTCAATAATAAAAAAAAAATTGTTTTATCTGTTTATAGTAATATATGTTTATACATATGTTTTCATTACTTTCAAAAAATTTTTATACCTTCTTTTTTAGTTAAAAAGAAATTGTTTATATTCGTTGATACATATTTTATCCATTTATTTACAAACAATATGTTTTCAATAATAAAAATTTCTTTTATCTGTTTATAGTAATATATGTGTACACATATGTTTTCATTACTTTCAAAATTTTTATATCTTCTTTTTTAGCTAAAAAGAAATTGTTTATATTTGTTGATAAATATTTTTTCTTTTTATTTACAAACTTCTTATATGTGTTTATACATGTTTTCAATAATAAAAAAAAATTTCTTTTATCTGTTTATAGTAATATATGTGTATACATATGTTTTCATTACTTTCAAAAAAATTTTGTATCTTCTTTTTTAGTTAAAAAGAAATTTTTTATATTTGTTGATACATATTTTTTCTTTTTATTTACAAACTTCTTATATGTGTTTATACATATGTTTTCAATAATAAAAAAAAAAATTCTTTTATCTGTTTATAGTAATATATGTGTATACATATGTTTTCATTACTTTCAAAAAAATTTTATATCTTCTTTTTTAGATAAAAAGAAATTGTTTATATTTGTTGATACATATTTTTTCTTTTTATTTACACACTTCTTATATGTGTTTATACATATGTTTTCAATAATAAAAAAAATTTGTTTTATCTGTTTATAGTAATATATGTTTATACATATGTTTTCATTACTTTCAAAAAATTTTTATATCTTCTTTTTTAGTAAAAAAGAAATTGTTTATATTTGTTGATACATATTTTTTCTTTTTATTTACAAACTTCTTATATGTGTTTATACATATGTTTTCAATAAAAAAAAAAATTTTCCTTTATCTGTTTTCAATGCTTTCAAAATTTTTATATCTTCTCTTTTAGCTAAAAAGGAAATGTTTATATTTGTTGATACATATTTTTTCTTTTTATTTACAAACTTCTTATATGTGTTTATACATGTTTTCATAATAAAATAAAAACATTCTTTTATCTGTTTATAGTAATATAAGTGTATACATATGTTTTCATTACTTCAAAAAAATTTTATATCTTCTTTTTTATTTAAAAAGAAATTGTTTATATTCGTGGATACATATTTTTTCTTTTTATTTACAAACTTCTTATATGTGTTTATACATATGTTTTCAATAATAAAAAAAAAATTTGTTTTATCTGTTTATAGTAATATATGTTTATACATATGTTTTCATTACTTTCAAAAAATTTTTATATCTTCTTTTTTAGTTAAAAGGAAATTGTTTATATTCGTTGATACATATTTTTTCCTTTTATTTACAAACAATATGTTTTCAATAATAAAAATAAAAATTTCTTTTATCTGTTTATAGTAATATATGTGTATACATATGTTTTCATTACTTTCAAAAATTTTATATCTTCTTTTTTATTTAAAAAGAAATAGTTTATATTTGTTGATACATATTTTTTCTTTTTTTTTACAAACTTCTTATTTGTGTTTATAGAAATGTTTTCAATAATAAAAATAAAAATTTCTTTTATCTGTTTATAGTAATATATGTGTATACATATGTTTACATTACTTTCAAAAAAATTTTATATCTTCTTTTTTAGTTAAAAAGAAATTGTTTATATTTGTTGATACATATTTTTTCTTTTTATTTACAAACTTCTTATATGTGTTTATACATATGTTTTCAATAATAAAAAAAATTTTCATTTATCTGTTTATAGAAATATATGTGTATACATATGTTTTCATTACTTTCAAAATTTTTTTAACTTCTTTTTTAGATAAAAAGAAATTGTTTATATTTGTTGATACATATTTTTTCTTTTTATTTAGAAACTTCTTATATGTGTTTATACATATGTTTTCAATAATAAAAAAAAATTTCCTTTATCTGTTTATAGTAATATATGTGTATACATATGTTTTCATTGCTTTCAAAATTTTTATATCTTCTTTTTTAGCTAGAAAGAAATTGTTTATATTTGTTGATACATATTTTTTCTTTTTATTTAGAAACTTCTTATATGTGTTTATACATATGTTTTCAATAATAAAAAAAAATTTCCTTTATCTGTTTATAGTAATATATGTGTATACATATGTTTTCATTGCTTTCAAAATTTTTATATCTTCTTTCTTAGCTAAAAAGAAATTGTTTATATTTGTTGATACATATTTTTTCTTTTTATTTACAAACTTCTTATATGTGTTTATACATACGTTTACAATAATAAAAAAAAAGTTTCTTTTATCTGTTTATAGTAACATATGTATGTTTATACATATGTTTTCATTACTTTCAAAAAAATTTTATATTATCTTTTTAAGTTAAAAAGAAATTGTTTATATTTGTTGATACATATTTTTTCTTTTTATTTACAAACTTCTTATATATATACATATGTTTTCAATAATAAAAAAAAAATTCCTTTATCTGTTTATAGTAATATATGTGTATACATATGTTTTCATTGCTTTCAAAATTTTTTAATCTTTTTTTTAGCTAAAAAGAAATTGTTTATATTTGTTGATACATATTTTTTCTTTTTATTTACAAACTTCTTATGTGTGTTTATACATATGTTTTGAATAATAAATTTTTTTTTCTTTTATCTGTTTATAATAATATATGTGTATACATATGTTTTCATTACTTTCAAAATTTTTATACCTTCTTTTTTAGCTAACAAGAAATTGTTTATATTTGTTGATACATATTTTTTCTTTTTATTTACAAACTTCCTATATGTGTTTATACATATGTTTTCAATAATAAAAAAAAATTTCTTTTATCTGTTTATAGTAATATATGTGTATACATATGTTCTCATTACTTTCAAAATTTTTATAACTTCTTTTTTAGCTAAAAAGAAATTGTTTTTGATACATATTTTTTCTTTTTATTTACAAACTTCTTATATGTGTTTATACATATGTTTTCAATAATAAAAAAAAAATTCTTTTATCTGTTTATAGTAATATATGTGTATACATATGTTTTCATTACTTTCAAAAAAAATTTATATCTTCTTTTTTAGTTAAAAAGAAATTTTTTATATTTGTTGATACATATTTTTTCTTTGTATTTACAAACTTCTTATATGTATTTATACATATATTTTCAATAAAAATTTTTTTTTCTTTTATCTGTTTATAGTAATATATGTGTATACATATGTTTTCATTACTTTCAAAAAAATTTTATACCTTCTTTTTTAGTTAAAATGAAATTTTCTATATTTGTTGATACATATTTTTTCTCTTTATTTACAAACTTCTTATATGTGTTTATACATATGTTTTCAATAATAAAATTTTTTTTTCTTTTATCTGTTTATAGTAATATATGTGTATACATATGTTTTCATTACTTTCAAAATTTTTATACCTTCTTTTTTAGCTAACAAGAAATTGTTTATATTTGTTGATACATATTTTCACTTTTTATTTACAAACCTCTTATATGTGTTTATACATATGTTTTCAATAATAAAAAAAAAATTCCTTTATCTGTTTATAGTAATATATGTGTATACATATGTTTTCATTGCTTTCAAAATTTTTATATAATCTTTTTTAGCTAAAAAGAAATTGTTTATATTTGTTGATACATATTTTTTCTTTTTATTTACAAACTTCTTATATGTGTTTATACATATGTTTTCAATAATAAAAAAAAATTCTTTTATCTGTTTATAGTAATATATGTTTTCATTACTATCAAAAAAATTGTATATCTTCTTTTTTAGTTAAAAAGAAATTGTTCATATTTGTTGATATTTCAATAATAAAAAAAAATTTCTTTTATCTGATTATAGTAATATATGTATATACATATGTTTTCATTACTTTCAAAATATTTATATCTTCTTTTTTAGTTAAAAAGGAATTGTTTATATTTGTTGATACATATTTTTTCTTTTTATTTACAAACTTCTTATATGTGTTTATACGTATGTTTTCAATAATAAAAAAAAAAATCTTTTATCTGTTTATAGTAATATATGTGTATACATATGCTTTCATTACTTTCAAATAATTTTTATATCTTCTTTTTTAGTTAAAAAGAAATTGTTTATATTTGTTGATACATATTTTTTCTTTTTATTTACAAACTTCTTATATGTGTTTATACATATGTTTTCAATAATAAAAAAAAATTCTTTTATCTGTTTATAGTAATATATGTGTATACATATGTTTTCATTACTTTCAAAATTTTTATATCTTCTTTTTTAGCTAAAAAGAAATTGTTTATATTTGTTGATACATATTTTCTCTTTTTATTTACAAACTTCTTATATGTGTTTATACATATGTTTTCAATAATAAAAAAAAAATTTCTTTTATCTGTTTATAGTAATTTATGTGTATACATATATTTTCATTACTTTCAAAATTTTGAAATCTTCTTTTTTAGCTAAAAAGAAACTGTTTATATTTGTTGATACATATTTTTTCTTTTTATTTACAAACTTCTTATATGTGTTTATACATATGTTTTCAATAATAAAAAAAAAATCGTTTATCTGTTTATAGTAATATATGTGTATACATATGTTTTCATTACTTTCAAAATTTTTATATCTTCTTTTTTAGCTAAAAAGAAATTGTTTATGTTTGTTGATACATATTTTATATTTTTATTTACAAACTTCTTATATGTGTTTATACATATGTTTTCAATAATAAAAAAAAAATTCTTTTATCTGTTTATAGTAATATATGTGTATACATATGTTTTCATTACTTTCAAAAAAAATTTATATCTTCTTTTTTAGTTAAAAAGAAATTGTTTATATTTGTTGATACATATTTTTTCTTTTTATTTACAAACTTCTTATATGTGTTTATACATATGTTTTCAATAATAAAAAAAAAAATTCTTTTATCTGTTTATAGTAATATATGTGTATACATATGTTTTCATTACTTTCAAAATTTTTATATCTCCTTTTTTAGCTAAAATGAAATAGTTTATATTTGTTGATACATATTTTTTCTTTTTATTTACAAACTTCATGTATGTGCTTATACATATGTTTTCAATAATAAAAAAAAAAAATTTCTTTTATCTGTTTATAGTAATATATGTGTATACATATGTTTTCATTACTTTCAAAATTTTTATATCTTTTTTTTAGCTAAAAAGAAATTGTTTATATTTGTTGATACATATTTTTTCTTTTTATTTATAAACTTCTTATATACATATACATATGTTTTCAATAATAAAAAAAAAAATTCTTTTATCCGTTTATAGTAATATATGTGTATACATATGTTTTCATTACTTTCAAAATTTTTATATCTTTTTTTTAGCTAAAAAGAAATTGTTTATATTTGTTGATACATATTTTTTCTTTTTATTTACAAACTTCTTATATGTGTTTATACATATGTTTTCAATAATAAAAAAAAAAGTTTCTTTTATCTGTTTATAGTAATATATGTATGTTTATACATATGTTTTCATTACTTTCAAAAAAATTTTATATTATCTTTTTTACTTAAAAAGAAATTGTTTATATTTGTTGATACATATTTTTTCTTTTTATTTACAAACTTCTTATATGTGTTTATACATATGTTTTCAATAATAAAAAAAAAATTCTTTTATCTGTTTATAGTAATATATGTGTATACATATGTTTTCATTACTTTCAAAATTTTTATATCTTCTTTTTTAGCTAAAAAGAAATTGTTTATATTTGTTGATACATATTTTTTCTTTTTATTTACAAAATTCTTATATGTGTTTATACATATGTTTTCAATAATAAAAAAAAAATTTGTTTTATCTTTTTATAGTAATATATGTGTATACATATGTTTTCATTACTTTCAAAAAAATTGTATATCTTCTTTTTTAGTTAAAAAGAAATTGTTTATATTTGTTGATATTTCAATAATTGATAGTTGATGTGAGAGAGAGTTAGACGTAAAGGAAACTGTTCAGGAAAAAAATTCAAATATTTCTAAAAAAATTTACAAATATTATTTAAAGTGTGACCGATAAACTTATTGTGTAAAGTGGGTTATGTTAAAAAAATTTTCAAAATGAATTTGAACTGTGGAAAATGTGAAAAAACATTTAATCGTAGCGATTTAAAAACTCAATGTAACGGTTTTTGCTCGCGATTACTTCATGCAAAATGTATTGGAATTACGGAATACGATATCAATTTAATAAACACAAAGGAATGCATCATGTGTGTATGCGGAGAGTGTCAATGTTATTTGAAATCGGTAGGGGAAAAAATGAAAAACGTACTAGATGTCATAAATGAAAATAAAGAGAGCCTTGCCAGGCAAGAAAACGAAGTTAAAAATATTCTGAAATATGTTCAAAAGATTAGTGACGGAGAAAAAGCGGTATTGAGTGAAATTAAAAAAATTCAAGTGGAAAAGAATGAAAAGATTCATTTGCGAGTGTTCTTAAAAAAATTCCACCGGTAATAGTGAAACCAAAAGAAAAGCAAGATGTAAAAATAACACAGGAAAAAATAAAGAAATCAGTCGATCCCAAACAAATGTCGTTGAAAATTAATAGTGTTAAGAACAGGCAAAATGGGGTGGTGGAAATTAAATGTGATAGTTTAGAATCATCAAAAAAAATAGAATCTGAATTAAAGTCTAAAATGGGTGATAATTACATTGTGCAACCTACAATACTAAAGAATCCCATAGTTATGGTGTGTGGAATGAGAGAAAAGCATAGTGAAACGGAAATATTACAAATGCTAAAAAATCAAAAGAACATATCAAAGGACGTAAGAGTGGTAAAAGTTTTCGAATCTCAAAAAATACGAAATAAGTATATTGCTATACTTGAGGTAAATAAATTAAATTTTGATAAAATATTAATTGAAGGTAAATTAAATATGGGATGGGATAAATGCATAGTGTACGATAGTCTAAATGTGAAAAGATGTTTCAATTGCTGGGGATTTAACCATGAAGCTAGAAAGTGCACAAGTAAGAAAGTATGCCCCAAATGTGCAGAGGAACACGAAGAAAAAGATTGCCGAAGTAATCAAGCAAAGTGTATAAATTATATTTCTGCAAACAATAGGCTAAAATTGGAATTGGACACTAATCATGAAGCAAGAGATAAGCAATGTAGAGTATATAAACGAAAATTGGCTGTAGAAAGGCAACAGACCGATTACTAGCAATTAAAGAATATTAATTGTCAATATAAATATATAAAACTAGTATATTTTAATATACAGGGACTAATTAATAATATAACTGAATTAGAACAAATTGTGATGAATGCGGAATATGATTTTGTGCTTCTTTAGGAGACGCATCTATTGGAGGAAGTAGGTGATAATGAAGTAGCATTGAAAGGTTATTGTATTATTAGATGTGATAGTATATCTAGTCATAGTGGTGGAGTTGTTATTTATGTTAGGAATGATTGGAAATATGATGTTCTTAGTAGTGTTGCAATAAATAAAGATCTTTGGTGCTTAACTGTAAGATTAATAAATGGTAAAAAGGAGATTATAGTGACAGTAATATAAAGGTCACCATCATCGAGTAAAAGGCAGTTTTGTGAGCTATTCAAATCATGGATGGATGAATTATTTGAAATGTCAGTAGACAAAATAGTAGTGGGTGATTTTAATATAGACTGGTATGAACAAAACAGCATAACATACAGAGAAGAACTGAAACAGGTAATTAATGACAATAATTGTAAATTAATTATCGATTTTCCGACTCGAATTACACAACATTCGCAAACACTTATTGATTATGTAATCACAAATAATAAAAACATTAAAACGTCAGTTAATAACAATTTAAAAATATCAGATCATCAAACTATTGAAATTATAGTGCCTGTGTGTAGTGATGTAATAAAAAACAAAGGTGATATATCTAAAATTTTAGTATATAATACAACTCGCTTTAGCAAAGCCCTTGATCAAAATAATGTTAATGGTTTTGATAAACTAGTTCATGTCAACAGTCAGGTTAATTTCCTAGTTAGTATATTAAAAAAAGCAATCGAATCAATGACAGTAAGAAAGCCCGCGAAATGGGTAGCAAATTCATGGTTTACGTCGGATTTAAGTAAAATGAAGAAATATAAAGTAATGTTGTTTGAAAAAGTAAAATTACTGGGAGCGTTATAAATCTATAAGCAATATATACAGGGCCAAAATAAAGAAAGCTAAGAGTAATTTTATTAAATCAAAATTCGAAAATTCGTGGGACCAAAAATCAATGTGGAAAACCATAAAATTTTTAGTACTGAAAGACACCAGAGAGGAAGTTAAAATAGTCGAATCTGCGGATGGTCATTACGAGGATATTGCAATGGTGGCTAATAAGTTAAATGATTACTTTATAGATAGTTTAAATGTAATTATTGGCTCTATAGATATGGTGGCATACGTGAACTTGATAGACCCTGTTTTTACCCAATTAGAATTTAAACCTATAAATTCGAAGGATTTAATTGAAGTGTTGATGCGAATTAGTAAGAAGCGTGATTACTACGGAGTAAGTTCAAGAATGATTCGGGATAAGATTGATGTTTTGGGTCCTATGCTGCTAAATATAATAAATAAATCGATAGAAACAGGAAAATTTCTTGATTCATGGAAGGAATTAGTGATAGTTCCGGTAAAAAAGGTTCCCAGAAGTAATAGGTGTGAAAACTTTAGACCGGTAAATATGTTACATACCTGCGAAAAAATTATGGAAAAGGTGGTCCAAATGCAATTGGCAGATTATGGGAGAAAAATAAAATCTTGGTGGTGTATCAATCGGGCTTTCGGGGTAAGCATTCATGCGAGACCGCTTTGACATGGGTTTTAACTGAGTGGAAGCTGGCAATAGATCAAGGCAAATTCATAATTGCAGTATTTTTGGATATGAGAAGAGCCTTTGAGACGATTGATCGAGCAATTTTGCTTCAAAAGCTAGAGCAATATGGTATCAATGGTACAGAGCTACAGTGGTTCACATCGTTCTTGACTGGTAGATCGCAAGCAACTAAAATTAGTAGTATATATTCGAACAGTAGAGATGTAACGGTTGGTGTTCCTCAAGGGTCCATTCTCGCAACACTGTTGTTCATATTATTAATTAATGATATGGGAAAAGTAATAAAGTATACAGAACTTAGACTATTTGCTGATGATGCGCTAATATTTATAACGGGAGTGAAAGTTCAAGAATGTGTAAATAAGCTAAAAGAGGACTTAACGCAAATTTGTGAGCGGTTAAAGATGAACAGGATGAAATTAAATATAGATAAAACGAAGTGCATGTGTATTAATATAGACATAGACTTGTGTGTGGAAATGGACAACAAAAATATTGAACTAGTCAAGGAAATCAGTATCTAGGGGTAGCTATAGATTGTAAATTAAAATTTAATAAATTTATAGATTATATTTGTAAAAAACAGAAACAATATTTCGACAATTAGTGCTATAAAGGTATACAATATAATAATCAAACCTCATTTCGAATATTGTGCTGCGATAATTTTTATGGTATCTAAAGAAGATCTCAATAGGTTACAAAAGCAACAAAATAGGGCAATGCGAATAATACTTCGATGTAATAAAATAACACCAAGGCAAAATATACTGGATGCGCTAAAATGGTTAAGTGTAAGACAACGGGTGTGTTTGAGTGTGCTAGTTACTATATTTAAAATTAAGAATAATAAGCTTACAGGATATTTGTGTAGTTATATTAGATATGTCAATGAAGCACAACCATATTCGTTAAGAAATAATGATAGGTTTAGATTAGGTAAATTCAAAAATACAAATACGCAAAATAAGATAATGTATAAGGGTTTGCAAATGTATAATGAAATGCCAATAGAGATAAGAAATGAGACTGAATTAAGAAGATTTAAGAAGAAGATAATTGAATATATAAAAATAAATGTTCCTATTGTATAGAAGTTTAGGTTAGAATATAAGCTATGGTTATAAAGCATGTAGTTATTGCTGTGAAATAAAGCACTACTACAACTACTACTACTACTACTAATAAAAAAAAATCTTTTATCTGTTTATAGTAATATATGTGTATACATATGTTTTCATTACTTTCAAAAAAAATTGATATCTTCTTTTTTAGTTAAAAAGAAATTGTTTATATTTGTTGATACATATTTTTTCTTTTTATTTACAAACTTCTTATATGTGTTTATACATATGTTTTCAATAATAAAAAAAAATTTCTTTTATCTGATTATAGTAATATATGTATATACATATGTTTTCATTACTTTCAAAATATTTATATCTTCTTTTTTAGTTAAAAAGGAATTGTTTATATTTGTTGATACATATTTTTTCTTTTTATTTACAAACTTCTTATATGTGTTTATACGTATGTTTTCAATAATAAAAAAAAAAATCTTTTATCTGTTTATAGTAATATATGTGTATACATATGCTTTCATTACTTTCAAAATTTTTATATCTTCTTTTTTAGCTAAAAAGAAATTGTTTATATTCGTTGATACATATTTTTTCTTTTTATTTACAAACTTCTTATATGTGTTTATACATGTGTTTTCAATAATAAAAAAAAAAAAATCTTTTATCTGTTTATAGTAATATATGTGTATACATATGTTTTCATTACTTTCAAAATTTTTATATCTTCTTTTTTAGCTAAAAAGAAATTGTTTATATTTGTTGATACATATTTTCTCTTTTTATTTACAAACTTCTTATATGTGTTTATACATATGTTTTCAATAATAAAAAAAAAATTTCTTTTATCTGTTTATAGTAATTTATGTGTATACATATGTTTTCATTACTTTCAAAAAAAATTTATATCTTCTTTTTTAGTTAAAAAGAAATTGTTTATATTTGTTGATACATATTTTTTCTTTTTATTTACAAACTTCTTATATGTGTTTATACATATGTTTTCAATAATAAAAAAAAAAATTCTTTTATCTGTTTATAGTAATATATGTGTATACATATGTTTTCATTACTTTCAAAATTTTTATATCTCCTTTTTTAGCTAAAATGAAATAGTTTATATTTGTTGATACATATTTTTTCTTTTTATTTACAAACTTCATGTATGTGCTTATACATATGTTTTCAATAATAAAAAAAAAAAATTTCTTTTATCTGTTTATAGTAATATATGTGTATACATATGTTTTCATTACTTTCAAAATTTTTATATCTTTTTTTTAGCTAAAAAGAAATTGTTTATATTTGTTGATACATATTTTTTCTTTTTATTTATAAACTTCTTATATACATATACATATGTTTTCAATAATAAAAAAAAAAATTCTTTTATCCGTTTATAGTAATATATGTGTATACATATGTTTTCATTACTTTCAAAATTTTTATATCTTTTTTTTAGCTAAAAAGAAATTGTTTATATTTGTTGATACATATTTTTTCTTTTTATTTACAAACTTCTTATATGTGTTTATACATATGTTTTCAATAATAAAAAAAAAAGTTTCTTTTATCTGTTTATAGTAATATATGTATGTTTATACATATGTTTTCATTACTTTCAAAAAAATTTTATATTATCTTTTTTACTTAAAAAGAAATTGTTTATATTTGTTGATACATATTTTTTCTTTTTATTTACAAACTTCTTATATGTGTTTATACATATGTTTTCAATAATAAAAAAAAAATTCTTTTATCTGTTTATAGTAATATATGTGTATACATATGTTTTCATTACTTTCAAAATTTTTATATCTTCTTTTTTAGCTAAAAAGAAATTGTTTATATTTGTTGATACATATTTTTTCTTTTTATTTACAAAATTCTTATATGTGTTTATACATATGTTTTCAATAATAAAAAAAAAATTTGTTTTATCTTTTTATAGTAATATATGTGTATACATATGTTTTCATTACTTTCAAAAAAATTGTATATCTTCTTTTTTAGTTAAAAAGAAATTGTTTATATTTGTTGATATTTCAATAATTGATAGTTGATGTGAGAGAGAGTTAGACGTAAAGGAAACTGTTCAGGAAAAAAATTCAAATATTTCTAAAAAAATTTACAAATATTATTTAAAGTGTGACCGATAAACTTATGGTGTAAAGTGGGTTATGTTAAAAAAATTTTCAAAATGAATTTGAACTGTGGAAAATGTGAAAAAACATTTAATCGTAGCGATTTAAAAACTCAATGTAACGGTTTTTGCTCGCGATTACTTCATGCAAAATGTATTGGAATTACGGAATACGATATCAATTTAATAAACACAAAGGAATGCATCATGTGTGTATGCGGAGAGTGTCAATGTTATTTGAAATCGGTAGGGGAAAAAATGAAAAACGTACTAGATGTCATAAATGAAAATAAAGAGAGCCTTGCCAGGCAAGAAAACGAAGTTAAAAATATTCTGAAATATGTTCAAAAGATTAGTGACGGAGAAAAAGCGGTATTGAGTGAAATTAAAAAAATTCAAGTGGAAAAGAATGAAAAGATTCATTTGCGAGTGTTCTTAAAAAAATTCCACCGGTAATAGTGAAACCAAAAGAAAAGCAAGATGTAAAAATAACACAGGAAAAAATAAAGAAATCAGTCGATCCCAAACAAATGTCGTTGAAAATTAATAGTGTTAAGAACAGGCAAAATGGGGTGGTGGAAATTAAATGTGATAGTTTAGAATCATCAAAAAAAATAGAATCTGAATTAAAGTCTAAAATGGGTGATAATTACATTGTGCAACCTACAATACTAAAGAATCCCATAGTTATGGTGTGTGGAATGAGAGAAAAGCATAGTGAAACGGAAATATTACAAATGCTAAAAAATCAAAAGAACATATCAAAGGACGTAAGAGTGGTAAAAGTTTTCGAATCTCAAAAAATACGAAATAAGTATATTGCTATACTTGAGGTAAATAAATTAAATTTTGATAAAATATTAATTGAAGGTAAATTAAATATGGGATGGGAAAAATGCATAGTGTACGATAGTCTAAATGTGAAAAGATGTTTCAATTGCTGGGGATTTAACCATGAAGCTAGAAAGTGCACAAGTAAGAAAGTATGCCCCAAATGTGCAGAGGAACACGAAGAAAAAGATTGCCGAAGTAATCAAGCAAAGTGTATAAATTATATTTCTGCAAACAATAGGCTAAAATTGGAATTGGACACTAATCATGAAGCAAGAGATAAGCAATGTAGAGTATATAAACGAAAATTGGCTGTAGAAAGGCAACAGACCGATTACTAGCAATTAAAGAATATTAATTGTCAATATAAATATATAAAACTAGTATATTTTAATATACAGGGACTAATTAATAATATAACTGAATTAGAACAAATTGTGATGAATGCGGAATATGATTTTGTGCTTCTTTAGGAGACGCATCTATTGGAGGAAGTAGGTGATAATGAAGTAGCATTGAAAGGTTATTGTATTATTAGATGTGATAGTATATCTAGTCATAGTGGTGGAGTTGTTATTTATGTTAGGAATGATTGGAAATATGATGTTCTTAGTAGTGTTGCAATAAATAAAGATCTTTGGTGCTTAACTGTAAGATTAATAAATGGTAAAAAGGAGATTATAGTGACAGTAATATAAAGGTCACCATCATCGAGTAAAAGGCAGTTTTGTGAGCTATTCAAATCATGGATGGATGAATTATTTGAAATGTCAGTAGACAAAATAGTAGTGGGTGATTTTAATATAGACTGGTATGAACAAAACAGCATAACATACAGAGAAGAACTGAAACAGGTAATTAATGACAATAATTGTAAATTAATTATCGATTTTCCGACTCGAATTACACAACATTCGCAAACACTTATTGATTATGTAATCACAAATAATAAAAACATTAAAACGTCAGTTAATAACAATTTAAAAATATCAGATCATCAAACTATTGAAATTATAGTGCCTGTGTGTAGTGATGTAATAAAAAACAAAGGTGATATATCTAAAATTTTAGTATATAATACAACTCGCTTTAGCAAAGCCCTTGATCAAAATAATGTTAATGGTTTTGATAAACTAGTTCATGTCAACAGTCAGGTTAATTTCCTAGTTAGTATATTAAAAAAAGCAATCGAATCAATGACAGTAAGAAAGCCCGCGAAATGGGTAGCAAATTCATGGTTTACGTCGGATTTAAGTAAAATGAAGAAATATAAAGTAATGTTGTTTGAAAAAGTAAAATTACTGGGAGCGTTATAAATCTATAAGCAATATATACAGGGCCAAAATAAAGAAAGCTAAGAGTAATTTTATTAAATCAAAATTCGAAAATTCGTGGGACCATAAAATTTTTAGTACTGAAAGACACCAGAGAGGAAGTTAAAATAGTCGAATCTGCGGATGGTCATTACGAGGATAGTGCAATGGTGGCTAATAAGTTAAATGATTACTTTATAGATAGTTTAAATGTAATTATTGGCTCTATAGATATGGTGGCATACGTGAACTTGATAGACCCTGTTTTTACCCAATTAGAATTTAAACCTATAAATTCGAAGGATTTAATTGAAGTGTTGATGCGAATTAGTAAGAAGCGTGATTACTACGGAGTAAGTTCAAGAATGATTCGGGATAAGATTGATGTTTTGGGTCCTATGCTGCTAAATATAATAAATAAATCGATAGAAACAGGAAAATTTCTTGATTCATGGAAGGAATTAGTGATAGTTCCGGTAAAAAAGGTTCCCAGAAGTAATAGGTGTGAAAACTTTAGACCGGTAAATATGTTACATACCTGCGAAAAAATTATGGAAAAGGTGGTCCAAATGCAATTGGCAGATTATGGGAGAAAAATAAAATCTTGGTGGTGTATCAATCGGGCTTTCGGGGTAAGCATTCATGCGAGACCGCTTTGACATGGGTTTTAACTGAGTGGAAGCTGGCAATAGATCAAGGCAAATTCATAATTGCAGTATTTTTGGATATGAGAAGAGCCTTTGAGACGATTGATCGAGCAATTTTGCTTCAAAAGCTAGAGCAATATGGTATCAATGGTACAGAGCTACAGTGGTTCACATCGTTCTTGACTGGTAGATCGCAAGCAACTAAAATTAGTAGTATATATTCGAACAGTAGAGATGTAACGGTTGGTGTTCCTCAAGGGTCCATTCTCGCAACACTGTTGTTCATATTATTAATTAATGATATGGGAAAAGTAATAAAGTATACAGAACTTAGACTATTTGCTGATGATGCGCTAATATTTATAACGGGAGTGAAAGTTCAAGAATGTGTAAATAAGCTAAAAGAGGACTTAACGCAAATTTGTGAGCGGTTAAAGATGAACAGGATGAAATTAAATATAGATAAAACGAAGTGCATGTGTATTAATATAGACATAGACTTGTGTGTGGAAATGGACAACAAAAATATTGAACTAGTCAAGGAAATCAGTATCTAGGGGTAGCTATAGATTGTAAATTAAAATTTAATAAATTTATAGATTATATTTGTAAAAAACAGAAACAATATTTCGACAATTAGTGCTATAAAGGTATACAATATAATAATCAAACCTCATTTCGAATATTGTGCTGCGATAATTTTTATGGTATCTAAAGAAGATCTCAATAGGTTACAAAAGCAACAAAATAGGGCAATGCGAATAATACTTCGATGTAATAAAATAACACCAAGGCAAAATATACTGGATGCGCTAAAATGGTTAAGTGTAAGACAACGGGTGTGTTTGAGTGTGCTAGTTACTATATTTAAAATTAAGAATAATAAGCTTACAGGATATTTGTGTAGTTATATTAGATATGTCAATGAAGCACAACCATATTCGTTAAGAAATAATGATAGGTTTAGATTAGGTAAATTCAAAAATACAAATACGCAAAATAAGATAATGTATAAGGGTTTGCAAATGTATAATGAAATGCCAATAGAGATAAGAAATGAGACTGAATTAAGAAGATTTAAGAAGAAGATAATTGAATATATAAAAATAAATGTTCCTATTGTATAGAAGTTTAGGTTAGAATATAAGCTATGGTTATAAAGCATGTAGTTATTGCTGTGAAATAAAGCACTACTACAACTACTACTACTACTACTAATAAAAAAAAATCTTTTATCTGTTTATAGTAATATATGTGTATACATATGTTTTCATTACTTTCAAAAAAAATTGATATCTTCTTTTTTAGTTAAAAAGAAATTGTTTATATTTGTTGATACATATTTTTTCTTTTTATTTACAAACTTCTTATATGTGTTTATACATATGTTTTCAATAATAAAAAAAAATTTCTTTTATCTGATTATAGTAATATATGTATATACATATGTTTTCATTACTTTCAAAATATTTATATCTTCTTTTTTAGTTAAAAAGGAATTGTTTATATTTGTTGATACATATTTTTTCTTTTTATTTACAAACTTCTTATATGTGTTTATACGTATGTTTTCAATAATAAAAAAAAAAATCTTTTATCTGTTTATAGTAATATATGTGTATACATATGCTTTCATTACTTTCAAAATTTTTATATCTTCTTTTTTAGCTAAAAAGAAATTGTTTATATTCGTTGATACATATTTTTTCTTTTTATTTACAAACTTCTTATATGTGTTTATACATGTGTTTTCAATAATAAAAAAAAAAAAATCTTTTATCTGTTTATAGTAATATATGTGTATACATATGTTTTCATTACTTTCAAAAAAATTTTACATCTTCTTTTTTAGTTAAAAAGATATTGTTTATATTTGTTGATACATATTTTTTCTTTTTATTTACAAACTTCTTATATGTGTTTATACATATGTTTTCAATAATAAAAAAAAAATTTGTTTTATCTGTTTATAGTAATGTATGTGTATACATATGTTATCATTACTATCAAAAAAATTGTATATCTTCTTTTTTAGTTAAAAGAAATTGTTTATATTTGTTGATACATATTTTTCTTTTTATTTACAAACTTCTTATATGTGCTTATACATATGTTTTCATTACTTTAAAAAAAATTGTATATCTTCTTTTTTAGTTAAAAATAAATTGTTTATATTTGTTGATATTTCAATAATAAAAAAAAAATTCTTTTATCTGTTAATAGTAATATATGTGTATACATATGTTTTCATTTCTTTCAAAAGATTTTTGTATCTTCATTAGTTAAAAAGAAATTGTTTATATTTGTTGATACATATTTCTTCTTTTTATTTACAAACTTCTTATATGTGTTTATACATATGTTTTCAATAATAAAAAAAAAAATTCTTTTATCTGTTTATAGTAATATATGTGTATACATATGTTTTCATTACTTTCAAAATTGTATATCTTCTTGTTTAGATAAAAAGAAATTGTTTATATTTGCTGATACATTTTTTTTTTGTTTATTTACAAACATCTTATATGTGTTTATACATTTGTTTTCAATAATAAAAAAAAAAATTGTTTTTTCTGTTTATAGTTATATATGTGTATACATATGTTTTCATTACTTTCAAAAAATTTTATATCTTCTTTTTTAGTTAAAAAGAAATTGTTTATATTTGTTGATACATATTTTTTCTTTTTATTTACAAACTTCTTATATGTGTTTATACATATGTTTTCAATAATAAAAAAAAATTTGTTTTATCTATTTATAGTAATATATTTGTATACATATGTTTTCATTACTTTAAAAAAAATTGTATATCTTCTTTTTTAGTTAAAAATAAATTGTTTATATTTGTTGATATTTCAATAATAAAAAAAAAAATTCTTTTATCTGTTTATATTAATATATGTGTATACATATGTTTTCATTTCTTTCAAAAAATTTTTGTATCTTCATTAGTTAAAAAGAAATTGTTTATATTTGTTGATACATATTTCTTCTTTTTATTTACAAACTTCTTATATGTGTTTATACATATGTTTTCAATAATAAAAAAAAATTCTTTTACCTGTTTATAGTAATATATGTGTATACATATGTTTTCATTACTTTCAAAAAATTTTATATCTTCTTTTTTAGTTAAAAAGAAATTTGTTGATACATATTTTTCTTTTTATTTACAAACTTCTTATATGTGCTTATACATATGTTTTCAATAATAAGAAAAAAATTCTTTTATCTGTTTATAGTAATATATGTGTATACATATGTTTTCATTACTTTCAAAAAAAATTTATATCTTCTTTTTTAGTTAAAAAGAGATGTAATATATGTGTATACATATGTTTTCATTACTTTCAACAAATTTTTGTATCTTCTTTTTTAGTTAAAATGAAATTGTTTATATTTGTAGATACATATTTTGTTCTTTTTTTTTACAAACTTCTTATATGTGTTTATACATATGTTTTCAATAATAAAAAAAAAATTGTTTTATCTATTTATAGTAATATATTTGTATACATATGTTTTCATTACTTTAAAAAAAATTGTATATCTTCTTTTTTAGTTAAAAATAAATTGTTTATATTTGTTGATATTTCAATAATAAAAAAAAAAATTCTTTTATCTGTTTATATTAATATATGTGTCTACATATGTTTTCATTACTTTCAAAATTTTTATATCTTCTTTTTTAGCTAAAAAGGAATTGTTTACATTTGTTGATACATATTTTTTCTTTTTACTTACAAACTTTTTATATGTGTTTATACATATGTTTTCAATAATAAAAAAAAATTTCTTTTATCTGTTTATAGTAATATATGTGTATACATATGTTTTCATTACATTCAAAATTTTTATATCTTTTTTTTTTTAAAAAGAATTTGTTTATACTTGTTGATACATATTTTTTCTTTTTATTTACAAAATTTTTATATGTGTTTATACATGTTTTCAATAATAAAAAAAAATGTCCTTTATCTGTTTATAGTAATGTACATATGTTTTCATTACTTTCAAAAAATTTTTATATCTTCTTTTTTAGTTAAAAAGAAATTGTTTATATTTGTAGATACATATTTTTTCTTTTTATTTACAAACTTCTTATATGTGTTTATACATATGTTTTCAATAATAAAAAAAAATTTCTTTTATCTGTTTATAGTAATATATGTGTATACATATGTTTTCATTACATTCAAAATTTTTATATCTTTTTTTTTTAAAAAGAAATTGTTTATATTTGTTGATACATATTTTTTCTTTTTATTTACAAAATTTTTATATGTGTTTATACATGTTTTCAATAATAAAAAAAAATGTCCTTTATCTGTTTATAGTAATGTATGTGTATACATATGGTTTCATTACTTTCAAAAAAATTTTATATCTTTTTTTTTAGTTCAAAAGAGATTGCTTATATTTTTGATACATATTTTTTCTTTTTATTTACAAACTTCTTATATGTGTTTATACATATGTTTTCAATAATAAAAAAAAAAATTCTTTTATCTGTTTATAGTAATATATTTGTATACATATGTTTTTATTACTTTCAAAATGTTTCTATCTTCTTTTTTAGCTAAAAAGAAATTGTTTATATTTGTAGATACATATTTTTTCTTTTTATTTACAAACTTCTTATATGTGTTTATACATATGTTTTCAATAATAAAAAAAATTTCTTTTATCTGTTTATAGTAATATATGTGTATACATATGTTTTCATTACATTCAAAATTTTTATATCTTTTTTTTTTTTTAAAGAAATTGTTTATATTTGTTGATACATATTTTTTCTTTTTATTTACAAAATTTTTATATGTGTTTATAAATATGTTTTCAATAATAAAAAAAAACTGTTTTTTAACTGTTTATAGTTATATATGTGTATACATATGTTTTCATTACTTTCAAAAAAATTGTATATCTTCTTTTTTAGTTAAAATGAAATTGTTTATATTTGTTGATATTTCAATAAAAAAAAATTTTTTGTTTTATCTGTTTATAGTAATATATGTGTATACATATGTTTTCATTACTTTCAACAAAATTTTATATCTTCTTTTTTAACTAAAAAGAAATTGTTTATATTTGTTGACACATTTTTTTCTTTTTATTTACAAACTTCTTATATGTGTTTATACATATGTTTTCAATAATAAAAAAAAATTTCTTTTATCTGTTTATAGTAATATATGTGTATTCATATGTTTTCATTACTTTCAAAAAAATTGTATATCTTCTTTTTTAGTTAAAAAGAAATTGTTTATATTTGTTGACATTTCAATAATAAAAAAAATAAATTCTTTTACCTGTTTATAGTAATATATGTGTATAAATATGTTTCCATTACTTTCAAAATGTTTCTATATTCTTTTTTAGCTAAAAAGAAATTGTTTATATTTGTTGATACCTATTTTGTCTTTTTATTTACAAACTTCTTATTTGTGTTTATACATATGTGTTCAATAATAAAAAAAAAATTCTTTTATGTGTTTATAGTAATATATGTGTATACATATGTTTTCATTACTTTCAACAAATTTTTGTATCTTCTTTTTTAGTTAAAAAGAAATTGTTTATATTTGTAGATACATATTTTGTTCTTTTTTTTTTACAAACTTCTTATATGTGTTTATACATATGTTTTCAATAATAAACAAAAATTTTCTTTTATGTGTTAATAGTAATATATGTGTGTATACATATGTTTTCATTACTTTCAAAATTTTTATATCTTCTTTTTTAGCTAAAAAGAAATTGTTTACATTTGTTGATACATATTTTTTCTTTTTACTTACAAACTTTTTATATGTGTTTATACATATGTTTTCAATAATAAAAAAAAATTTCTTTTATCTGTTTATAGTAATATATGTGTATACATATGTTTTCATTACATTCAAAATTTTTATATCTTTTTTTTAGCTAAAAAGAAATTGTTTATATTTGTTGATACATATTTTTTCTTTTTATTTACAAACTTTTTATATGTGTTTATACATGTTTTCAATAATAAAAAAAAAATGTCCTTTATCTGTTTATAGTAATGTATGTGTATACATATGGTTTCATTACTTTCAAAAAAATTTTATATCTTCTTTTTTAGTTCAAAAGAGATTGCTTATATTTGTTGATACATATTTTTTCTTTTTATTTACAAACTTCTTATATACATATGTTTTCAATAATAAAAAAAAAATTGTTTTATCTGTTTATAGTAATATTTATGTATACATATGTTTTCATTACTTTCAAAAAATTTTTATATCTTCTTTTTTAGTTAAAAAGAAATTGTTTATATTTGTTGATACATATTTTTTCTTTTTATTTACAAACTTCTTATATGTGTTTATACATATGTTTTCAATAATAATTTTTTTTTTCTTTTATCTGTTTATAGTAATATATGTGTATACATATGTTTTCATTACTTTCAAAAAATTTTATATCTTCTTTTTTAGTTAAAAAGAAATTTGTTGATACATATTTTTCTTTTTATTTACAAACTTCTTATATGTGCTTATACATATGTTTTCAATAATAAAAAAAAATTCTTTTATCTGTTTATAGTAATATATGTGTATACATATGTTTTCATTACTTTCAAAAAAAATTTATATCTTCTTTTTTAGTTAAAAAGAAATGTAATATATGTGTATACATATGTTTTCATTACTTTCAACAAATTTTTGTATCTTCTTTTTTAGTTAAAATGAAATTGTTTATATTTGTAGATACATATTTTGTTCTTTTTTTTTACAAACTTCTTATATGTGTTTATACATATGTTTTCAATAATAAACAAAAATTTTCTTTTATCTGTTAATAGTAATATATGTGTATACATATGTTTTCATTACTTTCAAAATTTTTATATCTTCTTTTTTAGCTAAAAAGGAATTGTTTACATTTGTTGATACATATTTTTTCTTTTTACTTACAAACTTTTTATATGTGTTTATACATATGTTTTCAATAATAAAAAAAAATTTCTTTTATCTGTTTATAGTAATATATGTGTATACATATGTTTTCATTACATTCAAAATTTTTATATCTTTTTTTTTTTAAAAAGAAATTGTTTATATTTGTTGATACATATTTTTTCTTTTTATTTACAAAATTTTTATATGTGTTTATACATGTTTTCAATAATAAAAAAAAATGTCCTTTATCTGTTAATAGTAATATATGTGTATACATATGTTTTCATTACTTTCAAAAAAATTTTATATCTTCTTTTTTAGTTCAAAAGAGATTGCTTATATTTTTGATACATATTTTTTCTTTTTATTTACAAACTTCTTATATACATATGTTTTCAATAATAAAAAAAAAATTGTTTTATCTGTTTATAGTAATATTTATGTATACATATGTTTTCATTACTTTCAAAAAATTTTTATATCTTCTTTTTTAGTTAAAAAGAAATTGTTTATATTTGTAGATACATATTTTTTCTTTTTATTTACAAACTTCTTATATGTGTTTATACATATGTTTTCAATAATAAAAAAAAAATAAATTGCTTTTATCCATTTATAGTAGTAGATGTGTATACATATGTTTTCATTACTTTCAAAATAGTTATATCTTCTTTTTTAGCTAACAAGAAATTGTTTATATTTGTTGATACATATTTTTTCTTTTTATTTACAAACTTCTTATATATGTTCATACATTTGGTTCAATAATAAAATTTTTTTTTTCTTTTATCTGTTTATAGTAATATATGTGTATACATATGTTTTCATTACTTTCAAAAAAATTGTATATCTTCTTTTTTAGTTAAAAAGAAATTGTTTATATTTATTGATATTTCAATAATAAAAAAAATAAATTCTTTTACCTGGTTATAGTAATATATGTGTATACATATGTTTTCATTACTTTCAAAATGTTTCTATCTTCGTTTTTAGCTAAAAAGAAATTGTTTATATTTGTTGATACCTATTTCGTCTTTTTATTTACAAACTTCTTATTTGTGTTTATACATATGTGTTCAATAATAAAAAAAAAATTCTTTTATGTGTTTATAGTAATATATGTGTATACATATGTTTTCATTACTTTCAACAAATTTTTGTATCTTCTTTTTTAGTTAAAAAGAAATTGTTTATATTTGTAGATACATATTTCGTTCTTTTTTTTTACAAACTTCTTATATATGTTTATACATATGTTTTCAATAATAAATTTTTTTTTCTTTTATCTGTTTATAGTAATATATGTGTATACATATGTTTTCATTACTTTCAAAAAAATTTTATATCTTCTTTTTTAGCTAAAAAGAAATTCTTTATATTTGTTGATACATATTTTTTCTGTTTATTTACAAACTTCTCATATGTGTTTATAAATATGTTTTCAATAATAAAAAAAAACTGTTTTTTAACTGTTTATAGTTATATATGTGTATACATATGTTTTCATTACTTTCAAAAAAATTGTATATCTTCTTTTTTAGTTAAAATGAAATTGTTTATATTTGTTGATATTTCAATAAAAAAAAATTTTTTGTTTTATCTGTTTATAGTAATATATGTGTATACATATGTTTTCATTACTTTCAACAAAATTTTATATCTTCTTTTTTAACTAAAAAAAATTGTTTATATTTGTTGACACATATTTTTTCTTTTTATTTACAAACTCCTTATATGTGTTTATACATATGTTTTCAATAATAAAAAAAAATTTCTTTTATCTGTTTATAGTAATATATGTGTATACATATGTTTTCATTACTTTCAAAAAAATTGTATATCTTCTTTTTTAGTTAAAAAGAAATTGTTTATATTTGTTGACATTTCAATAATAAAAAAAATAAATTCTTTTACCTGTTTATAGTAATATATGTGTATAAATATGTTTCCATTACTTTCAAAATGTTTCTATCTTCTTTTTTAGCTAAAAAGAAATTGTTTATATTTGTTGATACCTATTTTGTCTTTTTATTTACAAACTTCTTATTTGTGTTTATACATATGTGTTCAATAATAAAAAAAAAATTCTTTTATGTGTTTATAGTAATATATGTGTATACATATGTTTTCATTACTTTCAACAAATTTTTGTATCTTCTTTTTTAGTTAAAAAGAAATTGTTTATATTTGTAGATACATATTTTGTTCTTTTTTTTTTACAAACTTCTTATATGTGTTTATACATATGTTTTCAATAATAAACAAAAATTTTCTTTTATGTGTTAATAGTAATATATGTGTGTATACATATGTTTTCATTACTTTCAAAATTTTTATATCTTCTTTTTTAGCTAAAAAGAAATTGTTTACATTTGTTGATACATATTTTTTCTTTTTACTTACAAACTTTTTATATGTGTTTATACATATGTTTTCAATAATAAAAAAAAATTTCTTTTATCTGTTTATAGTAATATATGTGTATACATATGTTTTCATTACATTCAAAATTTTTATATCTTTTTTTTAGCTAAAAAGAAATTGTTTATATTTGTTGATACATATTTTTTCTTTTTATTTACAAACTTTTTATATGTGTTTATACATGTTTTCAATAATAAAAAAAAAATGTCCCTTATCTGTTTATAGTAATGTATGTGTATACATATGGTTTCATTACTTTCAAAAAAATTTTATATCTTCTTTTTTAGTTCAAAAGAGATTGCTTATATTTGTTGATACATATTTTTTCTTTTTATTTACAAACTTCTTATATACATATGTTTTCAATAATAAAAAAAAAATTGTTTTATCTGTTTATAGTAATATTTATGTATACATATGTTTTCATTACTTTCAAAAAATTTTTATATCTTCTTTTTTAGTTAAAAAGAAATTGTTTATATTTGTTGATACATATTTTTTCTTTTTATTTACAAACTTCTTATACATATGTTTTCAATAATAAAAAAAATAAATTGCTTTTAGCCATTTATAGTAATAGATGTGTATACATATGTCTTCATTACTTTCAAAATTGTTATATCTTCTTTTTTAGCTAACAAGAAATTGTTTATATTTGTTGATACATATTTTTTCTTTTTATTTACAAACTTCTTATATATGTTTATACATTTGGTTCAATAATAAAAAATTTTTTCTTTTTTTATCTGTTTATAGTAATATATGTGTATACATATGTTTTCATTACTTTCAAAAAAATTGTATATCTTCTTTTTTAGTTAAAAAGAAATTGTTTATATTTGTTGATATTTCAATAATAAAAAAAATAAATTCTTTTACCTGGTTATAGTAATATATGTGTATACATATGTTTTCATTACTTTCAAAATGTTTCTATCTTCGTTTTTAGCTAAAAAGAAATTGTTTATATTTGTTGATACCTATTTTGTCTTTTTATTTACAAACTTCTTATTTGTGTTTATACATATGTGTTCAATAATAAAAAAAAAATTCTTTTATGTGTTTATAGTAATATATGTGTATACATATGTTTTCATTACTTTCAACAAATTTTTGTAACTTCTTTTTTAGTTAAAAAGAAATTGTTTATATTTGTAGATACATATTTCGTTCTTTCTTTTTACAAACTTCTTATATGTGTTTATACATATGTTTTCAATAATAAAATTTTTTTTTCTTTTATCTGTTTATAGTAATATATGTGTATACATATGTTTTCATTACTTTCAAAATTTTTATATCTTCTTTTTTAGCTAAAAAGAAATTGTTTATATTTGTTGATACATATTTTTTCTTTTTATTTACAAATTTCTTATATGTGTTTATACATGTTTTCAATAATAAAAAAAAAATTTCTTTTATCTGTTTATAGTGATGTATGTGTATACATATGGTTTCATTAATTTCAAAAAAATTGATATATTCCTTTTTAGTTAAAAAGAAATTGTTTATATTTGTTGATACATATTTTTTCTTTTTATTTACAAACTTCTTATATACATATGTTTTCAATAATAAAAAAAAAATGTTTTATCTGTGTATACATATGTTTTCATTACTTTCAAAAAATTTTTAAATCTTCTTTTTTAGTTAAAATGAAATTGTTTATATTTGTTGATGTTTCAATAATAAAAAAAAATGTGTTTTATCTGTTTATAGTAATATATGTGTATACATATGTTTTCATTACTTTCAAAAAAATTTTATATCTTCTTTTTTAGCTAAAAAGAAATTGTTTATATTTGTTGACATATATTTTTTCTTTTTATTTACAAACTTCTTATATGTGTTTATACATATGTTTTCAATAATAAAAAAAAAAAATTCTTTTATCTGTTTATAGTAATATATTTGTATACATATGTTTTTATTACTTTCAAAATGTTTCTATCTTCTTTTTTAGCTAAAAAGAAATTGTTTATATTTGTTGATACATGTTTTTTCTTTTTATTTACAAACTTCTTATATGTGTTTATACATATGTTTTCAATAATAAAAAAAAATTTCTTTTATCCATTTATAGTAATATATGTGTATACATATGTTTTCATTACTATCAAAATTTGTATATCTTCTTTTTTAGCTAACAAGAAATTGTTTATATTTGTTGACATATATTTTTTCTTTTTATTTACAAACTTCTTATATGTGTTTATACATATGTTTTCAATAATAAAAAAAAACTTCCTTTTATCTGTTTATAGTAATATATGTGTATACATATGTTTCCATTACTTTCAAAATTTTTATATCTTCTTTTTTAGCTAAAACTTATATATCTCCTTTTTTAGTTAAAAAGAAATTGTTTATATTTGTTGATACAGATTTTTTCTTTTTATTTACAAACTTCTTATATGTGCATATACATATGTTTTCAATAACAAAAAAAAAATTGTTTTACTGTTTATAGTAATATATGTGTATACATATGTTTTCATTAGTTTCAAAAAAATGTTATATCTTCTTTTTTAGCTGAAAAGGAATTGTTTATATTTGTTGATACATATTTTTTATTTTTATTTACAAACTTCTCATATATATTTATAAATATGTTTTCAATAATAAAAAAAAATGTTTTTTAACTGTTTATAGTTATATATGTGTATACATATGTTTTCATTACTTTCAAAAAAATTGTATATCTTCTTTTTTAGTTAAAATGAAATTGTTTATATTTGTTGATATTTCAATAATAAAAAAAAAAATTTGTTTTATCTGTTTATAGTAATATATGTGTATACATATGTTTTCATTACTTTCAGAAAATTTTATATCTTTTTTTTAGCTAAAAAGAAATTGTTTATATTTGTTGATATTTCAATTATAAAAAAAAAAAAATTATCTGTTTATAGTAATATATCTGTTTATATCTATATATATATATATATCTATGTTTTCATTACTTTCAAAAAAAATTTATATCTTCTTTTTTAGTTAAAAAGAAATTGTTTATATTTGTTGATACATATTTTTTCTTTTTATTTACAAACTTCTTATATGTGCTTATACATATGTTTTCAATAATAAAAAAAAAAATTTCTTTTATCCATTTATAGTAATATATTTGTATACATATGTTTTCTTTACTTTCAAAATTTTTGTATCTTCTTTTTTAGCTAACAAGAAATTGTTTATATTTGTTGATACATATTTTTTCTTTTTATTTACAAACTTTTTATATGTGTTTATACATATGTTTCAATAATAAAAAAAAAATTTCTTTTATCTGTTTATAGTAATATATGTGTATACATATGTTTTCATTACTTTCAAAATTTTTATATCTTCTTTTTTAGCTAAAAATAAATTGTTTATATTTGTTGATACATATTTTTTCTTTTTATTTATAAACTTCTTATTTGTGGTTATACATATGTTTTCAATAATAAAAAAAAAATTTTCTTTTATCTGTTTATAGTAATATATGTGTATACATATGTTTTCATTACTTTCAAAAAAAATTTATATCTTCTTTTTTAGTTAAAAAGAAATTGCTTATATTTGTTGATACATATTTTTCCTTTTTATTTACAAACTTTTTATATGTGTTTATACATATTGTTTTCAATAATAAAAAAAATTTCTTTTATCTGTTTATAGTAACATATGTGTATACGTATGTTTTCATTACTTTCAAAAAAATTGTATATCTTCTTTTTTAGTTAAAATGAAATTGTTTATATTTGTTGAAATTTCAATAATAAAAAAAATGTGTTTTATCTGTTTATAGTATGTTTTCATTACTTTCAAACAAATTTTATATCTTCTTTTTTAGCTAAAAAGAAATTGTTTATATTTGTTGACACATATTTTTTCTTTTTATTTACGAACATCTTATATGTAACAACATGTAATACATATGTTTTCAATAATAAAAAAAATAGTTTTATCTGTTTATAGTAATATATGTGTATACATATGTTTTCATTACTTTCAAAAAAATTTTATATCTGCTTTTTTAGCTAAAAAGAAATTGTTTATATTTTTTGATACATATTTTTTCTTTTTATTTACAAACCTCTTATATGTGTTTATACATATGTTTTCAATAATAAAAAAAAAATTTCTTTTATCCATTTATAGTAATATATGTGTATGCATATGTTTTCATTACTTTCAAAATTTGTATATCTTCTTTTTTAGCTAACAAGAAATTGTTTATATTTGTTGATACATATTTTTTCTTTTTATTTACAAACTTCTTATTTATGTTTATACATACGTTTTCAATAATAAAAAAAAATTTCTTTTATCTGTTTATTGTAATATATGTGTATACATATGTTTCCATTACCTTCAAAAAATGTGTATATCTTCTTTTTTAGTTAAAATGAAATTGTTTATATTTGTTGATACATGTTTTTTTTTTTCATTTACAAACATCTTATATGTGTTTATACATAGGTTTTCAATAATAAAAAAAAAATTCTTTTATCTGTTTATAGTAATATATGTGTATACATATGTTTTCAATACTTTCAAAATTTTTATATCTTCGTTTTTAGCTAAAAAGAAATTGTTTATATTTGTTGATATATATTTTTTCTTTTTATTTACAAACTTCTTATTTGTGTTTATACATACGTTTTCAATAATAAAAAAAAAATCTTTTATCTGTTTATTGTAATATATGTGTATACATATGTTTTCATTACATTCAAAATGTTTATATCTTTTTTTTAGCTAAGAAGAAATGGTTTATATTTGTTGATACATATTTTTTCTTTTTATTTACAAACTTCTTATATGTGTTTATACATGTTTTCAATAATAAAAAAAAATTTCTTTTATCTGTTTATAGTAATATATGTGTATACATATGTTTTCATTACTTTCAAAATTTGTATATCTTCTTTTTTAGCTAACAAGAAATTGTTTATATTTGTTGATACATATTTTTTCTTTTTATTTACAAACTTCTTATTTATGTTTATACATACGTTTTCAATAATAAAAAAAAATTTCTTTTATCTGTTTATTGTAATATATGTGTATACATATGTTTCCATTACCTTCAAAAAATGTGTATATCTTCTTTTTTAGTTAAAATGAAATTGTTTATATTTGTTGATACATGTTTTTTTTTTTCATTTACAAACATCTTATATGTGTTTATACATATGTTTTCAATAATAAAAAAAAATTTCTTTTATCCATTTATAGTAATATATGTGTATACATATGTTTTCATTACTATCAAAATTTGTATATCTTCTTTTTTAGCTAACAAGAAATTGTTTATATTTGTTGACATATATTTTTTCTTTTTATTTACAAACTTCTTATATGTGTTTATACATATGTTTTCAATAATAAAAAAAAACTTCCTTTTATCTGTTTATAGTAATATATGTGTATACATATGTTTCCATTACTTTCAAAATTTTTATATCTTCTTTTTTAGCTAAAACTTATATATCTCCTTTTTTAGTTAAAAAGAAATTGTTTATATTTGTTGATACAGATTTTTTCTTTTTATTTACAAACTTCTTATATGTGCATATACATATGTTTTCAATAACAAAAAAAAAATTGTTTTACTGTTTATAGTAATATATGTGTATACATATGTTTTCATTAGTTTCAAAAAAATGTTATATCTTCTTTTTTAGCTGAAAAGGAATTGTTTATATTTGTTGATACATATTTTTTATTTTTATTTACAAACTTCTCATATATATTTATAAATATGTTTTCAATAATAAAAAAAAATGTTTTTTAACTGTTTATAGTTATATATGTGTATACATATGTTTTCATTACTTTCAAAAAAATTGTATATCTTCTTTTTTAGTTAAAATGAAATTGTTTATATTTGTTGATATTTCAATAATAAAAAAAAAAATTTGTTTTATCTGTTTATAGTAATATATGTGTATACATATGTTTTCATTACTTTCAGAAAATTTTATATCTTTTTTTTAGCTAAAAAGAAATTGTTTATATTTGTTGATATTTCAATTATAAAAAAAAAAAAATTATCTGTTTATAGTAATATATCTGTTTATATCTATATATATATATATATCTATGTTTTCATTACTTTCAAAAAAAATTTATATCTTCTTTTTTAGTTAAAAAGAAATTGTTTATATTTGTTGATACATATTTTTTCTTTTTATTTACAAACTTCTTATATGTGCTTATACATATGTTTTCAATAATAAAAAAAAAAATTTCTTTTATCCATTTATAGTAATATATTTGTATACATATGTTTTCTTTACTTTCAAAATTTTTGTATCTTCTTTTTTAGCTAACAAGAAATTGTTTATATTTGTTGATACATATTTTTTCTTTTTATTTACAAACTTTTTATATGTGTTTATACATATGTTTCAATAATAAAAAAAAAATTTCTTTTATCTGTTTATAGTAATATATGTGTATACATATGTTTTCATTACTTTCAAAATTTTTATATCTTCTTTTTTAGCTAAAAATAAATTGTTTATATTTGTTGATACATATTTTTTCTTTTTATTTATAAACTTCTTATTTGTGGTTATACATATGTTTTCAATAATAAAAAAAAAATTTTCTTTTATCTGTTTATAGTAATATATGTGTATACATATGTTTTCATTACTTTCAAAAAAAATTTATATCTTCTTTTTTAGTTAAAAAGAAATTGCTTATATTTGTTGATACATATTTTTCCTTTTTATTTACAAACTTTTTATATGTGTTTATACATATTGTTTTCAATAATAAAAAAAATTTCTTTTATCTGTTTATAGTAACATATGTGTATACGTATGTTTTCATTACTTTCAAAAAAATTGTATATCTTCTTTTTTAGTTAAAATGAAATTGTTTATATTTGTTGAAATTTCAATAATAAAAAAAATGTGTTTTATCTGTTTATAGTATGTTTTCATTACTTTCAAACAAATTTTATATCTTCTTTTTTAGCTAAAAAGAAATTGTTTATATTTGTTGACACATATTTTTTCTTTTTATTTACGAACATCTTATATGTAACAACATGTAATACATATGTTTTCAATAATAAAAAAAATAGTTTTATCTGTTTATAGTAATATATGTGTATACATATGTTTTCATTACTTTCAAAAAAATTTTATATCTGCTTTTTTAGCTAAAAAGAAATTGTTTATATTTTTTGATACATATTTTTTCTTTTTATTTACAAACCTCTTATATGTGTTTATACATATGTTTTCAATAATAAAAAAAAAATTTCTTTTATCCATTTATAGTAATATATGTGTATGCATATGTTTTCATTACTTTCAAAATTTGTATATCTTCTTTTTTAGCTAACAAGAAATTGTTTATATTTGTTGATACATATTTTTTCTTTTTATTTACAAACTTCTTATTTATGTTTATACATACGTTTTCAATAATAAAAAAAAATTTCTTTTATCTGTTTATTGTAATATATGTGTATACATATGTTTCCATTACCTTCAAAAAATGTGTATATCTTCTTTTTTAGTTAAAATGAAATTGTTTATATTTGTTGATACATGTTTTTTTTTTTCATTTACAAACATCTTATATGTGTTTATACATAGGTTTTCAATAATAAAAAAAAAATTCTTTTATCTGTTTATAGTAATATATGTGTATACATATGTTTTCAATACTTTCAAAATTTTTATATCTTCGTTTTTAGCTAAAAAGAAATTGTTTATATTTGTTGATATATATTTTTTCTTTTTATTTACAAACTTCTTATTTGTGTTTATACATACGTTTTCAATAATAAAAAAAAAATCTTTTATCTGTTTATTGTAATATATGTGTATACATATGTTTTCATTACATTCAAAATGTTTATATCTTTTTTTTAGCTAAGAAGAAATGGTTTATATTTGTTGATACATATTTTTTCTTTTTATTTACAAACTTCTTATATGTGTTTATACATGTTTTCAATAATAAAAAAAAATTTCTTTTATCTGTTTATAGTAATATATGTGTATACATATGTTTTCATTACTTTCAAAATTTTTATATCTTCTTTTTTAGCTAAAAAGATATTGTTTATATTTGTTGATACATATTTTTTCTTTTTATTTACAAACTTCTTATTTGTGGTTATACATATGTTTTCAATAATAAAAAAAAATTTTCTTTTATCTGTTTATAGTAATATGTGTATATACATATGCTTTCATTACTTTCAAAAAATTTTTATATCTTCTTTTTTAGCTAAAAAGGAATTGTTTATATTTGTTGACACATATTTTTTCTTTTTATTTACAAACTTCTTATATGTGTTTATACATATGTTTTCAATAATAAAAAAAAAAAAATTCTTTTATCTGTTTATAGTAATATATGTGTATACATATGTTTTCATTACATTCAAAATGTTTATATCTTTTTTTTAGCTAAGAAGAAATGGTTTATATTTGTTGATACATATTTTTTCTTTTTATTTACAAACTTCTTATATGTGTTTATACATGTTTTCAATAATAAAAAAAAATTTCTTTTATCTGTTTATAGTAATGTATGTGTATACATATGGTTTCATTACTTTCAAAAAAATTGTATATCTTCTTTTTTAGTTAAAATGAAATTGTTTATATTTGTTGATATTTCAATAATAAAAAAAAAATGTTTTATCTGTTTATAGTAATATTTGTGTATACATATGTTTTCATTATTTTCAAAAAATTTATATATCTTCTTTTTTAGTTAAAAAGAAATTGTTTATATTTGTTGATACAGATTTTTTCTTTTTATTTACAAACTTCTTATATGTGCATATACATATGTTTTCAATAACAAAAAAAAAATTGTTTTACTGTTTATAGTAATATATGTGTATACATATGTTTTCATTAGTTTCAAAAAAATGTTATATCTTCTTTTTTAGCTGAAAAGGAATTGTTTATATTTGTTGATACATATTTTTTCTGTTTATTTACAAACTTCTCATATATATTTATAAATATGTTTTCAATAATAAAAAAAAATGTTTTTTAACTGTTTATAGTTATATATGTGTATACATATGTTTTCATTACTTTCAAAAAAATTGTATATCTTCTTTTTTAGTTAAAATGAAATTGTTTATATTTGTTGATATTTCAATAATAAAAAAAAAATTTGTTTTATCTGTTTATAGTAATATATGTGTATACATATGTTTTCATTACTTTCAAAAAATTTTATATCTTCTTTTTTAGCTAAAAAGAAATTGTTTATATTTGTTGACATTTCAATAATAAAAAAAAAAATTTATCTGTTTATAGTAATATATCTGTTTATAGTAATGTATCTATGTTTTCTTTACTTTCAAAAAAATTTTATATCTTCTTTTTTAGTTAAAAAGAAATTGTTTATATTTGTTGAAACATATTTTTTCTTTTTATTTACAAACTTCTTATATGTGCTTATACATATGTTTTCAATAATAAAAAAAAAATTTCTTTTATCCATTTATAGTAATATATTTGTATACATATGTTTTCTTTACTTTCAAAATTTTTGTATCTTCTTTTTTAGCTAACAAGAAATTGTTTATATTTGTTGATACATATTTTTTCTTTTTAATTACAAACTTTTTATATGTGTTTATACATATGTTTTCAATAATAAAAAAAAAATTTCTTTTATCTGTTTATAGTAATATATGTGTATACATATGTTTTCATTACTTTCAAAATTTTTATATCTTCTTTTTTAGCTAAAAAGAAATTGTTTATATTTGTTGATACATATTTTTTCTTTTTATTTACAAACTTCTTATGTGTGGTTATACATATGTTTTCAATAATAAAAAAAAATTTTCTTTTATCTGTTTATAGTAATATATGTGTATACATATGCTTTCATTACTTTCAAAAAAATTTTATATCTTCTTTTTTAGCTAAAAAGGAATTGTTTATATTTGTTGACACATATTTTTTCTTTTTATTTACAAACTTCTTATATGTGTTTATACATATGTTTTCAATAATAAAAAAAAAAAAAATTCTTTTATCTGTTTATAGTAATATATGTGTATACATATGTTTTTATTACTTTCAAAATGTTTCTATCTTCTTTTTTAGCTAAAAAGAAATTGTTTATATTTGTTGATACATGTTTTTCTTTTTATTTACAAACTTCTTATATGTGTTTATACATATGTTTTCAATAATAAAAAAAAATTTCTTTTATCCATTTATAGTAATATATGTGTATACATATGTTTCCATTACTATCAAAATTTGTATATCTTCTTCTTTAGCTAACAAGAAATTGTTTATATTTGTTGATACATATTTTTTCTTTTTATTTACAAACTTTTTATATGTGTTTATACATATGTTTTCAATAATAAAAAAAAAACTTCCTTTTATCTGTTTATAGTAATATATGTGTATACATATGTTTCCATTACCTTCAAAAAAATTTTATATCTTCTTTTTTAGTTAAAAAGAAATTGTTTATATTTGTTGATACATGTTTTTTCTTTTTATTTACAAACATCTTATATGTGTTTATACATAGGTTTTCAATAATAAAAAAAAAAATCTTTTATCTGTTTATAGTAATATATGTGTATACATATGTTTTTATTACTTTCAAAATGTTTCTATCTTCTTTTTTAGCTAAAAAGAAATTGTTTATATTTGTTGATACATGTTGTTTCTTTTTATTTACAAACTTCTTATATGTGTTTATACATATGTTTTCAATAATAAAAAAAAATTCTTTTATCCATTTATAGTAATATATGTGTATACATATGTTTTCATTACTATCAAAATTTGTATATCTTCTTTTTTAGCTAACAAGAAATTGTTTATATTTGTTGATACATATTTTTTCCTTTTATTTACAAACTTTTTATATGTGTTTATACATATGTTTTCAATAATATAAAAAAAACTTTCTTTTATCTGTTTATAGTAATATATGTGTATACATATGTTTCCATTACTTTCAAAATTTTTATATCTTCTTTTTTAGCTAAAAAGAAATTGTTTATATTTGTTGATACATGTTTTTTCTTTTTATTTACATACTTCTTATATGTGTTTATACATATGTTTTCAATAATAAAAAAAAAATAGTTTTATCTGTTTATAGTAATATATGTGTATACATATGTTTTCATTACTTTCAAAAAAAATTTATATCTTCTTTTTTAGCTAAAAAGAAATTGTTTATATTTGTTGATACATATTTTTTCTTTTTATTTACAAACTTCTTATATGTGCTTATACATATGTTTTCAATAATAAAAAAAAAATTTCTTTCATCCAATTATAATAATATATTTGTAAACATATGTTTTCATTACTTTCAAAATTTTTATATTTTCTTTTTTAGCTAAGAAGAAATTGTTTATATTTGTTGATACATAACTTTTTATATGTGTTTATACATATGTTTTCAATAATAAAATAAAAAAAATTCTTTTATCTGTTTATAGTAATATATATGTTATCATTGCTTTCAAAATTTTTATATCTTCTTTTTTAGCAAAAAAGAAATTGTTTATATTTGTTGATACATATTTTTTCTTTTTATTTACAAATTTCTTATATGTGTTTATACATATGTTTGCAATAATAAAAAAAAAAAAATCTTTTTCTGTACATCTGTTTATATTTGTTGATACATATTTTTTCTTTTTATTTACAAACTTCTTATATGTGTTTATACATATGTTTTCAAGAATAAAAAAAAAATTTGTTTTATCTGTTTATAGTAATATATGTGTATACATATGTTTTCATTACTTTCAAAATTTTTATATCTTCTTTTTTAGCTAAAAAGAAATTGTTTATATTTGTTGATACATATTTTTTCATTTTATTTACAAACTTCTTATATGTGTTTATACATATCTTTTCAATAATAAAAAAAAAATTCTTTTATCTGTTTATAGTAATATATGTGTATACATATGTTTTCATTACTTTCAAAAAAATTTTATATCTTCTTTTTTAGCTAAAAAGAAATTGTTTATATTTGTTGATACATATTTTTTCTTTTTATTTACAAACTTCTTATATGTGTTTATACATATGTTTTCAATAATAAAAAAAAATTTTGTTTTATCTGTTTATAGTATGTTTTCATTACTTCAAAAAATTTTTATATCTCCTTTTTTAGTTAAAAAAAATTGTTTATATTTGTTGATACTTTTTATTTACAAACTTCTTATATGTGGTTGTACATATGTTTTCAATAATAAAAAAAAATTGTTTTATCTGTTTATAGTAATATACATATATGTATATATATGTTTTCATTACTTTAAAAAAAAAAATTATATCTTGTTTTTTAGTTAAAAAGAAATTGCTTATATTTGTTGATACATATTTTTCCTTTTTATTTTCAAACTTCTTATATGTGTTTATACATATGTTTTCAATAATAAAAGAAAAATTTCTTTTATCTGTTTATAGTAATGTATGTGTATACATATGTTTTCATTACTTTCAAAATTCTTATATCTTCTTTTTTATCTAAAAAGAAATTGTTTATATTTGTTGATACATATTTTATCTTTTTATTTACAAACTTCTTATATCTGTTTATACATATGTATGTTTTCAATAATAAAAAAAAAATTCTTTTATCTGTTTATAGTAATATATGCGTATACATATGTTTTCATTACTTTCAAAAAAAATTTATATCTTCTTTTTTAGTTAAAAAGAAATTGTTTATATTTGTTGATACATATTTTTTCTTTTTATTTACAAACTTCTTATACGTGCTTATACATATGTTTTCAATAATAAAAAAAAATTTTCTTTTATCCATTTATAGTAATATATGTGTATACATACGTTTTCATTACTTTCAAAATTTTTATATCTTCTTTTTTAGCTAAAAAGAAATTGTTTATATTTGTTGATATATATTTTTTCTTTTTATTTTCAAACTTCTTATTTGTGGTTATACATATGTTTTCAATAATAAAAAAAAAAATTCCTTTGTCTGTTTATAGTAATATATGTGTATACATATGTTTTCATTACTTTCAAAAATTTTTTATCTCCTTTTTTAGCTAAAAAGAAAATTTTTATATTTGTTGATACATATTTTATCTTTTTATTTACAAACTTCTTATATGTGTTTATACATATGTTTTCAATAATAAAAAAAATTTTTGTTTTATCTGTTTATAGTAATATATGTTTATACAGATGTTTTCATTACTTTCAAAAAAATTTTGTATCTTCTTCTTTAGTTAAAAAGAAATTGTTTATATTTGTTGATACCTATTTTTTCTTTTTATTTACAAACTTCGTATATGTGTTTATACATATGTTTTCAATAATAAAATTAAATTTCCTTTATCTGTTTATAGTAATATATGTGTACACATATGTTTTCATTACTTTCAAAATTTTTATATCTTCTTTTTTAGTTAAAAAGAAATTGTTTATATTTGTTGATACATATTTTTTCTTTTTATTTACAAAATTCTTATTTGTGGTTATACATATGTTTTCAATAATAAAAAAAAAAATTCTTTTATCTGTTTATAGTAATATATGTGTATACATATGTTTTCATTACTTTCAAAAAAATTTTATATCTTCTTTTTTAGTTAAAAAGAAATTGTTTATATTAGTTGATACATATTTTTTCTTTTTATTTACAAACTTCTTATATGTGTTTATACATATGTTTTCAATAATAAAAAAAAAAATTGATTTATCTGTTTATAGTAATATATGTGTATACATATGTTTTCATTACTTTCAAAACATTTTTATATCGTCTTTTTTAGTTAAAAAGAAATTGTTTATATTTTTTGATACATATTTTTCCTTTTTATTTACAAACTTCTTATATGTGCTTATACATATGTTTTCAATAATAAAAAAAAAAATTCTTTATCTGTTTATAGTAATATATGTGTATACATATGTTTTCATTACTTTTAAACAAATTTTATATCGTCTTTTTAGTTAAAAAGAAATTGTTTCTATTTGTTGATACATAGTTTTTCTTTTTATTTACAAACTTCTTATATGTGTTTATATATATGTTTTCAATAATAAAAAAAAATTGTTTTATCTGTTTATAGTAATATATGTGTTTGTTTCATTACTTTCAAAAAAATTTTATATCTTCTTTTTTAGTTATATGTGCTTATACATATGTTTAAACTTTTTTTTACATTGTGTATTACTACACTCTGTAGAGTAAGTGCAGGGGTTTTAATGACATGCTATATTATTGTATTAGTATACACAACTATTATAAAATCTACCCATTTATCCCAAATCTAAATTTAAATTATGAAACCATACAACCATAATTATAATACCAGATATTGTTCATGGACATCATATTTGATACTAATTAACATCATAATTGATACTAATCAACACCACATAACTAACACATACACTTATCCTATCCATTAAAATTCAAAATTCAAATTGGTTTAATGCATATTATGCAAATTAGACATTTAACTCACTAAGAGGGAAGTAGATATAAACCTTAAAAATACCTAAACAAAAACATTACAGATTTCCTCCTCATAAATTTCTTCGCTTCATTACAAACAAGTAATAGTTTGGTAATAATTAAAATAGTCAGTTCAGTGGCTGTTTAGTTCCAATAAATCTTCAAAGTTAAAAATAGCCTATACATACAATTTTTAGTCCACAGAGAAGGAGATCTAGATAATTAATTAAAATACTTAAATAATTTAACAAACTTCTCAGACCATAGCACAATATTTCTTGAATTAGTTAACTATACCCACCCACTATTTGTACACATTTTTGTACATCTGATAATTTACCACATTTTATAGCAAAACCGTTGAAAAAACTCCGTGGCGGGAGAGAAACGTCCGGTAAAGCCCAGTAGGAGCCTAAACGGCATCTCTAAATGCATCTAACAAACAAATTAATATTAAACATCGAACATAATCAAACCGTTGAATATGATTCCACTTATACATTAATTACCAGTACCGGGAAGGTAATACAACAAACAAACTAAACACAGCAAATTAGTCAATATACCAGATTCAATTACAACCTAACAAATACAAGCCAATATCCCGAACTAAAATATAATTCAAGTACAATACACAACTCCCATTCCATAATTCATAATCCATAATCCAGTACATTAACATATCACTATTCCACACTAAGCATACATACAAACCTTCATAAAAGATTAACCATTAACACTACCTTCAACTATGAGTCCATGAACAATAAATAATTTGTTAAGCTAAGTGAAATAAATTACATAAAGTATTACTAAATAGAATATTACACACAATCCAAAGTCTGGTTCAGGTTGGCCCATGCTAAACCCATACACAACATAATGGAGGAATGGAAGGTTGTGCACCATTCCACCATATCATTATCATATATATTATCTAAACAATAATATAGCATGTCACTAAAACCTATGCACCTACTCTACAGAGTGTAGTTATACACAATGTAAAGAAAGTTTATAGCATCATATATATTTCAGTGAAGTATAGCATATGCTTATAGGCTCACACCATAACATCATGTGTATTTCGATGAAGTATAGTATGTGCTTTAGCCTCCTGCACTTCTAGAATTTATGCGACAAAATAATCTAGATGATTCCGCTCCTTAAAAATGGGCATAGCTCGAACAATGTCACTTGAAACTAGTAATAGATCGGTAGTATACGTAATAAACTCACTTATTGCTGACTACTGCGGGTTTACCTAGTTTTGTTAAAAGTAGACCTTGTTGTTGAGATATAGATCCGGGAGGGTAAACACTTAAATAATTTGGTTGTGAGTTGAAACCACCTATAACCCAGGCTGGGTGCAATGGGTGAAGAATGGAACACATCAGCTATAGCCTGATAATTGAGGACATTATACATAAGATATTTAAATAAATTGTTAAATAACACATATATGTGGTTCATTGCTGACTCTGAATGTACACATGAGCATCCTCCTCATAAATTTCTTCGCTTCATTACAAACAAGTAATATTTTGGTAATAATTAAAATAGGCAGTTCAGTGGCTGTTTAGTTCTAATAAATCTTCAAAGTTAAAAATAGCCTATACATACAATTTTTAGTCCACAGAGAAGGAGATCTGGATAATTAATTAAAATACTTAAATAATTTAACAAACTTCTCAGACCATAGCACAATATTTCTTGAATTAGTTAACTATACCCACCCACTATTTGTACACATTTTTGTACATCTGATAATTTACCACATTTTATAGCAAAACCGTTGAAAAAACTCCGTGGCGGGAGAGAAATGTCCGGTAAAGCCCAGTAAGAGCCTAAACGGCATCTCTAAATGCATCTAACAAACAAATTAATATTAAACATCGAACATAATCAAACCGTTGAATATGATTCCACTTATACATTAATTACCAGTACCGGGAAGGTAATACAACAAACAAACTAAACACAGCAAATTAGTCACTATACCAGATTCAATTACAACCTAACAAATACAAGCCAATATCCCGAACTAAAATATAATTCAAGTACAATACACAACTCCCATTCCATAATTCATAATCCATAATCCAGTACATTAACATATCACTATTCCACACTAAGCATACATACAAACCTTCATAAAAGATTAACCATTAACACTACCTTCTACTATGAGTCCATGAACAATAAATAATTTGTTAAGCTAAGTGAAATAAATTACATAAAGTATTACTAAATAGAATATTACACACAATCCTAAGTCTGGTTCAGGTTGGCCCATGCTAAACGCATACACAACATAATGGAGGAATGGAAGGCTGTGCACCATTCCACCACATCATTATCATATATATTATCTAAACAATAATATAGCATTATTATCTAAACAATAATATAGCATGTCATTAAAACCTCTGCACCTACTCTACAGAGTGTAGTAATACACAATGTAAAGAAAGTTTATAACATTATATATATTTCAGTGAAGTATAGCATATGCTTATAGGCTCACACCATAACATCATGTGTATTTCGATGAAGTATAGTATGTGCTTTAGCCTCCTGCACTTCTAGCATTTATGCGAAAAAATAATCTAGATGATTCCGCTCCTTAAAAATGGGCATAGCTCGAACAATGTCACTTGAAACTGGTAATAGATCGGTAGTATACGTAATAAACTCACTTATTGCTGACTACTGCGTGTTTACCTAGTTTTGTTAAAAGCAGACCTTGTTGTTGAGATATAGATCCGGGAGGGTAAACACTTAAATAATTTGGTTGTGAGTTGAAACCACCTATAACCCAGGCTGGGTGCAATGGGTGAAGAATGGAACACATCAGCTATAGCCTGATAATTGAGGACATTATACATAAGATATTTAAATAAATTGTTAAATAACACATATATGTGGTTCATTGCTGACTCTGAATGTACACATGAGCATCCTCCTCATAAATTTCTTCGCTTCATTACAAACAAGTAATATTTTGGTAATAATTAAAATAGGCAGTTCAGTGGCTGTTTAGTTCTAATAAATCTTCAAAGTTAAAAATAGCCTATACATACAATTCTTAGTCCACAGAGAAGGAGATCTGGATAAATAATTAATTAAAATACATAAATAATTTAACAAACTCCTCAGACCATATCACAATATTTCTTGAATTAGTTAACTATACCCACTCACTATTTGTACACATTTTTGTACATCTGATAACTTACCACATTTTATAGCAAAACCGTTGAAAAAACTCCGTGGCGGGAGAGAAACGTCCGGAAAAGCCCAGTAGGAGCCTTAACGACATCCCATATATATATATCCTAAATTTGAAATAAAGTCAATAAAATCATAGCATAACATTCCCTAACCACGAACTTATTCATACCGTTGAATATGATTCCACTCAAACATCTATTACCAGTCACCGGGAAGGTAATGGAACATAATATACACAAGTTTTGATTATTAATTAAACTAAGTTTAATTAAATGCAATTACATTCACACAGTAAACAGGCCATGATAAACAAACATATATTTATAATGGATACGCATCCTTATTCCAATCATTTTACCCATGATATTTGGAGGCGGTGATTAACATACATGTAACTTTCATAATTAATCATTAACATTAGTTCATGTGATCAACTCTGATCTCAGGCACTTGGCCAAACAACTAATGAGTAATTGGAGTCGTGCAGCTATAGGCTCACACTATAACATCATATATATTTCAGTGAAGTATAGCATATACTTATAGGCTCACACCATAACATCATGTGCATTTCGATGAAATATAGTAATTGCATATGTATGTGTATGTATAGTATAGCCTCCTGCACTTCTAGCATTTATGCGAAAAAATAATCTAGATGATTGCGCTCCTTAAAAATGGGCATAGCTCGAACAATGTCACTTGAAACTGGTAATAGATCGGTAGTATACGTAATAAACTCACTTATTGCTGACTACTGCGGGTTTACCTAGTTTTGTTAAAAGCAGACCTTGTTGTTGAGATATAGATCCGGGAGGGTAAACACTTAAATAATTTGGTTGTGAGTTGAAACCACCTATAACCCAGGCTGGGTGCAATGGGTGAAGAATGGAACACATCAGCTATAGCCTGATAATTGAGGACATTATACATAAGATATTTAAATAAATTGTTAAATAACACATATATGTGGTTCATTGCTGACTCTGAATGTACACATGAGCATCCTCCTCATAAATTTCTTCGCTTCATTACAAACAAGTAATATTTTGGTAATAATTAAAATAGGCAGTTCAGTGGCTGTTTAGTTCTAATAAATCTTCAAAGTTAAAAATAGCCTATACATACAATTTTTAGTCCACAGAGAAGGAGATCTGGATAAATAATTAATTAAAATACATAAATAATTTAACAAACTCCTCAGACCATATCACAATATTTCTTGAATTAGTTAACTATACCCACTCACTATTTGTACACATTTTTGTACATCTGATAACTTACCACATTTTATAGCAAAACCGTTGAAAAAACTCCGTGGCGGGAGAGAAACGTCCGGAAAAGCCCAGTAGGAGCCTTAACGGCATCCCATATATATATCCTAAATTTGAAATAAAGTCAATAAAATCATAGCATAAGTAGATAAACTATGACAGTTCTGGCCCACCTTTTTAGCTTTCAGGATTTCGCCACAGATGGCGCCACCGTCGCTAGGTGGTTTGAGCCCGTGCTAAATGTAGGTGTGTCTTGGTTGCTTTGGTTTGGGTCTTGGATCCACTATTGCGCCTTGGGTGCACACCTATAAATTATGGAGATTATTCCTTAACATCTGAAGAAGAATTAGCAACACCCAAACATTCAAGAACATTGACAGGAAGATCTCCTGTCACCTCCCCCGATACGTCTGTATACATAGTTTCAAACTATTTAAAGCTATTCACTGATAATAGTCCTAAAATTGATCCAACCTATGGAGTTTACTATGATAACAACGCGTGGAGAATCGGTAATTCAACGTTTGATGTTGATGATGTAGGAAATATTGTTATCAAGGGGAAGAGCTATAAAACAACTTTGGGGTTATGTGAGCTGCTTTTATGAAGGATCCTGTAAAAAGTCTATATACTAAAGAGGATTTAACTAATTATGGATCTATTTTGAGAGATACCAATGCATATAAACGTGACTATGCTGAAGATGGACAAATAAAAGGTACTAGAGCGGCTAAGTATAAAGCTAAAATGAGTAAACTTATACAGCATAAAGGCATGGGACTAATGCGTCTGCCTAAAGAAAACATTGATCACATTTACTGGGATGATCCAAATGAATTAGTGGATAGACTGCGCCTTCTAATGGCATCAAAGCAGGCTGGAAACACCAGTCACAACAATGAAATTGTATCTATCCTGGAGGAGTTGCGAGAAGCAGATATTATAGTTTAAATACTACTCCATTACCATACTTCTTCACAATCTACAGATGAGCGTTGACAAGTTTGAACGTTTCTCTTAGCGAGGATATCTTGGGAAAGCAGGTGAACGTGGACCAACAGGAGCTCAGGGACCAGCCGGTAAACAAGGAATTCAAGGACCAGATGGTAAACGAGGAGCTCAGGGTCCAGCTGGTGAACAAGGAGGGCAGGGTATTGGATTTAATTTAACGATAAACGGAGACTACGATCTAAACTCAAAGTGTATAAAAAGACTTGGTGAACCCTTTGAAAATGATAATGCTACTACCAAAGACTATGTTGACAAGAAAATTAAAATAAGTGTTGAAGAAATAAAAAAAACTATTAATATAGAGGTGACAAATTTAACGTTATATATCAATGATGAAATCGCGAAGATTGAAAACTATCTGTTTACTTCAGTAATAAATAAGAAAGACTTGACACCAAAAGATGGTGTATATGAGTAAAAACTCTTGAGAAATCTGTTTCATTTAAAATTACGATGAGTAAGAGACAAGTGGTAAATGAGCTGCATAAACCAGCGAGAAAAAATTTTAAACGACGTCGTGTGATTATCAAAGGACTAGATGACTTGTGGCAGGCAGACTTGGTTGAAATGGATCCATACAAGTATGTGAACAAGGGTTACCGCTATCTGCTGACAGTAATTGATACCTTCTCCAAATATGCATGGGCAATTTCAATTAAAATAAAAACTGGTGTAGAAGTAAGAGATGCCATGCAGTCTATATTAAGCGAGGGACGAATACCTAAAAACCTGCAGACTGATGATGGAAAGGAATTCTACAACAGCCTCTTTAAAAATCTAATGATGAAGCATGCAATTAATCATTACTCTACGTACAGTTTCCTCAAAGCATCAATAGTAGAACGATTTAACCGAACTCTAAAGGATATGATGTGGAAGGAATTCAGCTTTAATGGAACTTATCAGTGGATTGGTATGGTAAAGAAACTGCTCACTGAATACAATTCAAGAATACATCGAACTACAAAAATGAGACCACGTGATATCAACGCCTCCTATGAGAAACAACTGCTTTCAACTGTATACAGTCATATAAAGATTGTTGTTCCTGCAAAGTATAAAGTTGGAGATTTTGTACGCATCAGCAAATACAAGCATATATTTGAGAAAGGCTATACACCAAACTGGACAGCTGAGATTTTTAAAATCATTAAAGTTCAAAGCACAAACCCCATCACATATCGGTTGGAAGATTATCAAGGAAATCCAATCACAGGAGGCTTTTATGAATTGAAGCTGCTGAAAGTTAAACACCCAAACCTATATCTCATAGAGAAAATCATAAAGAAGAGTGGAGATAAAGCTTACGTTAAATGGCTCGGATTTTCATCAAAACACATTTCTTGGATTAATAACAAAGATGTTTTATAATATCTTGAAGAAACATTTAACAATTTAAAATAAATTATAATACTTTATACATGTAGTTATAATGCAAATTACTTTAATAAATAAAACTAAAACTATAATACATTTATTATTTACACTAGACTTGGAGACTGTCTGTGGTTGCCAATTGTTGATCTGATGAAATGGAGTAATGCCTCCATGGTAGAGTATCCATCGTTCCGCTCATAATATGTCGCTTATTATCATAAGGACTCAATGCGATCTTCTTTTGACTGACAGTGTACACGCTATGGTTATGGGATTGTATGGAGCTCTGATTGGCAGTTAATATTCGCTCGTTATTCAAGCATTCGACGTAGTCTTCGAAATTGATATGCTTCTGGACTACATTAGCCTTTACTCCTTTCACTTTGTTTACAGTTTTACCAGCGTTTATACGCAGACTGTACATTTTCGAGCGCAAGCCTACAAATTCGCTCATGATTTTCCCATTCAGCTCATCCTTCATTAGCCTAGGAATATCATCATGGTTTTGTTGCACCTAAATAAGTTTTCTTAGCAGGGAAGTTGTAGATATCAGCATTATGCGAATTTCACAACATGACATCACCATGAACAGATTCTAGACGATGTCAGTGAGGGTTCTGGGGTATGTGTGTATTGAAAAGTCTTATGTTTTATAAATACTTGTTTTTATTTCCAATAAAATTTCTTATTATAAAAGCATTTCTTATAGCACATTGTCCAATATGAACTTGGCAAGATGGCGCATTTGTGTTAATCTCTATTAGTTTTCCACAGTTGTATTCATCTTCAACGTTAATAATGATTTCACCCTCTCCAACTATCTTCTGCACCCAATGAACTTTTTCAGCTCCCTTTACATATACGGTTTTGTTTCGAAGCAGTGGTTCAACTATAGTGTACAGCTTGTGATACGGTATGTATCATCCCAGCGGAATCCATGAAAATTATGTTGAAGCCATTTTACTTGTCTCTTTTTTGCTGAAATCAAATCATTGTATCTGAACGGTGGTTGAAATATAAAGTGCTGCATCTGGTTTTCATTGTTTAAAATTGCCAGTTCTTTAGTGATGAATTCATTGAGATTTGTTTTGAATCCTTGGACGTCTACGATGACAGCCATCTTCTTAATTTAAATTTCTAACTTCACTTGTCTGCGGACTGTATTCCACTATTCGATCGTGTAGAAGCAGGCAATATGCTGTTGTATTAGCCGGTATATTTTCAGATGTCTTGAATTCTAGCCTTATGTCAACAGGTCCAGTTTTTATTGTTTCGTTTTGATGTGATTTGAACTTCTCCCATGTGAGGAACGGCTGATACTGATGACCATAGTAAGATTGTGTAAACTTTATATACATCTCATACAGCAATGCGTATCTATTCAAATCAAATTTCAAATTCAAATCATCATAGGGATATGATTCTGAGTTCAAATGAACTGTAAATTCGGTGAGTTGACAGTGATCAAACTTGCTTGCATCTTTGGTTTTATTGTTCCTTCGATCCGTTTGTAATGCTAAGATGATAAATCGAGGTTTCTCCAGTTGAGTGGAAGTCTTAACTGACCAGGTTTGATGCGTGGACTCCGGTAGTACTGGATACTCATATATGTCCCAGCTGCGGAATGGTATTTGTATCGGGCGACCTCTCCCGATAATTTTAAATAGTTGCAGCTTTTCATCATCGGATACTGTAACATGTGGAATACTCCATTGAAGTTTGGTAATTTCAATTTTCATCACATCAGTGGGTGATATAATGGCATTATCGTCTGTCCTGCTCCGGATCAATATGAGTTCATGTTTGGAATTTATCAGAATTTTCTTGTAATCTTCAGCGAATCCCAATAAATATTTCAGAGGTACACAATAGTTAAACAGTCCATTGGCTGGTATAACGGATGAATCTGGTGACCAGCTGCCGTTGAGTAGTATCCTGCTTATATTTGCATTTAGCGATACGTAGTTTTTTTAATGTTGTCGCAATCCCAAGATTTCTTGTACGATCGATTTCCACTGCATTCAATTCATATAATTTTGCAGTTGCTGAAACGGTTCCATCCAGCTTTGTTAGAGATCCCTCAATGTAAAGAAAACTCCTGCTGGGTAGAAGATTCAAGTCCTGATGTTGTACAGAGATACGGATTTCATCGCTGTTTTTAAATGATGTTAGAAGTGGTGAATAGGAGTGATGTTCAAATTTAGTATCACTGTTATCAAAGCGAGCGTCTGGTGCAATATCTAGTATTCCTTTATTCATTGTTTCAGCGTTAAGCCTATCGATTGTAAATATGCTGTATTTGCAGGTGTTAATGTAGGTCTCGACCGCTTCAAGGTTGTCCGCTGACTAATGATCTTGTCTGCTCCGAACTCGTATTTATGATTATTGTATATCAACATGATGTGCTCTTCAAATGTAACCTGATGTTTATAGTCTCTCCTCTGAAGTTGATTAAGTCACCGTCTTGGTCAAGGAGCTTCAATGTTAGAGAACTTATACGTTTGGTGTTCACAGGCAAATAGATTACATTTTTGGGTACCTCCACTATTTTATACCCAGGCCCAACGTTCGGGGAAAACTCGTGGAGAGTGTGTACTTGTGTGTTTTTGAAGAATGATCCTGATATAATATTACATTCGATGCGTATAGTATTTACTTTAATGATGTTGACTGGCAACTCTGATGCATGCACTATATTAGCAGATAAGTTACTTTTACTGAATCCTAGCAGAGGAGCTATGGATCTCTGTTTTTCAAAATGTATTTCTTCAGTTGCCTTAACTTCACTCTTCAATGTATTATTGTTAGCCTTTATTGTAACCTTTATCCTTCTCCCTTCTTTATCCAAGTATCCTTGTACATATTTTGCTACATCATCAATCTCATAGGATCCAACAGGTATCTCAACAACCTCATTCCCTACATGAACCAGATTATTGCTCACAGCAATATTTGGTATAGAGTTGTATGTTTGAAAATCAATTAATCCACAAACATAATCCGTTGCTAGCTCCAGCGGAGGAAAGTACTCAGCACTGAGTAGAGATGAATTTCCCGTGAGAGTAAGTGTTAATGACATGGCGGTTGATAATGAACTGTCACAATTTCAATATAGATACATTTATTTATAGATAATAATTAATGGCTATAACAATTATATAAAAACTCTAAACATAAGTGACCGCAAATTACTGCATCATAGTTCTGATAAGAACTGTAGTTGTACGTAATATTACTACCCAAGTAGTTTATGAGCTCCAGTGGTGGTTGGTGATTGCCAAAGCTATCAAAGTACTCGATGTTATCACCTTTCTTGTAGTACGCTACCCAGTGTGTACCTGCTCCAGTTGAGATGTCCAAGTTAACAATACCGCTTTCTCGCTTCCATGGCTTTTTAGGTAGATTATCACGCATAAATACTCCTCTGAAGTGCGGTAAGTGTGTGGTATATTTGTGAAGATCCAACTCGTTTAGCGGTCTTTTGGGTAGCGTCTTTAATAGTTTTTTGGTTGAGGTTGTAGATAGAGTCCAAGTCCTTTTCTGTATGGCTTCAAGAACAGCCCGTTTCCATCTTTACCAACCGCTATAGTTTCCATTGCTTGGTTATGACGTTTGCTTTCTTCCAATTTTGCCTTTGCCGCACTGGTATCATTTACTGCTTTAGCTATGCCTGCTGCACCTCCCGATAGTGCTCCCAATGCTGAAAGCCCAGCAAACAACGGGATGAGGAATGGAAGTGCCCCACCAACCTTTGGTACAGGTATCACTCGTGGAGTTTTAATTGATTTCTTCTTTCTTTTCACAATATTTTTAGCTGCACTAAGAGCTATTTTTATAGCTTCCATCAAGTCTTTTTGGTTTTTTGATTTTTAAAATCTTACGTGCATTTCGTACTGCTTCTCGGAATGTGGGTTGGCGTTTATTTTTAGCCTTAAGACCCATACCTAGCTTAATTTTAGCCTTCATTGCGTTTGTTATAAGCCAGGCGTTGGCACGTTCACTCAAATTTGCATCTGTAGATTTTGCATGCTGCCAGGCTTTTTCAGCTAATATTTTATCAGCTATATGTCGATCACTTGTATCTTTATGTCGCGAGTATGCTATAGCGTGTTCTTTGCAGGCTGCGTCCAATGGATTAATGCCTGGATCTCCTCTCGCCAATCTTTTTTGTAACTTTGTTCCTGGTCCACAGTACTGGTATCCCGGTAGATGTAATTCTACAGGTAATTTCTTGATGATTGAATTTAATAGTCCTCTGCCCCCTTTCAAAGATTTTCTGGAGCGTTTCGATTTGTGATCCGGCATCTTATAAGGTTCCGATGATACTGTTGAAATGTAATATAAACAGGTATACTTATAGGAATCCCGTTAGTCTTCAATATGCGGTTCATTAAACAACAACAAGCTTTTCCTGTTCGAAATGCTGATGTAGCTGTTATGAAGGTGAAAAAGAAGCATGGGCCCCTATTGCCTAATAGTATAAGGAGCATCATTGTTGGACCATCGAATTGTGGAAAAACTAATGTTATGATAAGTTTGCTGGAACATCCCAATGGTCTGAGATATGAAAATATTTACATATATTCAAAATCTTTGCATCAACCAAAGTATGAATAGTTGAAGCGAGTGATGACCCGCATATCAGGATTGGGGTATTATACATTCTCAAACAACTGCGACGTTCTACCTCCAGAGGAAGCCAAATCACATTCAGTGTTTATTTTCGATGATGTAGGATGTGAAAAGCAAGATAATGTGCGATCCTATTTTTGCATGGGTCGCCACGAAGATATAGACAGCTTCTATCTCTGTCAAACATATACGCATATACCAAAGCACTTAATACGTGACAATGCTAATTTAATCATCTTATTCAAGCAAGATGACTTGAATTTGAAACATATCTATAATGATCATGTGAACACAGACATGAAGTTTGATAAATTTCGAAGAGCCTGTGCTGAGTGTTGGAAGGATGAATATGGTGTCTTGATGATTGATAAGGATAGCTCATTAAACAATGGACGCTACCGTAAGGGATTTGATACCTTCATTGTACTATAAAAGGATGAAACATGCGAAATATTCATAAGTCGAAGTTGTAACTCAGCCGAAAGCACACCGAATCCTGTGGAACTTCTGAGTAAATTAAAGCTGTTCATCTGTTATCAGACCTGTTTGAAAAGCTATTAAACTGTTATCAGAGCTGTTTGGAAAGCTATTAAGCTGTTATCAGAGCTGTTTTAAAAGCTGTTAAGCTGTTACCAGAGCTGTTCGGAAAGCTGTTAAGCTGTTATCAGAGCTGTTTGGAAAGCTGTTAAGCTGTTATCAGAGCTGTTTGAAAAGCTGTTATCAGAGCTGTTTGGAAAGCTGTTAAGCTGTTATCAGAGCTGTTTTAAAAGCTGTTAAGCTGTTACCAGAGCTGTTTGGAAAGCTGTTTACCTGTTATCAGAGCTGTTTGAAAAGCCATTATTCAGTTAATATCGAAGATGAATGAAAATCTATTAAAAGAAATCATCAAGACAAGGAATGCAGTGCGAAGGAAATTTAAAGCTCTAAAGACGGGAAGGATTGAAGCAGAAGCTCAACTTGAAGAAACTTTCAAGCCAATCACCAAACCTTTAAAAGAGTTTGTTACCAGAGTCAGAAACGAGCCACCAGTCAAATTGGAACCAAAAGAAGAAAAAGAAGAAGAAGACAACGAAATTGTGGAACCTTTTACTCCTCCAAAACGAAAATATGTGAAAATGGAGGCTAGTAGCACACCTATAAATTATGGAGATTATTCCTTAACATCTGAAGAAGAATTAGCAACACCCAAACATTCAAGAACATTGACAGGAAGATCTCCTGTCACCTCCCCCGATACGTCTGTATACATAGTTTCAAACTATTTAAAGCTATTCACTGATAATAGTCCTAAAATTGATCCAACCTATGGAGTTTACTATGATAACAACGCGTGGAGAATCGGTAATTCAACGTTTGATGTTGATGATGTAGGAAATATTGTTATCAAGGGGAAGAGCTATAAAACAACTTTGGGGTTATGTGAGCTGCTATTTATGAAGGATCCTGTAAAAAGTCTATATACTAAAGAGGATTTAACTAATTATGGATCTATTTTGAGAGATACCAATGCATATAAACGTGACTATGCTGAAGATGGACAAATAAAAGGTACTAGAGCGGCTAAGTATAAAGCTAAAATGAGTAAACTTATACAGCATAAAGGCATGGGACTAATGCGTCTGCCTAAAGAAAACATTGATCACATTTACTGGGATGATCCAAATGAATTAGTGGATAGACTGCGCCTTCTAATGGCATCAAAGCAGGCTGGAAACACCAGTCACAACAATGAAATTGTATCTATCCTGGAGGAGTTGCGAGAAGCAGATATTATAGTTTAAATACTACTCCATTACCATACTTCTTCACAATCTACAGATGAGCGTTGACAAGTTTGAACGTTTCTCTTAGCGAGGATATCTTGGGAAAGCAGGTGAACGTGGACCAACAGGAGCTCAGGGACCAGCCGGTAAACAAGGAATTCAAGGACCAGATGGTAAACGAGGAGCTCAGGGTCCAGCTGGTGAACAAGGAGGGGCAGGGTATTGGATTTAATTTAACGATAAACGGAGACTACGATCTAAACTCAAAGTGTATAAAAAGACTTGGTGAACCCTTTGAAAATGATAATGCTACTACCAAAGACTATGTTGACAAGAAAATTAAAATAAGTGTTGAAGAAATAAAAAAAACTATTAATATAGAGGTGACAAATTTAACGTTATATATCAATGATGAAATCGCGAAGATTGAAAACTATCTGTTTACTTCAGTAATAAATAAGAAAGACTTGACACCAAAAGATGGTGTATATGAGTAAAAACTCTTGAGAAATCTGTTTCATTTAAAATTACGATGAGTAAGAGACAAGTGGTAAATGAGCTGCATAAACCAGCGAGAAAAAATTTTAAACGACGTCGTGTGATTATCAAAGGACTAGATGACTTGTGGCAGGCAGACTTGGTTGAAATGGATCCATACAAGTATGTGAACAAGGGTTACCGCTATCTGCTGACAGTAATTGATACCTTCTCCAAATATGCATGGGCAATTCCAATTAAAATAAAAACTGGTGTAGAAGTAAGAGATGCCATGCAGTCTATATTAAGCGAGGGACGAATACCTAAAAACCTGCAGACTGATGATGGAAAGGAATTCTACAACAGCCTCTTTAAAAATCTAATGATGAAGCATGCAATTAATCATTACTCTACGTACAGTTTCCTCAAAGCATCAATAGTAGAACGATTTAACCGAACTCTAAAGGATATGATGTGGAAGGAATTCAGCTTTAATGGAACTTATCAGTGGATTGGTATGGTAAAGAAACTGCTCACTGAATACAATTCAAGAATACATCGAACTACAAAAATGAGACCACGTGATATCAACGCCTCCTATGAGAAACAACTGCTTTCAACTGTATACAGTCATATAAAGATTGTTGTTCCTGCAAAGTATAAAGTTGGAGATTTTGTACGCATCAGCAAATACAAGCATATATTTGAGAAAGGCTATACACCAAACTGGACAGCTGAGATTTTTAAAATCATTAAAGTTCAAAGCACAAACCCCATCACATATCGGTTGGAAGATTATCAAGGAAATCCAATCACAGGAGGCTTTTATGAATTGAAGCTGCTGAAAGTTAAACACCCAAACCTATATCTCATAGAGAAAATCATAAAGAAGAGTGGAGATAAAGCTTACGTTAAATGGCTCGGATTTTCATCAAAACACATTTCTTGGATTAATAACAAAGATGTTTTATAATATCTTGAAGAAACATTTAACAATTTAAAATAAATTATAATACTTTATACATGTAGTTATAATGCAAATTACTTTAATAAATAAAACTAAAACTATAATACATTTATTATTTACACTAGACTTGGAGACTGTCTGTGGTTGCCAATTGTTGATCTGATGAAATGGAGTAATGCCTCCATGGTAGAGTATCCATCGTTCCGCTCATAATATGTCGCTTATTATCATAAGGACTCAATGCGATCTTCTTTTGACTGACAGTGTACACGCTATGGTTATGGGATTGTATGGAGCTCTATTGGCAGTTAATATTCGCTCGTTATTCAAGCATTCGACGTAGTCTTCGAAATTGATATGCTTCTGGACTACATTAGCCTTTACTCCTTTCACTTTGTTTACAGTTTTACCAGCGTTTATACGCAGACTGTACATTTTCGAGCGCAAGCCTACAAATTCGCTCATGATTTTCCCATTCAGCTCATCCTTCATTAGCCTAGGAATCTTTTTATTCATGAGCGGTAAATTGAATTCATTATCTTCTGGGTAATCACTTGTATCAAATTTGTTTATATTTTCGGCCATGAACTCATATGCATTTTTCTCGTCAAGCTCATATATTAGAGAATCTGTATCAGTATACATGACTTTACATTTATCTCCATACTCACGCTGCATAAAACTGTAGTGAAAATCGTAGAGGCATATTATCGAAATTTCCATAACTGCCATTCCTATATAGAGCGGCTTATTGAATAATATTTTGAGTCGCCTTAATTCCACAGCAACTAAATTCTCATCAAATATCGTTGCACTGTGGAAGTTTGGTGCCGCAATCCGAGCTTTTGCACCATAGCGACCTTCCCACTTCATGCAAAGCTTGATATCGCTATACTTGCGTACATTTTCCATGGTCTTACCAAAAGCTGCATTATTCATCTTCTTATAGCTGTCCTTCTCATTATCGCTTGTAGCCTGCATCCGTTTGGTGGTTTTTAAGTCAATATATGGCTTAAGCCAAGCTGATTGGTCGAATTGAAGTACCCGGTGCACTTTTTTCAGGATGAGTACATGTGATAAGCATTGCTTCAAATTTCGGTAGTGTATAACATATTTAGTTTTTGGATGTATTGTTGTCAGAAGCTTTTCTAATTTTGCTCCAGGTGGTGCTGCATGCTCAGAGCAAAACGGTAAGTCCTTATGCTTATCATGCAGATGTTGAGGATAATCCAAGTCGACTTCGAATATGTATCCAGTTGGAGAATCATCAGGAATTTCGGAAACTTCAATATTGGGAACATCAACCCATTTGAATCCTCCGGTTGGTAAATGCTGTGACATGGCCCATCCATAAAGGTTATTGACATCATAATACATCAAGTATTTCTCTTCCTCCTCAGGCTTAAAATCATCCATATATTTGTTATTGGCTTTACTATATCTGTTCGAACATTGACTTATACCACCTCGAATGCCTCTCTCTATGAATAGCAGTATATCTACGTCGGTTATCAGCTCTAATTTCACATTAGTGTATTTTAGCATAGCATCCCATGTTAGGCCTGGCATGGTGTAATAATGTGCTGGATCTAAATTGTATGTCTTCATGCACACTTCTCGAAAGTTCTCAAACACATCGGCCAATAGGAGAACATCAGTCTTAAGGTATAGATCTGAATATTCACCAAGTGTTTGTATTTCAAATTTTTGCCAGATATCCTTAATAATGAAGTGAGCATCATATCCAGATAAATTGTGAAAAATGACTGGAACTATGGAGCAATCTTGGTACATTAGATTGCATGCATTGTGCGCTGGCCCTCGGTATTTTCCTGTTAAAAGAATTTATGAAAAGAAATGAATTGAATTATGCTTCTCACTATTTACCTGTTAAGTGGCAATGGTCCCGGACTCGTTCCTCATCGGTTGCAAACGTTTTTTCACATATATGGCAGCAAGTATTTTCCATATGCGATCGCCGTTCCTCTTTAGTCAGGGGTTGCATTGGTCTGATGTTCAGCTTCTCCTGTACAGCTATGGATGCAATCTTTTGCAATTCTAATGCAAACCATTTTTGACAGTCTTTGCCTCTATATGCTCTGTAATATGAGAGCTTATCATCATGTTTGCAGTGGAAATAGAATCCTATGCTGTGAACTTCATGTTCCTGGATTCGCTGTGTATTTTGATCGTTTCCCTGAATCGGCTTCAATATTGATTCAAGATCAGCATACACACAAAACGGGACTGGATTCTTATGGTTATAATTCTTATATTCCAACCATTTCTTTTCCTCTGAGGGAAACATAGTTCTGCAATCATTTTGTTTCTCGCATTCGGGAGTGTGTGATGCTAATTTTTCTTCAGAGTAAAAGTAGAGCAAACATCTCTCACATATATACTTTCTACCATCATGTTTTGAAGTTTGCTTCGATATGAGTCGAGAAAGATCTTTGATCCAGCAGAAATGATATCTGCTTGCATCATCATCATCATCATCATCATCGTCATCATCATCATCGTCATCATCATCAGCCTGTTCATAGTCATCTTGCAGCATTAAGAGATTTACATGTCGCTCCATCCTGTGTTTCGTAAGTCTAACTGGAACTGTGGTGAAGAAACGCTCTTTCTCTAGGATGAACACGTTTATTGATAAATCGTTCTGGCCTTCAAATTGTGTCATTTGCTTAGGCGTCATGGGAAATGTTATTCCAGTTAAATTTAGCACAGTTGAATAATGTGGATATGATGAGGTCCTTTCAGAATGAGCATTTGTAGGGTATAGCGCTGAGATTACGGCCCACGCGAAGCATGCTTCATCATTATTTTGTACATTGATGCAAGCTTTCTTTGATGCAATCTCCTTTGGCAGAGGTATATAAAATGATCCCCGAATCGGCTCAAACTTGTTGATATGCACCGCTAAATGTATTATAGAATGCAGAGCCCAACCACTGTCTTTCTCTTGAAACTCTTCCAGTTGAGTAAGTATTGGGTCGTATATATTTAATTTATACCACTCATTCAAATTATCCTCCACACTGATTGGGGCAGTTCTTGCTTGGAAGCAGGGGCGGATTCCCCTATAGGCCGAGTAGGCCCGGGCCTAGGGCGGCAGATTTACGGGGCGGCAAAGCTTGGTGATTTTTTGTTGTAGTTGTGGGTATTTCATTACATTTTTAAACTCTTTCGTTTTTTTAAATAAAATAATTCGTTGGAAAATGTTATTTTCTATTTATATCTATTTTCTACTCCAGTTTTTTCAAATCTACTCCGATTTATGAGGCAGCCTACTCCGCTAATTCTAGCCTGGGGTCCCTTCACTGGATATAGATCATTCAATTTTTCGTGTTTTACAGGGAGTAGGGGGGCGGCAATCTTCCATAGGCCTAGGGCGGCCAAGTGATCAAATCCGCCCCTGCTTGGAAGTACTTAATGTCTTTAATAACTTCATTATCACCAGTTTCTTTAATAAACTCACCGCAAAACGTTGTAGCAACTTTAATATGATATTGTTGTTTTAATGTATTCTTAATGCGGCGAGCAAGTAATTTGGAAGCATCTTGCATAAACAGCTTAGGATCTAGGTGGCTTATATTCACGATAACGCCTGCCCTAATTCTACCTACGAATGCTGTTTTTATTTCTACCCACTTAACAAAATCACTTCTTATTACTCGTTGATTAATTCCTCCACCTCGATGGGGAGCTTTGATTAACACTCTCAACGATTTAATTTGAGCAATACAGCTGTGCAAATGTTGTTTTCTAGCAATCTTATTACACTTCCGAAATGCTGCTTGATATTTACGAATGTTTCTGTTGCACTCTTTAATAATATTGTTTTTATTCACAAAATTTGCATCACTTAAACACTTCAAAACATCTTCTCGCAATTTATTAATTAATGAAAAACTTTCATTTATTACTCTGATAGACATTTTTAATTTTTTTTATTCAACACTAACACTGTGAATCACTTCGATTGACTGGTGCTCCCCAAGAGTTTGCTTGCTCTTTTATAGCAACGGTTTGTAAACATGAATGATCCTGCTGCTACAATAATCATTGCACAGGATGAATTCCAACGAATTTGCTTACAGGCTGAGATGATATCGATTAGAAAATCACTCAAATTAATTTGATTACTTTATTTTGCTGGTCGAATTTGCAAATAAGATTGTTTACATGAATGCATACATGAAAATGTGAAAATTTGTTTACATTACAATGAAACGTTTCGATCAGCAAAATTCTTGGAACAATAAAATTTTTGGCTGCCTACAGGAAGTGTGGCATCAAATTAGATGAAAAGAATAAATGTGCTGATATAGCTTAAATTTGTTTACACAGGTGTGCATGACTCATTCAGCTAAAATGCGAATTTGTAAACAGGAAGTTTACACAGGTGTGTATGAACCATGCAGCTTAAATGCGAATTTGTTTACGAATTCCAATGAAACGTTTCGATCAGTAGAATAAACATGAATCATTTGCTGATATTGCTTAAATTTGTTTACAACAGGATGTTTACGAATTCCAATGAAACGTTTCGATCAGTAAAATTCTTGGAATTGGGTTGCTTACAGGAAGTGTGGTATCAAATTACATAAATCATTCAGCGTAATGTGCTGATATTGCAAATTTGCTTTAAACAGGATTAAACTTGTTTTGGAATCATGACTATAAATTGAGGAGCTGAAAATCAAGTGTTGATATTACCTAAATTGGTTTACTTTATTCTCTTAAGATGATGAAATTACATATAGAAAGATTGTTGGAATGTAGAAAGATTTTATTGAAATAATCAAGTGTTGATATTACCTAAATTTGTTTACTTTATTCTACTCGAGCTGATAGCAAAATTACGTGAAAAAAAGATTAGAGGATTGGTCTGTTGTTCTGAATTTGATTATGATAATATCTAGTGTTTATATAACAGTTCAAATCATTTGTATTGCAGCTGCAAACTATATGAATTTGTTTATTCTACTCGAGATGATAGCAAAATTACGTGAAAAAAAGATTAGAGGATTGGTCTGTTGTTTCGAATTTGATTATGATAATATCTAGTGTTTATATAAGAGTTCGAATCATTTGTATTGCAGCTGCAAACTATATGAATTTGTTTACAAGTAGTGTGATTATATTAAATTACATATTGATGCTTTATAAAAAATGCAAGATTTTGCAAACGCATTATTTTTTTATCAAGATATGCATAGAAGAATTTCAAATTATCTAAAGAATTTAGCTCATTCTGAATTGATTTTCCGAAAAGCCAAGATGTCAGAAGTAAGTTGCTCTGAAATTTATTAAAATATTTTTTTAATAATTAATTTTTTTTCTCCAAATACAGCAACAGCAGCAACAACAACAACAACAGCAGCAGCAGAGCCAGCAGCAGCAGAGCCAGCAGCAGAGGCAGCAGCGTCGCGAAGCTGTGAGTAATTTTTTTATTATAATTTATAAATATATAATAATTTTGCTATAACTCCTAGGTCATTCATGGGACGAATATGTTGCGAGGGACGCTATATAGAAGCGAAAGCTTCTACAATGATCTATCGTTAACATTTGCAGCGATTCAGAGAACCATGAAGGCTGAAAAGATCAGACTGCGGGCTGCAAAAGCGGCAAAGAAAAGTGAGTTACGCCAAATTGAGAACAAATTGGCGAAGTTAAAGCAAAACATTAGTGTAGTGCGGAAATTCAACAATTTTATTATTGAAAACTAAAAAGTGCAAAAAAGAAAAAAATTAATTTAATTTAATTTAATTAGGAAGTAATAATAATAATAATTATATTTATATTAATAATAATTTTTTTTTATGTGTATAATGACTCTTTTATTGTTGGCTCTTTGGCTCTTTTAAAAATTCCTTAAAAGTAGGTGGCAAAAGGCTCTACAAAGTGTAAAAAAAGACGCTAGCTAAACTAAAGTTGTAAAAGTCAATAGGGACAAGTAAAACAATTAAACTAAACAAATGACACAAAACTAAAACAAAATGACACAAAAAGTAATTCAAATGCTCAAAAGAGTCTATAAACGGTCACGAGAATTTTGAAAAAACATTAAGTAATAACCAAAAGTTTAAAACCAGTCCCAATTTTGACAATTAGGTAAGTGGCAGTTCCAAGCAGTTCCAAAATTCCAAAATGATCTAATAAAAATAATGACCTAAACGAGCGAATTTTCAACAGAAAATTTTGTAATGTAGAACCGAGACCGAAACCGAATTAGAAATAAGAGAAATCGAACGAACGAAAAATTTACGCGATACCGTTATAGAGTCCCGCGAGGGCAGCCTGTAGTATCATAGACCTCTACAAACTGCCCTCATCATCCCTCCAGCTTAGCATCCCTAACAGAGTGCTTGTCCTTCCCACAGCACTTGCAACGATTCCTAAGCGGAAAGAAGCCCAGTGGACTAGTGTTGCAAATGCTGTGGCCTGTTATCACCAGTGAAAGACAAGAGCTCCATCCTGTACCGACGATAGTGGTTGCCATGTACAGTTGAATGTGTCTACGTTCGTTGCCAGATATTCGAGACGTAAACGTCTCTTCAACCTGTCAACGAAGTGGCGCTTAAGTGCGTGTGCGTGGTGTTGTGGGTCAGTGTTCTGATTCCCATCTTCGACTCTCATGTAGTACAGGTGAATTGTAGACTTGGCCAGTGTCAACACAAAGCTAACCAAACAATTCACTCGACTACAGACCCTTGGTCCCCATAGAAACGATGTCCTAGTAATGCCGAAATTCGGGTGGATCAACTGACACATACCGCGCACGAGATCCATTAGACCCTGCAAAGCCGGACAAGTGAAGAACCTGTGAAACAGGGTGCCCTCACCAGCACAAATCCTCTGAACTCGGCGGTCGATATGTGACAACTGATTAGGATGCATAAGACTGTGATGCAGCAATTTGAATGCTACATCAGCATCTTTGTAACTAGAAGGATAACTGTAGACTACTCTGCAAGTCATCCCTCCCATCACGCCCATATTCACCCATGTTCGCCATCTGTTGTATCCTGTATACTCCGGAGGTCTTATTGACATAAGCACGTCACGGAGCACACGTGTTGTAAGTGTGCTGAAAGGTGTGTGTGGTGGTCTGTTCAGAACGAAAGCATCTTCCAACTTAGTGCCAGGGTCACTGGTCCCAAGTTGGCGAAATCTCTCCCGCGCAGAAGCAGCCAGGTCGTGTAGTTGTGCAGTGTTAGTGTTTATTCGACAGTTTCCAGAGATATCAATAATATCTCCGAGAACCGTCAGTGTATGCGTGTCAGCTTCAAAACCCCGAGCATTACCGAACACTGAATCTATTAATTCAGGATTAAACCTGATTGGAATCGACGCGAATTGCGTGTACCTTAGAGCATTCCACTGAAGGTTAAATGCTGGCCTGATTCTGCCCCAGGTCTGAATCGTTGAGATTAGATCCTGTGGCCAGTCACGAGGATAAGGTGGTCGAACAGAGAGTAGGTAGTAATACTCCCCTATGCCGATCCCTCCCAGTACATTCACCCACAGTTGAGAAATCAAGCTGTCTCTCTGGCAAAACACTCTTTGGAATGCCCGCACTTGGAGACACCTTGATTTCACAACCAAGTTAGTGAGACCTAATCCACCTATCTTGACTGGCAGACAGAGCGTGCTTTCAGCAACCCATCGTCTTCCGCACCAAAAGGCGTCTATCGCTTTTGCTTGAAGAAGACCTACGAAGCCTTCATCAAACGTCTCAGACTTTAGCAGATGAACGATGGACGAGGTAATCAAATAGTTTATCACGACTGACCTACCCATTAAGGATAATGGAAACAGTCGACTACGCCATGAGTTTACAGCTCTAGAGAGTTTCTCAAGAGCGATGCGGCTATTATTTGATTTACTCTCGCGTCCGATATACACACCTAAATACTTCAGGCAAGTATTAGTCCATTGGATGTTCAGTGGAGTATCTGTACGATCTCTCCACCTTCCACACCACAAGCCTTGACTCTTACTAAGGTTGATTTTAGCGCCCGCTATACGTTCGAACTGTTCGAAAACAGCACGAGCGACCGGAAAAGCTTCATCTCTTGTCACGAAAATAGACAGATCATCCGCATACGCCAACATAAGAGGCCTCACATTGGTATACGGCAGACGAACTGCATACTGTCCTAGCATTCGACGAAGATTCACCAGTAGCGGCTCCAACGAAAGATCATAAAGCATACCTGACAATGGACAGCCCTGTCTGATACCTCGATAAAACGAGATAGGAGCCAGAACTTGTCCTTGATGCTTAATCAAAATCGCTGAATCTCTATACAGTTTCCCGACGATATCGAGCCACCTGGGCGGAAACCCAAATGCTTCGAGAGCAGTCAAAAGATACTCGTGCGAGACACTATCAAAAGCCTTTTGCTGGTCAAGTGAAATCATGGCCATTTGTGCACCTGTCTGTTCATGGTAGGCAAACAAATGCTTGGCTACCGCGATGTTGTCGTAGATACTACGACCAGGTACACAATAGGACTGTTCCGGGTGTATTACCGAAGCAATCACTGAGCGGAGTATCGCCCCTAATGCTTTGCAGACGATTTTGTAGTCTACATTGCATAGGGTTACTGGCCTCCAGTTCCCCATCCTCTGCAAATCTCCCTTCTTTGGAATCAAGCGCATAACAGATCTCCTCCAACTAGAAGGAAAGTCTGAATGCGTCTCAACCGCCGAATTGAAGACTTCCAAAAGGTCAGGAATTAATAAATCCCTGAAACGTATGAAGAATTCTGGAGTCAAGCCGTCATAACCAGGTGAAGTGTGTCGCCTTAGATCCTTTGTCGCAGCAATCATATCCTCCAATGTGATTACTGTATCCAGGAGCTCCTTACTGTCTTCAGAGAAAGTGGGAATATTCTCAAGGAATTCATGAGTGGTCGAGGATGTTGTCGACGTCGATTCAGAGTAGAGACTACTGTAATAGTCTCGAATATATTCTGATAGCTGTTGTCCGTTGAGGACTTGTCCAGATTCATCAATTATCGATTCGACCTCACAAGAAGCAGTACGACGTCTAGTCGCCTGAAAGAAGTACTCAGTTGGAGAATCGCCTTCTCTCGGCCAGCGCGATTGGCCGCGCAGCACAAACTCCAAGCTGTGCTTGTAAGTCTGTGTCGCCAAGCGTTCCTTTATTCCATTGAAATAAAGAATCAACCCCGGCTGAGTTGGGAGAAGAGCTGCCACCCGAGAGACCTCGGCCGACAAGCTAGAAGCTTGATAGCCACTTCGATTGAAACTCGTCTCGATAAAAGACCGAATCTGGAGCTTTCCAACATCCCACCATTGACTAAGAAAAGGAAAGTTAACTTTCCTCTCTTGCCAATCGTGCCAGAATTCAGTGAACTCATTGATGAACTGCTCGGAATTCAACAAATAGTTGTTGAATATCCAGTATGCAGTTCGTCTTTCAACTAGAGTGCTGGTCGCCACTACAAGAAGATGATCACTAACGGAACACACTTCATGAGTGACACCAACGAAATGTTCTAGTATTCCAGGTGAGACGTAAAGTCTATCAATTCTGGAGCCTGCGAGACTTCCATGGATATTTCGCGAGACCCTCGTGTATGATCTAGTCGTAGGATGCATCCAACGATAGATATCCACGAGCCTGAAAACGCCGACAAAATTCCTCAATCGAGTAGCATTGACAGAGTTGAACTCAACTCCAGAGTGCCGATCCATTGAAGGATTCAGAGTGCAGTTGAAATCACCTCCGAGGACAGTTTCACCGCTAAAATTCACCAGACACGACTGAACACTATCAAGAACTTGTCTTGCAATGTCCTGGTCATGAGGAAGGTACACGTTTACTACCTTGATATTTTTGTCTTGATTGACAAAGTCCATGGAAGAAGCGAAGCCTGGGAAGATATCTGTATAGACAGGAGACGATAGTGTAAATTTGTTGGATACAATGATTGCCACCCCTGAGCCTCGGCGAGGCGCAGGTGTGGCAAACATTGCATAGCCAGTGTGTAAATAAGCATAGCGCTCAAGTTGTGGGTATGTGTCTTGTGTAAAATTCGTCTCCTGTAGAAGCGCGATGTCTATATCGAACATTTTGACATGTTCGATAGTGCTGTGTAACCTTGTATGTGCACTTAAACCCCCGGTGTTGATCGAAGCTATCTTGCACATTCAAAGAGATAAAAAGCTCAAACGATGAATGTGCGACGTCTATTGACGAGGAGAATCGGCCAAGCGATGCTCCTGAAGCAACTCCTCCACCTTCCTATGGAGACGATCTAACCGAGCTACATGGTTGTACTTCCTCCTCTTCTTGGACTCCTGTTGTAGGATTCGAAGCTGAGGAAGTAACAACTCTGGCCTCTCCAGCTCCTTTACAAGAATGCTCCAGATTTTATCTGAGTTCTTCTTGTACTGGAGCTGGTCAAGAATTTCAGAGATCTTCTCCCTAGGAATGTTTTCCATCCCCTTCGAGACCTCAAATTGGCTACCAGTCGAAATGGTGCTACCACACGACTCGTAGCCACTGAAGCTCGAGAGACCAGTCTCTTCCAAACCGGTCATATCGCAGTCCGAAAGCTGTTCGAGAGATGCTTCCGCCTCCCTCACAACAACCTTCGAACCGCGGGCACCACTATCGTCCTCCTCCGAGTGGGGCCGTTTTGGAGCGACTGGCTTTGCTGGCTCTGGAGGAGGTAGCATCACACGGTCAACTTTCTTCCTCCTCGTCCTCTTTTTTTTTACTGCTTGGCTATTCGACTCCTCGTCGGAAGTAGCCGTGTTTTCACGTGCCGACGTGGCGCCGATTACAGCCATAATTTCTTTTGCCTCTGAGAAAACTTCAGGCACCCTAACCACTGGCTGCTCCAAAATAGCAGGTTGAGTGTCGGCCGAAGGCTCCTTCTCCAGATCCACTACTGTAGCAGTGGCTTCCTTCGAGGGAACCCTCGGTTCAGCCTTCTTCCCGGTTTTCCTGGGGCAGTCAGCAATAAAATGCCCTACCAAATGGCAAGCATGGCATTTCGCTTCGGTGCCAACATCTATCCAGTGCCTCGAGCCGGATAAGCTCAGGTAAAAGCCTTTTGGAAGCGTACACCCCTTATTCGAGGTGATGGACGCCTCCCGGCTGGTACCGAAGACACCCCGCCCGAGACCCTCGTCCCCAATTTTTAAGGGAATAGCACGAACGTTGCCATGAACCTTCCCAAATCTTCCCAAGAAATTTAGGAGGTCTTCATGGCAAGCTCGTATAGGGACCCGTGAAAACATGACTCTTGTGGGCTTTTCCCTGAGTGGGAACGGCACAAGGTGTCTACCATCCACCTCGATGCCCTCAAGCATAAGCTTGGTAGTACTCTCGAGGGTCGTGGTGTACACCTCAACCATTCCCCCAGCTATTATCCCCATGGAAAATAGCTGCTCACGAGAGATGACCTGGAAGATCGTTTTCAGGTATGCGCTCTGAGGACATCTATTGATGTGCTCGAGCTGCATACCGTAGCTCTCATCCTGCCACCTCCCGTCGAAAAAAGCCTGCAGACCCGCACCGGTCTTAGGCCGAGGCTTACCTGCGTCCAATGGGGCTGGACGAGGAGTGATGCCCTTTCCTAAAATTTCAATAGTGGAACTATTCTGGGAACTGCCACTTACCTGAGCATATGAGATCCCTGAAACTAACGCCGGGGATCGTGGTGCTGTTGGTGGCTGAGTTCTTGCTATAGTCACTTTCGCTGATGAAAGCGGTGGCCTCATAATGGTACTTTGCGGCTTTGGCGCGTTGGCTGAAGCTGCTTTTACCACATCTGCTAGTTTCGCATTTGACGCTGATGCTACTATTATTGATGCTGTTATAGCTACTTTCGACTCCACTGAAGTTGCTGTAGAAGCAATATCAATTGTGGGTGCTGCATTTAGCACCTTGAAAGCAGCAGGTGTTACTTTGGTGGTGCTCACTGAAGCTCCTTGGGCGTCCTTTGTCATCTTATTGACAGATTTGTCTGTACAGGACGAAGATGCAATGCTCTTCTTGTTAGCCTCTTGATTTGGGCCCTGAACGACCTTTTCGGTGGGCCCTTGTAAATTATTTTTGGAAGAAGAAGCATTTTTGGTCTTCTTCCTCCTTCCACTTGATTTGAGGGGATCATCTGTCCCCCCAGAATCACTACTGCTCGCATTCATTTAGAACACGGCAGTGTTGATTTATATTTCTTTTTGTATATTTTTTGCTTATTTTTATTTTTAATTTCAATATTTATTTTTAATTTTATTAATTGTTTGTTCCAAATGTATAGAAATTACATTAAAAACAAAAAAAAATTGGTTGCCATGGCAACGAAAAAATTAAATAAAATATTTTCCTCAAATGTCACTGAAATTTTATTTTGCACACTTTTTTCACAATTTTTTGGGGTTTTATTTTGTAAATAAATCACTACAAATTGTTCTCGTTGCTGTATGTCACCGCTAATAACACGCTTATCACTTTTCCACTCTTTACTATGCCGTTTTCGCTTGGATTTTTAGGAGCTAAAATTGACACGTCCGGTCACTGCTGTAATAATAATAATAATAATAATAATAAAAATAATAATAAATAAAAAATAATTAGTTTCCTTGTTTCATTTGTTTTATTTCATCCAGCATCATTCGAATTTCACAACATGACATCACCATGAACAGATTCTAGAAGATGTCGTGCAAGGTAGATTCCAACTATTTTGGTGGATCACTGTTGGTTCTGGGGAGGAGGAGGGGAGAGGAGGGGGGGGGGGGGGGCTGAAGCCGCTTTTGTACTGGAAATATGACATTATCTTGAAGTTTTCTTTTAGGAGGATACTACAACAACCAATGTAGGTTGGTATGTTGACTTGGATATGTCCGTCTTCAGGCCGATACGTCACCGACCCTGATATCATTGACCTTTGACCTTTGACCTTGACCTTTGACCTTTGACCTTTGACCTTTGACCTTTGACCCTTGACCCCTGACTCTGATGTCATTGCCCTTCACACACACACACACACACACACACACACACACACACGCACACACACACACACACACACACACACACACACACACACACACTCACACACACTCACACACACTCTCACACACACACACACACACACACACACACACACACACACACACACACACACACACACACACACACACACACGCACACACACACATACGCACGCACACACACGCACGCACACATACGCACGCACACACACACACACACACACACATACACACACACACACACACACACACACACACACACACACACACACACACACACACACACACACACACACACACACACACACACACACACACACACACACACACACACACACACACACACACACACACACACACACACACACACACACACACACACACACACACACACACACACACACACACACACACACACACACACACACACACACACACACACACACACACACACACACACACACACACACACACACACACACACACACACACACACACACACACACACACACACACACACACACACACACACACACACACACACACACACACACACACACACACACACACACACACACACACACACACACACACACACACACACACACACACACACACACACACACACACACACACACACACACACACACACACACACACACACACACACACACACACACACACACACACACACACACACACACACACACACACACACACACACACACACACACACACACACACACACACACACACACACACACACACACACACACACACACACACACACACACACACACACACACACACACACACACACACACACACACACACACACACACACACACACACACACACACACACACACACACACACACACACACACTACGTCATACTAAAAGATGTTCTACCGACCAATGCCACTAGGGAACTTTACTCCAGAAATGGCGTTTGCACGCGAATCAAAATTATGGAATATGCTAAATTGTATCAGGGCATTGGATGGGAAACATATCACCTACCATTAAATGCCTCACTAATGCCGCTAGGTAACCTTACTCAAGAAATGGCGTTTGCACTCGAATTCTGTAAAAGCCTAGGCGCAACATTTAATGTTTGACACCCAGAACGCTCACTGACATCTTCTAGAATCTGTTTATGGTGATATCATGTTGTGAAATTCGAATGATGCTGATATCTACAACTTCCCTGCTAAGAAAACTTATTTAGGTGCAGCAAAACCATGATGACGTCATGCCGATATCTAGAACTCTCCCGCTAATAAAAGAAAACAGCAAAATGAAGGCATGCTGGTAGTTCCGGCTAAGACCGCTAGGGTACCTTACTCAAGAAATGGCGCGTAGAGGATTTCTGATGAAAATTTCGTCCCCCTTAATACCCCCACCCCAACCATCTAGAATTCATTGGCATGAACAAAAATTTCCTAGCTGTAGAGATACAAAATCCATAGTTAGTCATAACTTATTAAAGAACAATATCAATAAGTCAACGACCGTAATTTCATTCTTTAATACGCAATTTCTACCTTCACTTAGCTATGCAATTCTTACATTCACCAAAGTTCTATGTCAGCAATTGCATGGAAGTACAAGTGAAATTACGGTCGGTGACTTTGCCTACGAAGTAAATTTATGCTGATCTTGTGATTTGTGTTTCATTGACATAAATTTTTGTTATATTTGTTTTTCTTTTATTGTCATCCTATGTATATATGTATAGTAATTATTGTATAAATAAGCGAATCAAATTAATAAAAATTGAATTGATTATCAGATAGCAATCGATCAAGTTTAAATTATATTCATCAGTTCACAGTACAAATATTGGTCCTTCGAGCTTGCTTTGTTGAACTTAGTGTCTTCAAAGCAGTACAAAATTTCTGCAGAACTTAGTGTCTGCAGTTAATTGTTATTCAGCGCAGAAATTCCTGTTGAACCTAGTGTCCTCAGGCAATTTATTTACTAATAATAAATATTTTTTCCAGTCCTAATACCTAAAGCAATATTGGCGAGAAGCGAAGAAGTTCGTTGAATCTAGTAACATCAGCTACTCGAAAATTCTACGAATATATACTACTATGGAGCAGTTAATTAAAGCAAACAAGGCAGATGCTGTAAAACTTCAGAAATTTATAACAAACCACACCAAAGATTCTGACGTACGTAAAACAAGGGATTATTTTGAAACCCGTTTGATTAAAATAAGCAAGCTATGGGAAAGTTTTGACAAAAGAAATGATGATCTGGAGCTATACCGTGAAACTAATTCAGAACAGCCATACTTTAAAGAGAATTTTTATGACACCGTGGACAAATTGTATGAAGAAACACGGGATATGTTAGAAAATTCCTTGGCGGATTTAATGTCAAGAGCGAAAATCACTGAAGTATTGCAAGATCAACTGAAGGTAATAAAGAAGCAATATGCCATTATAGAAACTCTACAAAAGGCATCGGTTTCAATTAAAGAAGAGATTAAACAAGAGGTATCTGCAGCTTACTGTATGCAAAAAATCAAGTTGGTGAATGACTATTGGGAGCACCTTGTCCGAAACCATGGAGAGATCATGTCGATGGGTAGAACAAAACACGAATATATGGAGAATGATATATTCTCAAGCATTGAGGATACCTATCAAACTACCACAATTCAAAACTACCACAATTCAACTACAAGAAGTATTGAATAAATTAAATCCTCAAGCTAAAAATTCGATCAGCACCAACGAGTCAAAGGGAACACAAATAAAGTTGCCAAGAGTCGATATTCCGTCATTTAACGGTGACTATATCAAGTGGCAATCATTTAGAAATTTGTTCATGGAACTCATCTATAAAGATGACAAGATGTCTGGAGCTCAAAAATTATTCTATCTCAAAGGCAATCTCATAGGTGACCCAAGTGAACTCATACAGCATCTACAAATAACAAACGAAAACTTTGAGACGGCCTGGGAAATTCTAGAAAAAAGATATAACAATAAGAGGACTCTCTTGACAGCGCAATTAAATATACTTCTAAAACAACCTTCACTGTTCAAAGAATCATCGGAAGGCTTGAAGAAATTACATGACGTGACAATTGAATGTCTAGATGGTATCAAAAATCTAGGCATAGATACGAAAAATTGGGATCCATTGATCATACACATAATCATAACAAAATTGGATAAAGAAACTCACCGAATTTATGAACAATCAGTGGCCACACCAAGAGAAGTTCAAGAACTAAGCAAATTTCTTGAATTCCTAGAAAATCGATTTCGATGTCTTGAAGCAGTAGAGCCATCGAAACCAAAACAACCCGAAAGAAATGGGAAAAATACAAAAGTATACCTGGGAATGATTTCAAAGCATTGCGCTATCTGTGGAGAAAATCACAGAATATATCATTGCGAAACATTTAGTAAGCTAAGCGTACAACAACGACTAAAAGCTGTAAAAAAGGCAAACCTTTGCCAGAACTGCCTAGTAAAAGGCCACAATATACTACAATGTAAAAGCCGGTACACCTGCAAGTTATGCCAGAGAAAGCACCACACTCTTTTACATTATCAAAACCAGCAGGCACCATCTTATCAACAAAGTAATAACTATCCAAGAAAGGAAGCAATTCGAGATGATAGCTCACCAAACGAAGCGGTTGCAGCCCACTTTGCGAAGAAATCAAAGGGGTATGACGTATTACTGGCAACCGCTCTCATACAAGTAATCAATAAATCAGGAGATGCTGTGCTACTCAGGGCATTACTTGACCAAGGGTCTCAAGCAACGTTCATTACTGAGAATGCAGCTCAGCAATTAAGATTACCTAGAAGAAAAATTGAAGCCACAGTTTCCGGTCTTGGGTGCTCCAGTCCAGGAATCACAAAATCCAGTATAGAGATTACAGTAACGCCACGATTTAAATCAACATTCTCTCTCACAACCACAGCCCTCGCATTAAAAAATCTCACAAGAAAATTGCCTACAAATAAAATCATTCCAACTAACTGGACGCATACCGAAAACCTGGTTTTGGCCGATCCAACATTCCAAAAGCCGGGAAGGATTGACATCATATTAGGAGCAGAAGTGTTCGGGAAGGTAATACTAGGCAATATTCTGCGTGGAACCGAAGATGCTCCCGTTGCCCAACAAACAGAGCTGGGGTGGATATTATCTGGAGCTATTAGTAACAGCAACAACGAGAATAAACTTATTTGCATGGTATCAGAAATAGATATAACCAGCGAGCTGCAGAGATTTTGGGAATGCAAAGAACTGGCAGCCGAAACTATTACCACACCAGAAGACATTGCTTGTGAAAGTTACTACCAACAAACGCACAGACGGGACGAGAGTGGTCGATATATCGTTCGCCTTCCATTTAAACAAAATCCTAAAGAAGCCAATTTGAGCAGATCAAGAGAACTAGCGCTTGCCCGACTGTTCCAAATGGAGCGAAAATTTAACCAAGACAAAGTATTTGAAACCATGTATAAGGATTTTATGAAGGAATACCAACGCTTAAGTTATATGGTTCCAGCCGAAGATGATGGTGAGATAAAATACTACCTACCTCACCATGCGGTTTTCAAACAAGACAGTACAACAACCAAATTACGTGTAGTCTTCGACGCTTCGGCCAAAAGAAACAACACCAGATGTCTAAATGATATCATGATGACCGGTCCTCAACTGCAAGGAAGCCTAATCTCCATTCTATTAAGATGGAGAAAACATAAAATAGTATTCACGGCGGACATAGAAAAAATGTACCGCCAGATAAAAGTGGATGTGAGAGATCAGCAGTATCAATGTATTCTTTGGCGAGAGTCTCCAAATCACCCTATCAAGGAATATAAGCTGACGACCGTTACTTACGGCACAACCTCAGCACCATTTCTCGCAATACGCACTCTGCAGCAACTCGCGCAAGATGAAGAAAAACAATACCCTATTGCATCCAGAATCATACTGAGCGATACTTATGTAGACGACGTAGTCTCAGGAGGCGCTTCCATGGATGAAGCAATAGAATCTTGTCAGCAGTTAATAAACATGCTAAAGGGCGGAGGTTTCAAGCTTCGCAAGTGGACAAGCAATAAATTCAAGGTCGTTAAGGATATACCCTATGAGTTTCGAGAACAACCTCGCTTTATAGATTTCCAGAAAGAACAGACTATTAAGGCACTTGGAGTGCACTGGAACCCTATAACCGACAATTTCAAAATACACGTTTCAATAAGCATGTACGACAACCCCACAACAAAGCGGAATGTAGCATCCGAGGCGGCGAAAATCTTTGATCCTGTTGGATTACTATCGCCAGTAGTAATGTCAATCAAAATTCTTCTACAGAATATTTGGCTAGAGAACTCGTCCTGGGATGAACCATTATCAAGTACATTATTAACTAGATGGTTACAAATAAAGTCTGAACTCCCAAAATTAGACGAAATTGAGATTCCACGATGGATTGGGTTCACAGGAAAAGACACTAGCTGCGAGCTTCACGGGTTTTAAGATGCGTCAGAAAAGGGCTACAGTGCAGTAATATATCTGCGAATTACACGAAAATCGCATGTTCAGACAAACTTAATAACCGCCAAAACTAAGGTAGCCCCACTGAAAACAAAGCTGACAATTCCAAGATTAGAATTATGTGGAGCAACACTACTCGCTAGACTGATAAACGAGACTAGAAAAAGTCTAGAAATCGATGACTTAAGGTGCTATGCCTGGACAGATTCAATGATAGTTCTGTCATGGATACAAGAAGATGCGCATAAGTGGCAAACATTTGTGGGGAATCGAGTTGCACAAATACATGGATTATCAGACAGAAATACATGGTTTTACGTGCGATCATCCGAGAACCCTGCCGACATCGCCTCTAGAGGAATATCGCCATCACTGCTCAAAGATCATACTCTTTGGTGGCATGGACCTTCTTGGCTTAGCTCCAAGGAAATATCGTTTCCGTCAAACCCAAAGGAGACAACTGACCTAGAGAAGAAAGTGTTGACGGCACATTCTTGTTATGATTCCAAAGCCGAACATGAGAAAGATGATTTTCAAGAACTAAACTTGTATCAAGAGTTGCTCGAAAGATTTTCAACATTAGGAAGATTACAAAGAGTAACAGCATACATTAAAAGGTTTGTGCAAAATATGAAGGTAAGCAAGGCGAACCGTACGTCTGGGTACTTGACAGTAAATGAAATCGAAGAAGCACTAGTACCACTAGTGAACACTACCCAACAGCAAGTCTTTAAAGATGAAATAGCCCAGTGTTCAATAGAACAACCACTAAATAAGAAGAGCAGATTACTTCCTCTATCACCGTTTATAGACTCTAAGGGGATATTACGAGTAGGCGGAAGATTACATCAAGCAGAACTATCATACGATCGCAAGCATCCTGTTATACTGCCCTACAAAAGCCGGCTGACAACACTAGTGATGGACAAAATGCATAAACTTACCTTACATGGAGGAAACACCTTGACTTTGGAAGTCACAAGACAGCAATTCTGGATATTAAATGGCCTGAAAGCAGTTAAAGGGTTCATACATCAATGTATAAGCTGTCATAAAAACAAAGCTCAAATGACCGAACAAATGATGGGAATGTTACCTAAGGCAAGAGTGATCTCTACTCGACCCTTCAGCCAGTCGGGGGTAGATTATGCTGGACCATTCGAACTTTTACTGGCCAGAGGAAGAGGAAACAAATCGCACAAGGGCTATGTGGCAATATTCGTCTGTTTAACGACAAAAGCGATTCACTTGGAGGTAGTAACCGACCTAACATCTCAGGCATTTATAGCTGCCTTCAAGCGATTTGTCGCGAGAAGAGGACACATCGCTCATATTTACAGCGATAATGCAACTAATTTCGTTGGCGCTAATAACATACTTAGCAAATTACACACACAAAAGTCGTATAAAGATGACGTGCAGAATGCACTACAAGAAATCGGCACACAATGGCACTTCATTCCTCCAGCTTCCCCTCATTATGGTGGCTTATGGGAAGCGGGTGTCAAAGCTATGAAACATCATATGCGCCGTGTAGTCGGTGATAGCAGGCTGACATATGAGGAAATGTGTACACTCATGACTCAAATTGAAGCATGCTTAAACTCGCGACCGCTGTGCCCAATATCTGAAGATCCTGAAAGCTTGGAAGTGCTTACTCCAGGTCACTTCTTGACTGGCTCTTCATTACTTGCTGTACCTGAAAGAAATCATCTTGAATATAATCCAAATGCTCTTGATAAGTGGCAACGGGTAGGACGGATGCATCAGGATTTCTGGAGAAAGTGGTCATCCGAATACCTCTCAAGGCTACAGCAACGTCCTAAATGGACTCAACGACAACCGAACCTACGAATTGGAAATCTGGTACTAATTAAAGACGAACAACTTCCACCAACAAAATGGGCACTTGGCCGAGTGATAGAAACGCACCCTAGACTCGATGAGCTTTCTAGAGTAGTAACACTCCAAACAAAGGGATCAAGGATCAAACGACCAGTCACTAAAGTGTCGCTGCTTCCTATAATCGACAATCACATGAATGAATCGGTTGATCCAAAGAGACTCCTGCATCAAATAAATGAAGAAACTACTACGATAGAGACGGTTCCAAATCCTATCTCCGAGGGCAAAATAATTAATTCGCATTGCATTCAAAGCTCGAACAAAAGGCGGAGGTGCTCAAACTCACTACATGAAAATAGAAATGTTAAACGCACCCGACAGCCAAATACAATTCCACCTCATAACTCAAGCTCACTGAGAAAATCATGGCTAACCTTCATGATATTGGCATTGCTCACTATATTAGTTATAGGCCAGCAACCTGATAAACCATATAGTATAACCAGGTTTAAAGAACAAGAAGGAATCTATTTTGAAGACGTATCAGAGATCCAGCTATATTCAAGCGAATGGAATCTTATCATTTACTATGACTTGTCATCATATTGGAAGGAGTTCACAGGGATAAGAAAATCAGTGCAAAGGCTTACAGAAATCTGCCAACAAAACACCCATCTAACAATACCAAAAGAACTATGTAACGCAACAATTTTACAGTTACAAAATCAGTATGGTGAATCCTTTCAAATCAATAGTATATTACAACAACAAAATGAAAATGAAAGATTTAGAATCAAACGAGCTCCTCTTGAAATAGTGGGCTCAATCGCAAACAGTTTATTTGGTATCCTTGATCAAGGGTTTGCAGAAAGATACGAAGAGCAAATTGAGAACATCAAGGAAAATGAAGATCTATTGAAAGAACTGCTAATGAATCAAACATCCATTGCTGAACACACAATTAATGTCATAAAGAAGAATAGTGAGACGTTAAATCATCAAATCACTATCTTGGAACATCATATAGAGACAATTGCAAATGGACTTAATAAAGCTGACGAAGTCTTAAAAACTACGCAAGCCTTTACGTCGGCAGTATTACTAGTAACCCTAAATCTGATAAACTTTCAACATATGCAAAGGAGCTTATTAGCTGTAGTAACCGACACAAAACACGGAAGGCTCAACACACTACTGCTCACATCCATTCAGCTTCGTGAACAACTAAGCATAATTAAAGAGCACTTACCAAAACATCTTAGAGTACCAGGAGATGAAACTTCGAAATCATTACTGCCAATATATAATTCAATGCATGTTAAGATGCGCATCACGCAAAGGAATGTATTATTTGACGTTCGAATTCCATTGCTCAATGCAGAAATATATCGGCTATTCAAACTTACGCCTATACCTGTGAAACATGCAGATCAGTTCATCCACATTCAACCCTCAACACAATACCTGGCTGTAAAGGGGAAGATATCAAGGAATGCATACAATTATCAGAGGCCCAATTAATTTGCAATCTGAAACAGCCTATATACAGTGCGCAATCGAATCAAAGCAGATGTGAGATAGAACTGCTTAACCACCAGGGAAAATTGTCATCCTTCTGTAAATTACGAAGTATACCATTGAAGAAAATGTGGTATAAGCTACACACACCAAGTACCTGGATCTATATAATGGATGCAGTAACTCATTTCGACATCATATGTGGAACAACGATCCACCCTATAATCCTTGAAGAAAGTGGGATTATACAAATACAGCCTACCTGTATGATAAAGCATCCAACATTATTCATAAGTGCAAACAATCAACAACCAGGAACCTTGAACTCCTCATTTATACCGGAGCAAGAAATTATCTCTACTCACATTGGCGAATATTTGGCAAGTCAAAATACAACCAACACTTCCATTCCTTGCTAATTAAAGAGATCAAGGCTGATGATATTGAAGAGCTCCATAAGGCAATTAAAACCCAACAACAGTATATCGCGGGAATTCCTCACCTTCACCGTCACCACATACATCATTATGTTGGATTCTATTCATTGGCAGCTATCATAATCATCAGTGTGGCGTCCTATTTCTTGTGGAAAAAGCGACGAAACAACATGATGCCACAACTAAACCTACCTCAACCAACCCCAAGACGAGCAGAGTCCAGGTCAGAAGAGCAACTCGGTATCATCTTGGAGGTACCCCGATTTGATAATGCGAGGCGGGAGAATGTAGAGATACAAAATCCATAGTTAGTCATAACTTATTAAAGAACAATATCAATAAGTCAACGACCGTAATTTCATTCTTTAATATGCAATTTCTACCTTCCTTAGCTATGCAATTCTTACATTCACCAAAGTTCTATGTCAGCAATTGCATGGAAGTACAAGTGAAATTACGGTCGGTGACTTTGCCTACGAAGTAAATTTATGCTGATCTTGTGATTTGTGTTTCATTGACATAAATTTTTGTTATATTTGTTTTTCTTTTATTGTCATCCTATGTATATATGTATAGTAATTATTGTATAAATAAACGAATCAAATTAATAAAAATTGAATTGATTATCAGATAGCAATCGATCAAGTTTAAATTATATTCATCAGTTCACAGTACAAATAAGCGTTAACTTTAATTATTACTAATATTAGTTCAAAACCAAAAGCCTACATTTAGGCGCACCACATATCTATTTAAGAAAACCGTAGTACGGGAGCATGCTGTTAGTACCGGCTAATGCCGCTGGGGTGCAGTCAAGATCAAATGATACAACCCGGTAGTACCGATTAATCCCGCTAGGGCGCAGTCGAGACTCAATGAAACCAAAAGCCTACATTTAGGCTCAACACATGGTGCATCCAAGGCGCAATGGTGTATCCAAGACACAAACCAATACAACCAAGACACAAACCTACATTTAGCACGGGCTCATACCACCTAGCGCCGGCGGCGGAATCTGTGGCGAAATCCTGGCAGCTAAAAAAGTGGGCCAGAACTGTCATAGTTTATATACTACACATTCCCTAACCACGAACTTATTCATACCGTTGAATATGATTCCACTCAAACATCTATTACCAGTCACCGGGAAGGTACTGGAACATAATATACACAAGTTTTGTTTATTAATTAAACTAAGTTTAATTAAATGCAATTACATTCACACAGTAAACAGGCCATGATAAACAAACATATATTTATAATGGATACGCATCCTTATTCCAATCATTTTACTCATGATATTTGGAGACGGTGATTAACATACATGTAACTTTCATAAATAATCATTAACAATAGTTCATGTGATCAACTCTGATCTCAGGCACTTGGCCAAACAACTAATGAGTAATAGGAGTCGTGCACCTATAGGCTCACACTATAACATCATATATATTTCAGTGAAGTATAGCATATGCTTATAGGCTCACACCATAACATCATGTGTATTTCGATGAAGTATAGTATGTGCTTTAGCCTCCTGCACTTCTAGCATTTATGCGAAAAAATAATCTAGATGATTCCGCTCCTTAAAAATGGGCATAGATCGAACAATGTCACTTGAAACTGGTAATAGATCGGTAGTATACGTAATAAACTCACTTATTGCTGACTACTGCGGGTTTACCTAGTTTTGTTAAAAGCAGATCTTGTTGCTGAGATATAGATCCGGGAGGGTAAACACTTAAATAATTTGGTTGTGAGTTGAAACCACCTATAACCCAGGCTGGGTGCAATGGGTGAAGAATGGAACACATCAGCTATAGCCTGATAATTGAGGACATTATACATAAGATATTTAAATAAATTGTTAAATAACACATATATGTGGTTCATTGCTGACTCTGAATGTACACATGAGCATCCTCCTCATAAATTTCTTCGCTTCATTACAAACAAGTAATATTTTGGTAATAATTAAAATAGACAGTTCAGTGGCTGTTTAGTTCTAATAAATCTTCAAAGTTAAAAATAGCCTATACATACAATTTTTAGTCCACAGAGAAGGAGATCTGGATAAATAATTAATTAAAATACATAAATAATTTAACAAACTCCTCAGACCATATCACAATATTTCTTGAATTAGTTAACTATACCCACTCACTATTTGTACACATTTTTGTACATCTGATAACTTACCACATTTTATAGCAAAACCGTTGAAAAAACTCCGTGGCGGGAGAGAAACGTCCGGAAAAGCCCAGTAGGAGCCTTAACGGCATCCCATATATATATCCTAAATTTGAAATAAAGTCAATAAAATCATAGCATAACATTCCCTAACCACGAACTTATTCATACCGTTGAATATGATTCCACTCAAACATCTATTACCAGTCACCGGGAAGGTAATGGAACATAATATACACAAGTTTTGATTATTAATTAAACTAAGTTTAATTAAATGCAATTGCATTCACACAGTAAACAGGCCATGATAAATAAACATATATTTATAATGGATACGCATCCTTATTCCAATCATTTTACTCATGATATTTGGAGACGGTGATTAACATACATGTAACTTTCATAAATAATCATTAACAATAGTTCATGTGACCAACTCTGATCTCAGGCACTTGGCCAAACAACTAATGAGTAATAGGAGTCGTGCACCTATAGGCTCACACTATAACATCATATATATTTCAGTGAAGTATAGCATATGCTTATAGGCTCACACCGTAACATCATGTGTATTTCGATGAAGTATAGTATGTGCTTTAGCCTCCTGCACTTCTAGCATTTATGCGAAAAAATAATCTAGATGATTCCGCTCCTTAAAAATGGGCATAGCTCGAACAATGTCACTTGAAACTGGTAATAGATCGGTAGTATACGTAATAAACTCACTTATTGCTGACTACTGCGGGTTTACCTAGTTTTGTTAAAAGCAGACCTTGTTGTTGAGATATAGATCCGGGAGGGTAAACACTTAAATAATTTGGTTGTGAGTTGAAACCACCTATAACCCAGGCTGGGTGCAATGGGTGAAGAATGGAACACATCAGCTATAGCCTGATAATTGAGGACATTATCATAAGATATTTAAATAAATTGTTAAATAACACATATATGTGGTTCATTGCTGACTCTGAATGTACACATGAGCATCCTCCTCATAAATTTCTTCGCTTCATTACAAACAAGTAATATTTTGGTAATAATTAAAATAGGCAGTTCAGTGGCTGTTTAGTTCTAATAAATCTTCAAAGTTAAAAATAGCCTATACATAGAATTTTTAGTCCACAGAGAAGGAGATCTGGATAAATAATTAATTAAAATACATAAATAATTTAACAAACTTCTCAGACCATATCACAATATTTCTTGAATTAGTTAACTATACCCACTCACTATTTGTACACATTTTTGTACATCTGATAACTTACCACATTTTATAGCAAAACCGTTGAAAAAACTCCGTGGCGGGAGAGAAACGTCCGGAAAAGCCCAGTAGGAGCCTTAACGGCATCCCATATATATATCCTAAATTTGAAATAAAGTCAATAAAATCATAGCATAACATTCCCTAACCACGAACTTATTTATACCGTTTAATATGATTCCACTCAAACATCTATTACCAGTCACAGGGAAGGTAATGGAACATAATATACACAAGTTTTGATTATTAATTAAACTAAGTTTAATTAAATGCAATTACATTCACACAGTAAACAGGCCATGATAAACAAACATATATTTATAATGGATACGCATCCTTATTCCAATCATTTTACTCATGATATTTGGAGACGGTGATTAACATACATGTAACTTTCATAAATAATCATTAACAATAGTTCATGTGATCAACTCTGATCTCAGGCACTTGGCCAAACAACTAATGAGTAATAGGAGTCGTGCACCTATAGGCTCACACTATAATATCATATATATTTCAGTGAAGTATAGCATATGCTTATAGGCTCACACCATAACATCATGTGTATTTCGATGAAGTATAGTATGTGCTTTAGCCTCCTGCACTTCTAGCATTTATGCGAAAAAATAATCTAGATGATTCCGCTCCTTAAAAATGGGCATAGATCGAACAATGTCACTTGAAACTGGTAATAGATCGGTAGTATACGTAATAAACTCACTTATTGCTGACTACTGCGGGTTTACCTAGTTTTGTTAAAAGCAGACCTTGTTGTTGAGATATAGATCCGGGAGGGTAAACACTTAAATAATTTGGTTGTGAGTTGAAACTACCTATAACCCAGGCTGGGTGCAATGGGTGAAGAATGGAACACATCAGCTATAGCCTGATAATTGAGGACATTATACATAAGATATTTAAATAAATTGTTAAATAACACATATATGTGGTTCATTGCTGACTCTGAATGTACACATGAGCATCCTCCTCATAAATTTCTTCGCTTCATTACAAACAAGTAATATTTTGGTAATAACTAAAATAGGCAGTTCAGTGCCTGTTTAGTTCTAATAAATCTTTAAAGTTAAAAATAGCCTATACATAGAATTTTTAGTCCACAGAGAAGGAGATCTGGATAAATAATTAATTAAAATACATAAATAATTTAACAAACTCCTCAGACCATATCACAATATTTCTTGAATTAGTTAACTATACCCACTCACTATTTGTATACATTTTTGTACATCTGATAACTTACCACATTTTATAGCAAAACCGTTGAAAAATCTCCGTGGCGGGAGAGAAACGTCCGGAAAAGCCCAGTAGGAGCCTTAACGGCATCCCATATATACATCCTAAATTTGAAATAAAGTCAAGAAAATCATAGCATAACATTCCCTAACCACGAACTTATTCATACCGTTGAATATGATTCCACTCAAACATCTATTACCAGTCACCGGGAAGGTAATGGAACATAATATACACAAGTTTTGATTATTAATTAAACTAAGTTTAATTAAATGCAATTACATTCACACAGTAAACAGGCCATGATAAACAAACATATATTTATAATGGATACGCATCCTTATTCCAATCATTTTACTCATGATATTTGGAGACGGTGATTAACATACATGTAACTTTCATAAATAATCATTAACAATAGTTCATGTGATCAACTCTGATCTCAGGCACTTGGCCAAACAACTAATGAGTAATAGGAGTCGTGCACCTATAGGCTCACACTATAACATCATATATATTTCAGTGAAGTATAGCATATGCTTATAGGCTCACACCATAACATCATGTGTATTTCGATGAAGTATAATATGTGCTTTAGCCTCCTGCACTTCTAGCATTTATGCGAAAAAATAATCTAGATGATTCCGCTCCTTAAAAATGGGCATAGATCGAACAATGTCACTTGAAACTGGTAATAGATCGGTAGTATACGTAATAAACTCACTTATTGCTGACTACTGCGGGTTTACCTAGTTTTGTTAAAAGCAGACCTTGTTGTTGAGATATAGATCCGGGAGGGTAAACACTTAAATAATTTGGTTGTGAGTTGAAACCACCTATAACCCAGGCTGGGTGCAATGGGTGAAGAATGGAACACATCAGCTATAGCCTGATAATTGAGGACATTATACATAAGATATTTAAATAAATTGTTAAATAACACATATATGTGGTTCATTGCTGACTCTGAATGTACACATGAGCATCCTCCTCATAAATTTCTTCGCTTCATTACAAACAAGTAATATTTTGGTAATAACTAAAATAGGCAGTTCAGTGCCTGTTTAGTTCTAATAAATCTTCAAAGTTAAAAATAGCCTATACATAGAATTTTTAGTCCACAGAGAAGGAGATCTGGATAAATAATTAATTAAAATACATAAATAATTTAACAAACTCCTCAGACCATATCACAATATTTCTTGAATTAGTTAACTATACCCACTCACTATTTGTATACATTTTTGTACATCTGATAACTTACCACATTTTATAGCAAAACCGTTGAAAAATCTCCGTGGCGGGAGAGAAACGTCCGGAAAAGCCCAGTAGGAGCCTTAACGGCATCCCATATATATATCCTAAATTTGAAATGAAGTCAATAAAATCATAGCATAACATTCCCTAACCACGAACTTATTCATACCGTTGAATATGATTCCACTCAAACATCTATTACCAGTCACCGGGAAGGTAATGGAACATAATATACACAAGTTTTGATTATTAATTAAACTAAGTTTAATTAAATGCAATTACATTCACACAGTAAACAGGCCATGATAAACAAACAAATATTTATAATGGATACGCATCCTTATTCCAATCATTTTACTCATGATATTTGGAGACGGTGATTAACATACATGTAACTTTCATAAATAATCATTAACAATAGTTCATGTGATCAACTCTGATCTCAGGCACTTGGCCAAACAACTAATGAGTAATAGGAGTCGTGCACCTATAGGCTCACACTATAACATCATATATATTTCAGTGAAGTATAGCATATGCTTATAGGCTCACACCATAACATCATGTGTATTTCGATGAAGTATAGTATGTGCTTTAGCCTCCTGCACTTCTATCATTTATGTGAAAAAATAATCTAGATGATTCCGCTCCTTAAAAATGGGCATAGCTCGAACAATGTCACTTGAAACTGGTAATAGATCGGTAGTATACGTAATAAACTCACTTATTGCTGACTACTGCGGGTTTACCTAGTTTTGTTAAAAGCAGACCTTGTTGTTGAGATATAGATCCGGGAGGGTAAACACTTAAATAATTTGGTTGTGAGTTGAAACCACCTATAACCTAGGCTGGGTGCAATGGGTGAAGAATGGAACACATCAGCTATAGCCTGATAATTGAGGACATTATACATAAGATATTTAAATAAATTGTTAAATAACACATATATGTGGTTCATTGCTGACTCTGAATGTACACATGAGCATCCTCCTCATAAATTTCTTCGCTTCATTACAAACAAGTAATATTTTGGTAATAATTAAAATAGGCAGTTCAGTGGCTGTTTAGTTCTAATAAATCTTCAAAGTTAAAAATAGCCTATACATAGAATTTTTAGTCCACAGAGAAGGAGATCTGGATAAATAATTAATTAAAATACATAAATAATTTAACAAACTCCTCAGACCATATCACAATATTTCTTGAATTAGTTAACTATACCCACTCACTATTTGTACACATTTTTGTACATCTGATAACTTACCACATTTTATAGCAAAACCGTTGAAAAAACTCCGTGGCGGGCGAGAAACGTCCGGAAAAGCCCAGTAGGAGCCTTAACGGCATCCCATATATATATCCTAAATTTGAAATAAAGTCAAGAAAATCATAGCATAACATTCCCTAACCACGAACTTATTCATACCGTTGAATATGATTCCACTCAAACATCTATTACCAGTCACCGGGAAGGTAATGGAACATAATATACACAAGTTTTGATTATTAATTAAACTAAGTTTAATTAAATGCAATTACATTCACACAGTAAACAGGCCATGATAAACAAACATATATTTATAATGGATACGCATCCTTATTCCAATCATTTTACTCATGATATTTGGAGACGGTGATTAACATACATGTAACTTTCATAAATAATCATTAACAATAGTTCATGTGATCAACTCTGATCTCAGGCACTTGGCCAAACAACTAATGAGTAATAGGAGTCGTGCACCTATAGGCTCACACTATAACATCATATATATTTCAGTGAAGTATAGCATATGCTTATAGGCTCACACCATAACATCATGTGTATTTCGATGAAGTATAGTATGTGCTTTAGCCTCCTGCACTTCTAGCATTTATGCGAAAAAATAATCTAGATGATTCCGCTCCTTAAAAATGGGCATAGATCGAACAATGTCACTTGAAACTGGTAATAGATCGGTAGTATACGTAATAAACTCACTTATTGCTGACTACTGCGGGTTTACCTAGTTTTGTTAAAAGCAGACCTTGTTGTTGAGATATAGATCCGGGAGGGTAAACACTTAAATAATTTGGTTGTGAGTTGAAACCATCTATAACCTAGGCTGGGTGCAATGGGTGAAGAATGGAACACATCAGCTATAGCCTGATAATTGAGGACATTATACATAAGATATTTAAATAAATTGTTAAATAACACATATATGTGGTTCATTGCTGACTCTGAATGTACACATGAGCATCCTCCTCATAAATTTCTTCGCTTCATTACAAACAAGTAATATTTTGGTAATAATTAAAATAGGCAGTTCAGTGGCTGTTTAGTTCTAATAAATCTTCAAAGTTAAAAATAGCCTATACATAGAATTTTTAGTCCACAGAGAAGGAGATCTGGATAAATAATTAATTAAAATACATAAATAATTTAACAAACTCCTCAGACCATATCACAATATTTCTTGAATTAGTTAACTATACCCACTCACTATTTGTACACATTTTTGTACATCTGATAACTTACCACATTTTATAGCAAACCCGTTGAAAAAACTCCGTGGCGGGAGAGAAACGTCCGGAAAAGCCCAGTAGGAGCCTTAACGGCATCCCATATATATATCCTAAATTTGAAATAAAGTCAATAAAATCATAGCATAACATTCCCTAACCACGAACTTATTCATACCGTTGAATATGATTCCACTCAAACATCTATTACCAGTCACCGGGAAGGTATTGGAACATAATATACACAAGTTTTGATTATTAATTAAAATAAGTTTAATTAAATGCAATTACATTCACACAGTAAACAGGCCATGATAAACAAACATATATTTATATTGGATACGCATCCTTATTCCAATCATTTTACTCATGATATTTGGAGACGGTGATTAACATACATGTAACTTTCATAAATAATCATTAACAATAGTTCATGTGATCAACTCTGATCTCAGGCACTTGGCCAAACAACTAATGAGTAATAGGAGTCGTGTACCTATAGGCTCACACTATAACATCATATATATTTCAGTGAAGTATAGCATATGCTTATACGCTCACACCATAACATCATGTGTATTTCGATGAAGTATAGTATGTGCCTCCTGCACTTCTAGCATTTATGCGAAAAAATAATCTAGGTTATACATATGCTTTCAATAATAAAAAAAAAATTCCTGTATCTGTTTATAGTAATATATGTGTATGCATATGTTTTCATTACTTTCAAAATTTTTTTATCTTCTTTTTTAGCTAAAAAGAAGTTGTTTATATTTGTTGATACATATTTTATCTTTTTATTTACAAACTTCTTATATGTGTTTATACATATGTTTTCAATAATAAAAAAAAAATTTGTTTTATCTGTTTATAGTAATATATGTTTATACATATGTTTTCATTACTTTCAAAAAAATTTTATATCTTCTTTTTTAGTTAAAAAGAAATTGTTTATAATTGTTGATACATATTTTTTTTTTATTTACAAACTACTTATATGTGTTTATACATATGTTTTCAATAATAAAAAAAAATTTCCTTTATCTGTTTATAGTAATATATGTGTATACATATGTTTTCATTACTTTCAAAATTTTTATATCTTCTTTTTTAGTTAAAAAGAAATTGTTTATATTTGTTGATACCTATTTTTTCTTTTTATTTACAAACTTCTTATATGTGTTTATACATATGTTTTCAATAATAAAAAAAAAATCTTTTACCTGTTTATAGTAATATATGTGTATACATATGTTTTCATTACTTTCAAAAAATTTTTATATCTTCTTTTTAGTTAAAAAGAAATTGTTTATATTTGTTGGTACATATTTTATCTTTTTATTTACAAACTTCTTATATGTGTTTATACATATGTATGTTTTCAATAATAAAAAAAAATTTCTTTTATCTGTTTATAGTAATATATGCGTATACATATGTTTTCATTACTTTCAAAAAAATTTTATTTCTTCTTTTTAGTTAAAAAGAAATTGTTTATATTTGTTGATACATATTTGTTTTTTTATTTAAAAACTTCTTATATGTGTTTATACATATGTTTTCAATAATAAAAAAAAAATTCCTTTATCTGTTTATAGTAATATATGTGTATACATATGTTTTAATTACATTCAAAATTTTGTTATCTTCTTTTTAGATAAAAAGAAATTGTTTATATTTGTTGATACATATTTTTTCTTTTTATTTACAAACTTCTTATATGTGTTTATACATATGTTTTCAATAATAAAAAAAAATTTCTTGTATCTGTTTATAGTAATATCTGTGTATACATATGTTTTCATTACTTTCAAAAAAATTTTATATCTTCTTTTTAGTTAAAAAGAAATTGTTTATATTTGTTGATACATATTTTTTTTTTATTTACAAAATTCTTATATGTGTTTATACATATGTTTTCAATAATAAAAAAAAAAATTCTTTTATCTGTTTATAGTAATATATGTGTATACATATGTTTTCATTACTTTCAAAATTTTTATATCTTCTTTTTTAGTTAAAAAGAAATTGTTTATATTTGTTGATAAATATTTTTTCTTTTTATTCACAAACTTCTTATTTGTGGTTATACATATGTTTTCAATAATAAAAAAAAATTTCTTTTATCTGTTTATAGTAATATATGTGTATACCTATGTTTTCATTACTTTCAAAAAAATTTTATATCTTCTTTTTTAGTTAAAAAGAAATTGTTTATATGTTGATACCTATTTTTTCTTTTTATTTACAAACTTCTTATATGTGTTTATACATATGTTTTCAATAATAAAAAAAAATTTCCTTTATCTGTTTATAGTAATTTATGTGTATACATATGTTTTCATTACTTTCAAAATTTTTATATCTTCTTTTTTAGTTAAAAAGAAATTGTTTATATTTGTTGATACATATTTTTTCTTTTTATTTACAAACTTCTTATTTGTGGTTATACATATGTTTTCAATAATTAAAAAAAAAATTCTTTTATCTGTTTATAGTAATATATGTGTATACATATGTTTTCATTACTTTCAAAAAAATTTTATATCTTCTTTTTTAGTTAAAAAGAAATTGTTTATATTAGTTGATACATATTTTTTCTTTTTATTTACAAACTTCTTATATGTGTTTATACATATGTTTTCAATAATAAAAAAAAAATCTTGTATCTGTTTATAGTAATATATGTGTATACATATGTTTTCATTACTTTCAAAAAAATTTATATCTTCTTTTTAGTTAAAAAGAAATTGTTTATATTTGTTGATACATATTTTTTCTTTTTATTTACAAACTTCTTATTTGTGGTTATACATATGTTTTCAATATTAAAAAAAAAAAATTTTAATATATGTGTATACATATGTTTTCATTACTTTCAAAAAAATTTTATATCTTCTTTTTTAGTTAAAAAGAAATTGTTTATATTTGTTGATACATATTTTTTCTTTTTATTTACAAACTTCTTATTTGTGGTTATACATATGTTTTCAATAATAAAGAAAAAATTTCTTTTATCCATTTATAGTAATATATGTGTAGACATATGTTTTCATTACTTTCAAAATTGTTATATCTTCTTTTTTAGCTAACAAGACATTGTTTATATTTGTTGATACATATTTTATCTTTTTATTTACAAACTTCTTATATGTGTTTATACATGTGTTTTCAATAATAAAAAAAAATTGTTTTATCTGTTTATAGTAATATATCTGTATACCTATGTTTTCATTACTTTCAAAAAATTGTTATATCTTCTTTTTTAGTTAAAAAGAAATTGTTTATATTTGTTGATACATATTTTTTCTTTTTATTTACAAACTTCTTATATGTGCTTATACATATGTTTTCTATAATAAAAAAAAAATTCTTTTATCCATTTATAGTAATGTATGTGTGTGCATACATACGTTTTCATTACTTACAAAATTTTTATATCTTCTTTTTTAGCTAACAAGAAATTGTTTATATTTGTTTCTTTTTATTTACAAACTTCTTATTTGTGGTTATACATTTGTTTTCAATATTAAAAAAAAAAATTTTAATATATGTGTATACATATGTTTTCATTACTTTCAAAAAAAATTTATATCTTCTTTTTTTGTTAAAAAGAAATTGTTTATATTTGTTGATACATATTTTTTCTTTTTATTTACAAACTTCTTATATGTGCTTATACATATGTTTTCAATAATAAAAAAAAAATTCTTTTAACCATTTATAGTAATATATGTGTAGACATATGTTTTCATTACTTTCAAAATTGTTATATCTTCTTTTTTAGCTAACAAGACATTGTTTATATTTGTTGATACATATTTTATCTTTTTATTTACAAACTTCTTATATGTGTTTATACATATGTTTTCAATAATAAAAAAAAAATTGTTTTATCTGTTTATAGTAACATATCTGTATACCTATGTTTTCATTACTTTCAAAAAATTGTTATATCTTCTTTTTTAGTTAAAAAGAAATTGTTTATATTTGTTGATACATATTTTTTCTTTTTATTTACAAACTTCTTATATGTGCTTATACATATGTTTTCAATAATAAAAAAAATATTCTTTTATCCATTTATAGTAATATATGTGTATACATATGTTTTCATTACTTTCAAAATTTTTATATCTTCTTTTTTAGCTAACAAGAAATTGTTTATATTTGTTGATACATATTTTTTCTTTTTATTTACAAACTTCTTATATGTGCTTATACATATGTTTTCAATAATAAAAACAAAATTTCTTTTATCCATTTATAGTAATATATGTGTATAGATATGTTTTCGTTACTTTCAAAATTTTTATATCTTCTTTTTTAGCTAACAAGAAATTGTTTATATTTGTTGATACATATTTTTTCTTTTTATTTACAAACTTCTTATATGTGTTTATACATACGTTTTCAATAATAAAAAAAAACATTGTTTTATCTGTTTATAGTAATATATCTGTATACCTATGTTTTCATTACATTCAAAAAATTGTTATATCTTCTTTTTTAGTTAAAAAGAAATTGTTTATATTTGTTGATACATATTTTTTTTTTTATTTACAAACTTCTTATATGTGTTTATACATATGTTTTCAATAATGAAAAAAAAAAATTCTTTTATCCATTTATAGTAATGTATGTGTGTGCATACATATGTTTTCATTACTTTCAAAATTTTTATATCTTCTTTTTTAGCTAACAAGAAATTGTTTATATGTGTTGATACCTATTTTTTCTTTTTATTTACAAACTTCTTATATGTGTTTATACATATGTTTTCAATAATAAAAAAAAAAAATTCTTTTATCTGTTTATAGTAATATATGTGTATACATATGTTTTCATTACTGCCAAAAAATGTTTATATCTTCTTTTTTAGTTAAAATGAAATTGTTTATATTTGTTGATACATATTTTTTCTTTTTATTTACAAACTTCTTAATGTGTTTATACATATGTTTTCAATAATAAAAAAAAAAATTGTTTTATCTGTTTATAGTAATATATGTATATACATATGCTTTCATTACTTTCAAAAAATTTTTATATCTTCTTTTTTAGTTAAAAAGAAATTGTTTATATTTGTTGATACATATTTTTTCTTTTTATTTACAACTTCTTATATGTGTTTATAAATATGTTTTCAATAATAAAAAAAAAATTTCGTTTATCCATTTATAGTAATATATGTGTATACATATGTTTTCATTACTTTCAAAATTTTTGTATCTTCTTTTTTAGCTAAAAAGAAATTGTTTATATTGTTGACACATATTTTTTCTTTTTATTTACAAACTTCTTATTTGTGGTTATACATATATTTTCAATACTAAAAAAAAAAATATTTTAATATATGTGTATACATATGTTTTCATTACTTTCAAAAAAATTTTATATCTTCTTTTTTTGTTAAAAAGAAATTGTTTATATTTGTTGATACATATTTTTTCTTTTTATTTACAAACTTCTTATATGTGTTTATACATATGTTTTCAATAATAAAAAAAAAATTCTTTTATCTGTTTATTGTAATATATGTGTATACATATGTTTTCATTACTTTCAAAATTTTTATATCTTCTTTTTTAGCTAACAAGAAATTGTTTATATTTGTTGATACATGTTTTTTCTTTTTATTTACAAACTTCTTATATGTGTTTATACATATATTTTCAATAATAAAAAAAAAAATTCTTTTATCTGTTTATAGTAATATATGTGTATACATATGTTTTCATTACTTTCAAAATTTTTATATCTTCTTTTTTAGCTAACAAGAAATTGTTTATATTTGTTTATACATATTTTTTCTTTTTATTTACAAACTTCTTATATGTGTTTATACATACGTTTTCAATAATAAAAAAAAACATTGTTTTATCTGTTTATAGTAATATATATGTATACCTATGTTTTCATTACTTTCAAAAAATTGTTATATCTTCTTTTTTAGTTAAAAAGAAATTGTTTATATTTGTTGATACATATTTTTTCTTTTTATTTACAAACTTCTTATATGTGCTTATACATATGTTTTCAATAATAAAAAAAAAAATCTTTTATCCATTTATAGTATATATATATATATACTTTCAAAATTTTTATATCTTCTTTTTTAGCTAACAAGAAATTGTTTATATTTGTTGATACATATTTTTTCTTTTTATTTACAAACTTCTTATATGTGTTAATACATATGTTTTCAATAATAAAAAAAAATTCTTTTATCTGTTTATAGTAATATATGTGTATACATATGATTTCATTACTTTCAAAAAAATTGTATATCTTCTTTTTTAGTTAAAAAGAAATTGTTTATATTTGTTGAAATTTCAATAATAAAAAAAAATTTCTTTTATCTGTTTATAGTAATATATGTGTATACATATGTTTTCATTACTTTCAAAATTTTTATATCTTCTTTTTTAGCTAAAAAGAAATTGTTTATATTTGTTGATACATATTTTTTTTTTATTTACAAACTTCTTATATGTGTTTATACATATGTTTTCAATAATGAAAAAAAAAAAATCTTTTATCCATTTATAGTAATGTATGTGTGTGCATACATATGTTTTCATTACTTTCAAAATTTTTATATCTTCTTTTTTAGCTAACAAGAAATTGTTTATATGTGTTGATACCTATTTTTTCTTTTTATTTACAAACTTCTTATATGTGTTTATACATATGTTTTCAATAATAAAAAAAAAAATTCTTTTATCTGTTTATAGTAATATATGTGTATACATATGTTTTCATTACTTTCAAAAAATGTTTATATCTTCTTTTTTAGTTAAAATGAAATTGTTTATATTTGTTGATACATATTTTTTCTTTTTATTTACAAACTTCTTAATGTGTTTATACATATGTTTTCAATAATAAAAAAAAATTGTTTTATCTGTTTATAGTAATATATGTATATACATATGCTTTCATTACTTTCAAAAAATTTTTATATCTTCTTTTTTAGTTAAAAAGAAATTGTTTATATTTGTTGATACATATTTTTTCTTTTTATTTACAACTTCTTATATGTGTTTATAAATATGTTTTCAATAATAAAAAAAAAATTTCGTTTATCCATTTATAGTAATATATGTGTATACATATGTTTTCATTACTTTCAAAATTTTTGTATCTTCTTTTTTAGCTAAAAAGAAATTGTTTATATTGTTGATACATATTTTTTCTTTTTATTTACAAACTTCTTATTTGTGGTTATACATATGTTTTCAATACTAAAAAAAAAAATATTTTAATATATGTGTATACATATGTTTTCATTACTTTCAAAAAAATTTTATATCTTCTTTTTTTGTTAAAAAGAAATTGTTTATATTTGTTGATACATATTTTTTCTTTTTATTTACAAACTTCTTATTTGTGGTTATACATATGTTTTCAATAATAAAGAAAAAATTTCTTTTATCCATTTATAGTAATATATGTGTAGACATATGTTTTCATTACTTTCAAAATTGTTATATCTTCTTTTTTAGCTAACAAGACATTGTTTATATTTGTTGATACATATTTTATCTTTTTATTTACAAACTTCTTATATGTGTTTATACATGTGTTTTCAATAATAAAAAAAAATTGTTTTATCTGTTTATAGTAATATATCTGTATACCTATGTTTTCATTACTTTCAAAAAATTGTTATATCTTCTTTTTTAGTTAAAAAGAAATTGTTTATATTTGTTGATACATATTTTTTCTTTTTATTTACAAACTTCTTATATGTGCTTATACATATGTTTTCAATAATAAAAAAAAATATTCTTTTATCCATTTATATTAATATATGTATGTTTTCATTACTTTCAAAATTTTTATGTCTTCTTTTTTAGCTAACAAGAAATTGTTTTTATTTGTTGATACATATTTTTTCTTTTTATTTACAAACTTCTTATATGTGCTTATACATATGTTTTCAATAATAAAAAAAAAATTTCTTTTATCCATATATAGTAATATATGTGTATACATATGTTTTCATTACTTTCAAAATTTTTATATCTTCTTTTTTAGCTAACAAGAAATTGTTTATATTTGTTGATACATATTTTTTCTTTTTATTTACAAACTTCTTAGATGTGTTTATACATACATATGTTTTCAATAATAAAAAAAAAAAATTGTTTTATCTGTTTATAGTAATATATCTGTATACCTATGTTTTCATTACTTTCAAAAAATTGTTATATCTTCTTTTTTAGTTAAAAAGAAATTGTTTATATTTGTTGATACATATTTTTTCTTTTTATTTACAAACTTCTTATGTGTTTATACATATGTTTTCTATAATAAAAAAAAAATTCTTTTATCCATTTATAGTAATGTATGTGTGTGCATACATACGTTTTCATTACTTACAAAATTTTTATATCTTCTTTTTTAGCTAACAAGAAATTGTTTATATTTGTTGATACATATTTTTTCTTTTTATTTACAAACTTCTTATTTGTGGTTATACATTTGTTTTCAATATTAAAAAAAAAATTTTTAATATATGTGTATACATATGTTTTCATTACTTTCAAAAAAAATTTATATCTTCTTTTTTTGTTAAAAAGAAATTGTTTATATTTGTTGATACATATTTTTTCTTTTTATTTACAAACTTCTTATATGTGCTTATACATATGTTTTCAATAATAAAAAAAAATTCTTTTAACCATTTATAGTAATATATGTGTAGACATATGTTTTCATTACTTTCAAAATTGTTATATCTTCTTTTTTAGCTAACAAGACATTGTTTATATTTGTTGATACATATTTTATCTTTTTATTTACAAACTTCTTATATGTGTTTATACATATGTTTTCAATAATAAAAAAAAAATTGTTTTATCTGTTTATAGTAACATATCTGTATACCTATGTTTTCATTACTTTCAAAAAATTGTTATATCTTCTTTTTTAGTTAAAAAGAAATTGTTTATATTTGTTGATACATATTTTTTCTTTTTATTTACAAACTTCTTATATGTGCTTATACATATGTTTTCAATAATAAAAAAAATATTCTTTTATCCATTTATAGTAATATATGTGTATACATATGTTTTCATTACTTTCAAAATTTTTATATCTTCTTTTTTAGCTAACAAGAAATTGTTTATATTTGTTGATACATATTTTTTCTTTTTATTTACAAACTTCTTATATGTGTTTATACATACGTTTTCAATAATAAAAAAAAACATTGTTTTATCTGTTTATAGTAATATATCTGTATACCTATGTTTTCATTACATTCAAAAAATTGTTATATCTTCTTTTTTAGTTAAAAAGAAATTGTTTATATTTGTTGATACATATTTTTTTTTTTATTTACAAACTTCTTATATGTGTTTATACATATGTTTTCAATAATGAAAAAAAAAATTCTTTTATCCATTTATAGTAATGTATGTGTGTGCATACATATGTTTTCATTACTTTCAAAATTTTTATATCTTCTTTTTTAGCTAACAAGAAATTGTTTATATGTGTTGATACCTATTTTTTCTTTTTATTTACAAACTTCTTATATGTGTTTATACATATGTTTTCAATAATAAAAAAAAAAATTCTTTTATCTGTTTATAGTAATATATGTGTATACATATGTTTTCATTACTGCCAAAAAATGTTTATATCTTCTTTTTTAGTTAAAATGAAATTGTTTATATTTGTTGATACATATTTTTTCTTTTTATTTACAAACTTCTTAATGTGTTTATACATATGTTTTCAATAATAAAAAAAAAATTGTTTTATCTGTTTATAGTAATATATGTATATACATATGCTTTCATTACTTTCAAAAAATTTTTATATCTTCTTTTTTAGTTAAAAAGAAATTGTTTATATTTGTTGATACATATTTTTTCTTTTTATTTACAACTTCTTATATGTGTTTATAAATATGTTTTCAATAATAAAAAAAAAATTTCGTTTATCCATTTATAGTAATATATGTGTATACATATGTTTTCATTACTTTCAAAATTTTTGTATCTTCTTTTTTAGCTAAAAAGAAATTGTTTATATTGTTGACACATATTTTTTCTTTTTATTTACAAACTTCTTATTTGTGGTTATACATATATTTTCAATACTAAAAAAAAAAATATTTTAATATATGTGTATACATATGTTTTCATTACTTTCAAAAAAATTTTATATCTTCTTTTTTTGTTAAAAAGAAATTGTTTATATTTGTTGATACATATTTTTTCTTTTTATTTACAACCTTCTTATATGTGTTTATACATATGTTTTCAATAATAAAAAAAAAATTCTTTTATCTGTTTATTGTAATATATGTGTATACATATGTTTTCATTACTTTCAAAATTTTTATATCTTCTTTTTTAGCTAACAAGAAATTGTTTATATTTGTTGATACATGTTTTTTCTTTTTATTTACAAACTTCTTATATGTGTTTATACATATATTTTCAATAATAAAAAAAAAAATTCTTTTATCTGTTTATAGTAATATATGTGTATACATATGTTTTCATTACTTTCAAAATTTTTATATCTTCTTTTTTAGCTAACAAGAAATTGTTTATATTTGTTTATACATATTTTTTCTTTTTATTTACAAACTTCTTATATGTGTTTATACATACGTTTTCAATAATAAAAAAAACATTGTTTTATCTGTTTATAGTAATATATATGTATACCTATGTTTTCATTACTTTCAAAAAATTGTTATATCTTCTTTTTTAGTTAAAAAGAAATTGTTTATATTTGTTGATACATATTTTTTCTTTTTATTTACAAACTTCTTATATGTGCTTATACATATGTTTTCAATAATAAAAAAAAAAATCTTTTATCCATTTATAGTATATATATATATATACTTTCAAAATTTTTATATCTTCTTTTTTAGCTAACAAGAAATTGTTTATATTTGTTGATACATATTTTTTCTTTTTATTTACAAACTTCTTATATGTGTTAATACATATGTTTTCAATAATAAAAAAAAATTCTTTTATCTGTTTATAGTAATATATGTGTATACATATGATTTCATTACTTTCAAAAAAATTGTATATCTTCTTTTTTAGTTAAAAAGAAATTGTTTATATTTGTTGAAATTTCAATAATAAAAAAAAATTTCTTTTATCTGTTTATAGTAATATATGTGTATACATATGTTTTCATTACTTTCAAAATTTTTATATCTTCTTTTTTAGCTAAAAAGAAATTGTTTATATTTGTTGATACATATTTTTTTTTTATTTACAAACTTCTTATATGTGTTTATACATATGTTTTCAATAATGAAAAAAAAAAATTCTTTTATCCATTTATAGTAATGTATGTGTGTGCATACATATGTTTTCATTACTTTCAAAATTTTTATATCTTCTTTTTTAGCTAACAAGAAATTGTTTATATGTGTTGATACCTATTTTTTCTTTTTATTTACAAACTTCTTATATGTGTTTATACATATGTTTTCAATAATAAAAAAAAAAATTCTTTTATCTGTTTATAGTAATATATGTGTATACATATGTTTTCATTACTTTCAAAAAATGTTTATATCTTCTTTTTTAGTTAAAATGAAATTGTTTATATTTGTTGATACATATTTTTTCTTTTTATTTACAAACTTCTTAATGTGTTTATACATATGTTTTCAATAATAAAAAAAAATTGTTTTATCTGTTTATAGTAATATATGTATATACATATGCTTTCATTACTTTCAAAAAATTTTTATATCTTCTTTTTTAGTTAAAAAGAAATTGTTTATATTTGTTGATACATATTTTTTCTTTTTATTTACAACTTCTTATATGTGTTTATAAATATGTTTTCAATAATAAAAAAAAAATTTCGTTTATCCATTTATAGTAATATATGTGTATACATATGTTTTCATTACTTTCAAAATTTTTGTATCTTCTTTTTTAGCTAAAAAGAAATTGTTTATATTGTTGATACATATTTTTTCTTTTTATTTACAAACTTCTTATTTGTGGTTATACATATGTTTTCAATACTAAAAAAAAAAATATTTTAATATATGTGTATACATATGTTTTCATTACTTTCAAAAAAATTTTATATCTTCTTTTTTTGTTAAAAAGAAATTGTTTATATTTGTTGATACATATTTTTTCTTTTTATTTACAAACTTCTTATATGTGTTTATACATATGTTTTCAATATTAAAAAAAAAAATTCTTTTATCTGTTTATTGTAATATATGTGTATACATATGTTTTCATTACTTTCAAAATTTTTATATCTTCTTTTTTAGCTAACAAGAAATTGTTTATATTTGTTGATACATGTTTTTTCTTTTTATTTACAAACTTCTTATATGTGTTTATACATATATTTTCAATAATAAAAAAAAAATTCTTTTGTCTGTTTATAGTAATATATGTGTATACATATGTTTTCATTACTTTCAAAATTTTTATATCTTCTTTTTTAGCTAACAAGAAATTGTTTATATTTGTTTATACATATTTTTTCTTTTTATTTACAAACTTCTTATATGTGTTTATACATACGTTTTCAATAATAAAAAAAAACATTGTTTTATCTGTTTATAGTAATATATATGTATACCTATGTTTTCATTACTTTCAAAAAATTGTTATATCTTCTTTTTTAGTTAAAAAGAAATTGTTTATATTTGTTGATACATATTTTTTCTTTTTATTTACAAACTTCTTATATGTGCTTATACATATGTTTTCAATAATAAAAAAAAAAAGTTTTATCCATTTATAGTATATATAAATATATACTTTCAAAATTTTTATATCTTCTTTTTTAGCTAACAAGAAATTGTTTATATTTGTTGATACATATTTTTTCTTTTTATTTACAAACTTCTTATATGTGTTAATAAATATGTTTTCAATAATAAAAAAAAATTCTTTTATCTGTTTATAGTAATATATGTGTATACATATGATTTCATTACTTTCAAAAAAATTGTATATCTTCTTTTTTAGTTAAAAAGAAATTGTTTATATTTGTTGAAATTTCAATAATAAAAAAAAATTTCTTTTATCTATTTATAGTAATATATGTGTATGTTTTCATTACTTTCAAAATTTTTATATCTTCTTTTTTAGCTAAAAAGAAATTGTTTATATTTGTTGATACATATTTTTTCTGTTTATTTACAAACTTCTTATATGTGTTTATACATGTGTTTTCAATAATAAAAAAAAATTGTTTTATCTGTTTATAGTAATATATCTGTATACCTATGTTTTCATTACTTTCAAAAAAATTTTATGTCTTCTTTTTTTGTTAAAAAGAAATTGTTTATATTTGTTGATACATATTTTTTCTTTCTTTTTATTTACAAACTTCTTATATGTGTTTATACATATGTTTTCAATAATAAAAAAAAAATTCTTTTATCTGTTTATTGTAATATATGTGTATACATATGTTTTCATTACTTTCAAAATTTTTATATCTTCTTTTTTAGCTAACAAGAAATTGTTTATATTTGTTGATACATGTTTTTTCTTTTTATTTACAAACTTCTTATATGTGTTTATACATATATTTTCAATAATAAAAAAAAAAATTCTTTTATCTGTTTATAGTAATATATGTGTATACATATGTTTTCATTACTTTCAAAATTTTTATATCTTCTTTTTTAGCTAACAAGAAATTGTTTATATTTGTTTATACATATTTTTTCTTTTTATTTACAAACTTCTTATATGTGTTTATACATACGTTTTCAATAATAAAAAAAAACATTGTTTTATCTGTTTATAGTAATATATATGTATACCTATGTTTTCATTACTTTCAAAAAATTGTTATATCTTCTTTTTTAGTTAAAAAGAAATTGTTTATATTTGTTGATACATATTTTTTCTTTTTATTTACAAACTTCTTATATGTGCTTATACATATGTTTTCAATAATAAAAAAAAATCTTTTATCCATTTATAGTATATATATATATATACTTTCAAAATTTTTATATCTTCTTTTTTAGCTAACAAGAAATTGTTTATATTTGTTGATACATATTTTTTCTTTTTATTTACAAACTTCTTATATGTGTTAATACATATGTTTTCAATAATAAAAAAAAAATCTTTTATCTGTTTATAGTAATATATGTGTATACATATGATTTCATTACTTTCAAAAAAATTGTATATCTTCTTTTTTAGTTAAAAAGAAATTGTTTATATTTGTTGAAATTTCAATAATAAAAAAAAATTTCTTTTATCTGTTTATAGTAATATATGTGTATACATATGTTTTCATTACTTTCAAAATTTTTATATCTTCTTTTTTAGCTAAAAAGAAATTGTTTATATTTGTTGATACATATTTTTTCTGTTTATTTACAAACTTCTTATATGTGTTTATACATATGTTTTCAATAATAAAAAAAAAATCGTTTATCCATTTATAGTATTATATGTGTATACATATTATGTTTTCATTACTTTCAAAATTTTTGTATCTTCTTTTTTAGCTAAAAAGAAATTGTTTATATTTGTTGATACATATTTTTTCTTTTTATTTTTCTTATATGTGTTTATTTTATACATATTCTTTCTTTAACTTAACAAAAATTGTTTATACCTATGCGTTTTCATTTTCACATTATATCTTAGATTAATACATATGTGTTCACATCTTCAATCTTGTTTACATATTTTATTTTTTTTTATAATTAAAACAGTTAAACTACCTGTAGATGACGGGTACGTGTAATTGGATTCTGTTCAACATGAATTAAAGATGTAGCAAGTGCAGCTGGTGGAGGCGTTGATCTTGCTTTTGAACTTAGTTTGTTATTTGCCTGTGTAGGCTGGGTAGCACCATGTTTGATTGCATCTTGTAATTGTGCGGTAGCTTTCTTTGCTGTCGTTATTTTTTGTTTTGTAGGTATTAGTGGGGAAATTCGGGACTTGTTTGATCTTGTGATTTCCGATTGGAAACTTTGTGAGATTTGCGTGACCTTGTTTGTTGGCACCGTCTCTTGTAGTGGTGTAGAAATTGGTAAATTGTGATTCTTGAGATCTACTGTGGGCACTTGACTTAAAACTTCCGTGCTTTCAATACAAATTTGAGGGTGTGTCTCAGTGTCTAGCTGAGCTTTTTGGTTATTGGTTATTATTATTTTGGGTGTTTTGACAATGGCATTCCTTTTCTTTTTCCTTATACCCTTACATAGTTTTAGTATCCCTATCAAGCTGAGTAATAATATCACCATGAAACTTAGAGATAGAGAACTTATCTGAACGATTTGAGTTTTATTACGCTCTTTTCTCCATTTTTCCACTGTACTTATTTCTTCTTCCAGCTGATCTAAAGTGTATAAATTTTCTTTCAGAATATGATTTGCATCCTCCGCTTTTAGCATCACTACATGTTTTTGGGTAGTGTGCTTCATGTTTTTGATGAAGCTCTGAATGGTTTCATTCATCTTAGATTTTAGTGGGTGTGGATATTCTGGTTGAGATATTCTAATATTCTGATGATCTTCATCCTCAAAATATATAATCTGATCAGCTATTTGGAAGTGACAAGGTTCGTTCAACATTTGTACTCCGCTGCCGAATAGGTTAGAACTATGTAGGTTTTTCCTGTATGAAATCGTGATTTTCTGCATTGTGGGGAACGAAAAGAGCTATGAATTTGTTCTAGTTAATTTGATTAGTAGCTGCGTTGCCTGAGTTTGGACTAGATATTCGCAGTTACCAGTCTCATTGTAAGGATTGAATAAGAACTTTATAGGACACTCTTTTATATAATGCCCTTGAAGTATAGGGTTTAGTAGTGGACCAATGTAAGTGCTTTTATTGAGATTACTTGACAATTTTTTGTACACCTGGAGCTCAGATTGTTTGAATAACACGAATTCTTGTGTGGCTAGATGACTTGCAACATAGGCATGTTTAATATTCAACACCAAGGCGTTGTTATCTGGGGTTTTAAAAGGGAATAAATGTATCTGTTGAAGTTGGTCAACGATATAAAAAGGTTGAAAAACGGGAAAAAGTAAATATAAAATATATAGCTAAGTTCTTGTATGAAGAAAAAAAATAAAGTTAAATATCTATTCATGTTCTTTTTTTATATTGGTCATTTACTCATGGAATGGTTTTAGTCTGTTATTGTGTACGGTTACTCTTCGTTTACCGATTTGGATAACAGTATTAACTGTGTTAAAAACTTGTACTACGAGATATGGACCTAGCCATATCTGAGACAGCTTGTGTTTTTTAGCTGGGATTTTTTAATAGAACTTTGTCTCCTGGTTTGAATGTTACTAGACGCTCGTGCTTATCGTAGTGTTGTTGTGACTTTTCCTTGGCGTTAAGTAGATTTTTTCTGGCGATAGCATATGATTTCTGCAACTTGTACCTATGAATATGATAGTACCTTTCGTGATTGTACATTGTCTCCGGCTCTCTTCTTAGATTTGTGGGTACATCCGCTGTAAATCCAAACAGACAATCCATTGGGTAGCTTAGTGCCTTTATGTGGACTATTATTATATACGAAAGCCGCGGTTCTCAGGAATCGATCCCAAGCCTTTGGATTTTCGGATACAATAGCTCTTAGATACTCCACTAGTGGTCTGTGGGTTCGTTCAAGTGCACCGTTGGATTGGTGGTGATAAGCGGATGTTTGTAGTTTTTTAATTTCTAAGAGCTAACAAACTCGTTTGAAGAGATCGCTTAAGAAATTAGAGCCCTGATCAGTTACTATTTTTTTAGGAATGCGGTAGCGAGTAATTATTTCGTCGAAAAATATTCCTGCTACCGTTTCTGCTTCGCCATTTGGCATGGCGTAACAATCTATAAATTTCGTAAGATTGTCCTGAAAAGTCAGAATATACTTATTTCCTGAATGGGTTTCTTCAAGAGGACCTACGATATCCAAATATACTTTTTCGAATGGCATTAGGGCAGTATCTGTTATGACCATTGGCATACGATACTCTGGGCTAGCCTTCATTCTTTGACATTTAGTACAATTGTGGACATATTTTCTAATCGAGCTGAGCACGTTTTTCCATTTATACTTTCTTTTTATTCTTTTATAGGTTTTGACTACCCCGTGGTGACCACCGAATGCAGAATCGTGGTAGTCCTTTAAAATTATTTGGATTTCCTCCGGGTCCGTGAGAGTTTCCGGCAATTTAACCTGGGAGTCTATAAGATTGTTCTTTGTAGGTAATTTGCTGTGTTCAGGTGCAACGTTTTCAAATTGGCTGTTCTCAGTTGAGCCAATTTCAACTGTGTCTTTTATGAAGTTCTGAGAATTCTTTTGAATTTTATGGGGAGTTTTCTGAACTATGCCTTCCATTTCTGTCTCCCTTGCTTGAGCTCTTGTAACTACATGACAATGTGCTTGTTTAAGGTGTTGAAGGTGGCGGAGAACTAACCTCATTTTCGTCTATGTCGGAATCGGCTCGGTGATGTACCTGAGCTTCCACAATGAACGAATTGGGATTTGCCTGGCTTATCTGGGTAGGTAATTCGACTAAGCGCGTCTGCATTAGTATTATATTTTCCAAGCTTATATTCAATTTTGTAGTCAAATTCCGAGAGTTTATGATGAAACCTGACTAATCTCGATGTTGGGTCTTTCACATTGAATACGCCTTTAAGGGGTTTGTGGCCTGTATAGACAGTAAAATTTCTACCCTGTAAATAACATCTGAAGTTCCTGGCGGCCCATACAATACCGAGTAACTCTTTGTCTATTGTAGAGTATTTTTGTTCCGCCTTATTTAAGCTTCTACTTGCATATGCTATTGGCTTGTCTTCGCCTATTTTCCCTTGGGATAAGACAGCTGCCAATGCCTCGTTACTAGCATCTGTTGTCAAATTAAAGGGTTCAGTAAAATCAGGACATGTGAGAGGGGGAGGATTTACAAGCGACTTTTTAATTTCGTCGAAAGACTCTTGGCACTTTTGCGTCCAAGTAAATTTAACATCTTTGCGTAAAAGATTTGTTAGGGGTCTGACTATTTTTGAAAAATTTGGAATGAACTTGCGGTAGTAGTTAGCCAAACCCAAGGAACGATTGAGTTTGCCTAACAGTCCGGGGTTGAGGAAAATTTTGAACACAGCTTGTTTTTTACTGGGATCTGGAAGTGCTCCTTCGTTTGAACATTTGTGTCCGAGGTAAATCACTTCTCTGCGAAGGAATTGGCACTTTTCGGGTTGTAATTTAAGGTTATGGGCTCTAAGTCTGTCAAATACCTTAGTCAATTTCTCGTTGTGATCTTCTAAATTTGTTCCATATATTACAATCACCGAGATAGGCAAAGCATTCTAAGCCTTGGAAACCCGTCAGAATGTAATTCATCATCGCGAATGCCCAAGTTGATCCAGTATATCCTTTATCCTGGGTAATGGAAAAGCATCCCCTATAGATTTCTCGTTAATTTTACGGAAATCTAGTACTACTCGCCAACGTTTATTGCCGTCAGGTCCAACCTTTTTGGGAACTACTAGTAAAGGGGAATTCCATTGGCTTTTACTTAATTGGATTATATCATTCTCCAACATTTCTTTTATTTGTTCATTTATGACTGCCGGATGCGTTTCTGCGAGTCTATACATTTTTTGATTTATGGGGGGTTGATTTTGTACTATGGGTATAGTATGTTTTATTGTTTAGGTAGAAAAGGTCATTGTACTTATAGCATAGCTCGAGAATTGAATTTTCTTCTTCTTTATTTAGATTTCTATCCAACAGTAATTCTTTACGTAAAGACACTAGCCTATCTTGACTGTAATTTGAAATGTGGTTTACGTTTATTGAATGTGGATTGGAGTTGAAATTTTTCGTTTCTTTTTTGAAATTACTGGAGATTTTGCTATGAGCATGAAGGGAAGGTGGACCACCTTCTTTCTGATAACTTTGGGAATTTATTTCGTCCAAAGGTAACTGGAGAGATTTTATATTGAATATGTTTTTGTCTTGTGCACGTGGGTAAGGAAGATCACCTTCTTTCTGAGAACTTTGGGAAATTATTTCGTCCAAAGATGAATAGAGAGACCTAATGTTATAATAATTAACTGGAACTAGAGAAAGTTTTAATTTTCTTAGGAATACTAGTTCTGTGTTGACGTTCAGAACAGATAACGGTATGAAATTTCTATGAGGACTAACTAGGCAATTTGCGACAAATACTCCTTCTTGAATCTCCTGAGACAAATAGAGCATTTCCTGGTCCAATTGTACTGGTATGCTCAGTATGATTTGAGATCGAGGGGGTATTCTATGAAATCGCTGTAGTTCTACTTCATATTGCCTACCTTCATCTTCATTCATAGTGTTTGAAATTTCTTCCATTGGAAATAAGGATTTTTTGTTTTTGGGTGCCCGTGAAACGGTAGTAGATTCAGATTCCTCCACTATTTGATCCTTTGGTATATCCTCTCCATCTTCCATGGATGTTTTGAGAGGTACCGTGAATTCAATAGGGTTGGTTTCCGTGCGAGGAAACCGGAGTAATCTGTTAGGCCCTTCAATATTGTAATTTCTTGCAAGAAAATCGTTACCTAATAGCCCATCGTGCGAGATTTGGGCGTTATCTTCTACAACCTGTATATTGCACGGGATACTGCTGCTTAATAAAAAGTTGCCTTGGCAGTTACCCAATGTTTCTCCTTCTCGAAATGGATTTTTCAAAGTGACTTTTTGTCCTTTTTCTATCCGTTTTTGTATATTTAATGCTTCCTGTTTTATTAGGCTTACGTCAGCTCCAGTGTCTACTATCAGCCGAACGGCTGTGTTTTTACTTATGTCCAATGGTAATTTTACGACTGGAACATTTTCCCTAGTTTGTTTCTTTGTTGCTTGAGTAGACCTTAAGTAAGTTGCACTGTTCTATTTAATGCCGAGCCGGGGATTTTTCGGTCGACAGTGTGCCGTTTCCCGAATGTGTGGCTTCTGTGTGTTTCTGTTGGCAAGTGGACACCGTATGGCTTCTTCGGCCACAAAAATCGTACATATTCTGGATGTGATTTGTTCTTTGTGCTTGATTTGCAGAACCCCACCGAACATGGTTACTGTTTGCATGTTCGTTCGCGTGGTATCTTAGAATTTTGCTTGCAATGTTGGGCATCATGGCCCTTTATTCTGCAGTTTACACAGAAAGGAGAGTTTTTCCTTTTTAAACATTCTTCATACGTGTGTCCCTTGTAGTTGCAGTAGCTGCATGTGATTTTATTCAACAGTACCTTTTGTTTGTTGTACTTTCTTTCCTCCCGCTGGTAAGAGGAGTTCTGGTATGGAGGTGGACTTCCTGATTGTTTTCGGGTGAAACTAGTTCGATTTGAGTGCCAATTTGTTGGATTTTCATCTGTATTAAAAGACACTGATGGCACCTTTGGAGGCTCCGTTATGGGAGGTATATTGTACTCCGCTTTTATGTTAGGTCTATTTATCTCATTTGTGTAAGGGTAGGAAGACAAATTTACACTCTCAGGTGTAGGGTAACCATAAGTGTTGGTGAAGTGTGAGGGATTGGATCTTAAACAGTGGTCCATTTGAAAATAGTTTGTGGGGGAGTGATTGTAGTTTTTGGGTGGTGCTACGAAGAAGAGACCTTGTTGTAGTCTTTCCATGTCTAGTGCCCTTTGAATGAGCTGGTCTACTGAATCTTCATTCAAGGTAAGTAAATATGCACTTAGGTGCGGATTAGTTGCACCACTCTTCACTGAAGCCATTGCAAAATCCTCTATTTGTCGTTTCACCACGTTGAAATTTTCAGCATCGTATTTGTTCTGTGCTGCTTCGTTACACTGTAACAATAGGTCTTTTAGCCTAGTGGTGAAGGAGTTAAAAGAGTCGTGCGGATATTGCCGACAAGTAATTAGTCTGTTTATCAGCTCATGGTATGTCTTACGAGGTAAGTAATTACGATACAGTAATTTTTCAACCTCTTCAAATGTTGTGAGTGAGCTTGAGGCGATTAGCTGGTATGCATTTCCTCTCAACGTAGTGGGGAAAATTTGAATAAAAGATACTTTTTCTTCCGCTTCTAGACATTGCTGTACTTGCTTACAACAGCCTATAAAAGTTTGTAACTGTGAGAATGAGGGGGCTAAATTCCCCAGAAAATAAGGGCACCACTTGTGCTGTTAGCTTAACCACCTTTTCCTAATTTACTGGCATTTTGTTTATTTTGTTTGGCTGCTCTGCCTGGATAATATCTGGCGAGCCTGGTTCTAAATTAGGCAAGATTAAGTCTGTTATTAAGTCGTTTAAGCTATTGTTTCTTACAAGGAAGTTAATCAAACTATGCCTTCTGGAACGTTTGCCTGAACGATGCTCGCGATAGCAGTTTATGGATGGTCTGCTTGGAGGCGGATTTTGTTCTGCAATCGGGCTATCTGGAGGGCTTGTGCCTACGAATGACAAGGAATTAATTGCCGTTTCAAAATCGGAACATGAAGGGCTTCGATCTGGTTTGGGCATGAGCCGAACGCTAATTGAGTTTCTTCCGTAAGGAAAAAGAATTGGAGACTAGGTAGTTTAACTTTTTTTTTTCGAAGAATGTTCTTTGAAATTTGTTCTATTGTTTCTATCACATATGTAGGTATATATCACAGATTTTTTTTTTTTTTACAAACTCGTTTTTAATTAACTACTATGTCTTTTGTTCTGTACTTAGCAGTCTAACAGTTTCTTGAACTTACATTTACGTAGCACAGTTTCGATGGAAATATCTTTTTATTTTTGCATTAATTCAGTCTTCTGGTCGTATCCTCAATTATAGGGTGTCGAAATTGTGGTACAACCCCCTTTTCACTCTTACTTCCTCTTTTATCCGCGTTGATCTCTTCCAGTAAATTCTTATGCATTCGTGTAGGTTCAGGGATCAAGGTTTTTCAAGTATTTGTATTGAATAAACGTCCTTGATCCTACCGGCTGTGCCAAAATTGTTAGGTGTATTCTCATATACCAAAATGAGTTAATCCTAGAGTGTCTGATAAGAATGTTCCTGGGGACGTCTTCAGTCGTTGATTGGTTTGTATAGATTTTCACAGTAGTCTGTCTTGGAGTAGCTTCAATAAGCTTAGCTCCCTTTCTACGTCTAGTGAAGTAGCTTGAATAAGCTTGGCTCCCTTTGTTTGTATAATGGAGTAGCTTGAGTAAGCTTAGCTCCCTTTGTACGTCTAGTGGAGTAGCTTGAATAAGCTTGGCTCCCTTTATTAATAAAACCACTTGGCTTTTATAGACTCTTCACCTCTTAAGACACGACTTTAGACTCGCTTTATTCTAAAAATACAAGTATATTTATACAAAATTGTTCACTTACTTTTCTTTAAATGCCATTGGTTACATTTCTTAATTTCTATTTCCTTATGGCACTCGCTGCTTCATGTATATACATATGTACATCAATTTCCGCATTTACACATCTTTTTCCGCAAAGTTCTTTTCGCTTTGCTATTGTTACATACATATTGTTACGTGCAATAGAAAGAGACAACTGGTGACATCTACTGTCAATGGAGAGTAAACGACTTCAGGTTCGCAGAATCGATTATGGACTCTACGGGAAGGTTCAGGAACAGAATGAATAGAATAGTTAAGAATCAAGAAGCTACTGGAATAGAACACTCCAGAATAATCCGGAGAGTTTCTAGGGTATAAATATAACAGTTGTCACCGCCAAAAAAAGAGTCTTGTCTTAGACATTGCAGTGTTAACAAGCGAAAGTAATAAAGAAGCGAAAGTGTTGTAATTAGAGTCTTGTCTTAGACATAGCAGTGTTAACAAGCGAAAGTAATAAAGAAGCGAAAGTGTTGTAATTAGATTGCGATAATTGAAAGTACAGTATTAGCGATAATTAAAGTTGAGTTGGTTAATTGAATGATTGTGAATTTTGTATGATTAGAGTGAAATAAAGAACTTGTATATTAAATATTTAATATTGTGTTTTAAATAACGAACCAAAGGCCACGCTCGCAACAATATTTTTATTTCCGTAAAGCTCTTTGCTGTTACATACCTTTTATTTCCGCAAAGCTTTTTTCGCTGCCATTGCTACATATATACACACATGAATATCAATTATGATAAAGCGGTTGCCGCTTGTTATTATAACATCATCAATGTGAACCATTCATGTTCTACCGCTGGCGCAAGGTTATTATTTTGCAACTTGTGAACTCTTGCGCGCAGGGGTATTATGCTACTTGATTTACCTTCAATTGTTTCTTCAAATGATTAAGCAATTGACGTAGGGCAGTTATGAATGGCTTTTTGCATGTAGATATAGTTGTACATACATACATTGATAGGAATTACAATTCTGCTTGCAATGGAAATAATGTAGGGATATATGTATCTACCTGTTTACATTTCTTTATTGCTAGGAATTGTAATTCCGTATGAAGCAAGCATGACATATGTATGTATGTACATTATAATAGTACATCTGTGCAATGTTATGTACGATATGTATCCCGTTTATGGAGGACGATATGCATCTCGTTTATCGAGGATGATATGCATGTAACAGTGTACTGTCGCGGTTATTTGTGAAATTTTCGAGTTAAATGCATTAGAAGATTTTATTTGGGTAATTTGCCTAAAGTGTAACAGCACCTCAGCTCTTGAATATCGCTGAGGGTTGTTCACTAAGAAAGAAGTCTCAGCGAGCAAAGGAAAGACGTGGAAAGACATATGCTGAGCTCCTAGATCAGCGAAGGCCGGCTAAAGCTCATGGGTTGGGGTGGATGAAAAAAAAAGAACCCCGCTGATCACTGCAAGGAACCAAGAGAAAAGAGAAAAAAACGAGGAGAAATAAAAAAACCAAAGGCAAGAGCTCCGGATATCGAGAGCTATACCTTAAGATACGCCCCTCCTCCCTAAGTGTATTTACGTCCCCATTGTGTTCGGACACCCTGTCATCCTCCCGGCCCAGAAGTAGGTACTCCCACAAAAGGCTTATTAACTCATTACGTAATTATTTTATTCTCGCAAAGAACAAAGAAGCTATCCCGGATTCTCCATAAGAGAATTTATACACTAACAGTAGAATATGCTTATGCTAATTATAATATGTTGGAATTTATAGATATATAAATGTAGGGAAAAAATAAAAAAAAAATCAAGGTTTTAATTCATGCAAATTATCACTACTTAACTACCCATCTTTGCGCCCAGATTATGCTTCAATGCGAGTACGGCTAGCAAAGGTTAAACTCTAGCGATAATATAACTAATCAAAAAAATAATTCAAATTCAAATATATACGCACTACTTCTAATACTACAAGTATCAAAGAATTATATCATGAGTAGTGAGAAAGCTAGCTACCTACTTACTTGATTTAAAAAAAAATCAATTTGCGGACTGAGAATTGGGCTGCAATCTTTTGAACCAAAAAATTATAAATAGTTCTTATGTGCAGGTTAGAATGCCTTTTATTTTTACGAATTATGTATCTAAAAAAATAGGTAAATTATAAAATGATAAGGTAGGTGCTTACCGGTGCATCCTCGAAGCTTCGTGTGATGCTGTTGGGAGTACCTGTTCTAAAGATAACCGCAGAGAAAATAAAATCCTGCCTTCTTAAAGCTCAATAGCATGCACCCACTGTTGATTAATATGCTAAGGTTCAGCGATGCTACAATTCTCGTTCCTTCAGAAATAAGAGAAATTTGTACACACTTCTATTATAATGCCGAATTCTAGAAAAAAATCATACGATCGGATTTCACTATGGTTCACTAAAAAACTGTTCCTATAGATTTTTAAAAGCCCTAATAAAAGAACTAGTATCTATAAAAAAAATGCAGGTTGCTGTCACTCTGATTCTGTGAATATGCTGGTGCAGGCTTATTTGTATACAGTTGCGGGTAGTTATCTTGCTACCCTATTCACTCCTTTATGGCTGTGTTTTCCTATTGTTGCGAGCATGGCCGTTGGTTCGTTATTTAAAACACAATATTAAATAATTAATATATAAGTTCTTTATTTCACTTTCATCATATAAAATTCACAATTCCTCAATTAATCAACTCAACTCTAATTATCGCTAACACTGTACTTTCAATTATCGCAATCTAATTACACACTTCCGCTTCTTTATTACTTTCACTTGTTAACACTGCAACGTCTAAGACAAGACTCTTTTTCTAGCGGTGACAACTGTTATATTTATCCCCTAGAAACTCTCCGGATTATTCTGGAGTGTTCTATTCCATAAGCTTCTTGACTGCTCTATTCATTCTTATTCCTGAACCTTCCTGTCGATTCCATAATCGATTCTCCGAACCTGAAGTCGTTTACTCTCCATTGCCAGTAGATGTCACCAGTTGTCTCTTTCTATTGCCTGTAGCACTGCCCCCTTCTTAAATTTGTTCGTCCCGAACAACAGGTGGTCCACGGTCTTGATGCTCGTAGTATTGACACAAGCGGTCCAAATGAACAATTTTATGCTTGCCTGTTGTACCATGCTGAATTCTTCCCAGTGTTGTTGGAATTTTGGAGAACGTCCCTTACGTCGTTTCGGGTTGTAGAGCCACCTTCGTTAAATCCTGCGGAATTAGCACGTAAGTCATAGCGGGTCTTCATACGATCAGTATTTGTTGCTAATTTCGTCCTCGTGGCCTCGTGTAATCAGATAATTGTTGTTTGAGCTCCGATACGTAGTCTTCTGGTAACTTTTGCTCACTTCTGGGGGTACCGAATTTGAGGTCGCTAGGTATTCGCATCTCTCTTCCGAATATTACTTTAGCTGGGGTTTGTTCGGTAGTACTATGAACGGCTGATCTATTAAGCCATTAAGAATATAGGAATATGTGGATCCCAATCGCGTTGCTGATATACTTTCTTTAGATGCTCGATCAATGTTCTGTTGAAGCGCTCTACCATGCCATCAGATTGTGGGTGTAGAGGAGTTGTTCTAGTTTTTCTTCTTCCCAACAGTTTACACATCTCCTGGAAAGTCAACGATTCGAAGTTCCGTCCTTGGTCTGAATGAAGTTCGTGAGGCACTCCAAACCTACTGACCCAATTCGTTATTATTTGTTCCGCAATTGTGGTTGCCTCTTGATTAGGGATTTCATAAGCTTCAGGCCATTTACTGAAATAGTCAATGGCAACTAATATATAACGGTTACCGCCATCCGTTTCTGCAAAAGGTCCAGCGATGTCTATAGCTATCCTTTCAAAGGGGGCTCCGACATTATACTTATGCATTTCTCCTCTGCTTCTGCGTTGCGGCCCTTTGCGAGCAGAACAGACAGTGCATCTGCGGCACCACTCCTCCACATCTTCTCGCATATGTAGCCAATAAAACCTTTCTCGTATTTTGGAAATGGTTTTGTTCACTCCCAAATGTCCTCAAGAGGTTCCACAGTGCATTTCTTCTAGAACATCTTTGACGTTTGATGCCGGCACGACTATTTGCATTCGGAAAAATTCGCCATTATGTGCTTAGGCTTACGTCAGCTCCAGTGTCTACTATCAGCCGAACGGCTGTGTTTTTACTTATGTCCAATGGTAATTTTACGACTGGAACATTTTCCCTAGTTTGTTTCTTTGTTGCTTGAGTAGACCTTAAGTAAGTTGCACTGTTCTATTTAATGCCGAGCCGGGGATTTTTCGGTCGACAGTGTGCCGTTTCCCGAATGTGTGGAATTGTAATTCCGTATGAAGCAAGCATGACATATGTATGTATGTACATTATAATAGTACATCTGTGCAATGTTATGTACGATATGTATCCCGTTTATGGAGGACGATATGCATCTCGTTTATCGAGGATGATATGCATGTAACAGTGTACTGTCGCGGTTATTTGTGAAATTTTCTTTCGAGTTAAATGCATTAGAAGATTTTATTTGGGTAATTTGCCTAAAGTGTAACAGCACCTCAGCTCTTGAATATCGCTGAGGGTTGTTCACTAAGAAAGAAGTCTCAGCGAGCAAAGGAAAGACGTGGAAAGACATATGCTGAGCTCCTAGATCAGCGAAGGCCGGCTAAAGCTCATGGGTTGGGGTGGATGAAAAAAAAAGAACCCCGCTGATCACTGCAAGGAACCAAGAGAAAAGAGAAAAAAACGAGGAGAAATAAAAAAACCAAAGGCAAGAGCTCCGGATATCGAGAGCTATACCTTAAGATACGCCCCTCCTCCCTAAGTGTATTTACGTCCCCATTGTGTTCGGACACCCTGTCATCCTCCCGGCCCAGAAGTAGGTACTCCCACAAAAGGCTTATTAACTCATTACGTAATTATTTTATTCTCGCAAAGAACAAAGAAGCTATCCCGGATTCTCCATAAGAGAATTTATACACTAACAGTAGAATATGCTTATGCTAATTATAATATGTTGGAATTTATAGATATATAAATGTAGGGAAAAAATAAAAAAAAAATCAAGGTTTTAATTCATGCAAATTATCACTACTTAACTACCCATCTTTGCGCCCAGATTATGCTTCAATGCGAGTACGGCTAGCAAAGGTTAAACTCTAGCGATAATATAACTAATCAAAAAAATAATTCAAATTCAAATATATACGCACTACTTCTAATACTACAAGTATCAAAGAATTATATCATGAGTAGTGAGAAAGCTAGCTACCTACTTACTTGATTTAAAAAAAAATCAATTTGCGGACTGAGAATTGGACTGCAATCTTTTGAACCAAAAAATTATAAATAGTTCTTATGTGCAGGTTAGAATGCCTTTTATTTTTACGAATTATGTATCTAACAAAATAGGTAAATTATAAAATGATAAGGTAGGTGCTTACCGGTGCATCCTCGAAGCTTCGTGTGATGCTGTTGGGAGTACCTGTTCTAAAGATAACCGCAGAGAAAATAAAATCCTGCCTTCTTAAAGCTCAATAGCATGCACCCACTGTTGATTAATATGCTAAGGTTCAGCGATGCTACAATTCTCGTTCCTTCAGAAATAAGAGAAATTTGTACACACTTCTATTATAATGCCGAATTCTAGAAAAAAATCATACGATCGGATTTCACTATGGTTCACTAAAAAACTGTTCCTATAGATTTTTAAAAGCCCTAATAAAAGAACTAGTATCTATAAAAAAAATGCAGGTTGCTGTCACTCTGATTCTGTGAATATGCTGGTGCAGGCTTATTTGTATACAGTTGCGGGTAGTTATCTTGCTACCCTATTCACTCCTTTATGGCTGTGTTTTCCTATTGTTGCGAGCATGGCCGTTGGTTCGTTATTTAAAACACAATATTAAATAATTAATATATAAGTTCTTTATTTCACTTTCATCATATAAAATTCACAATTCCTCAATTAATCAACTCAACTCTAATTATCGCTAACACTGTACTTTCAATTATCGCAATCTAATTACACACTTCCGCTTCTTTATTACTTTCACTTGTTAACACTGCAACGTCTAAGACAAGACTCTTTTTCTGGCGGTGACAACTGTTATATTTATCCCCTAGAAACTCTCCGGATTATTCTGGAGTGTTCTATTCCATAAGCTTCTTGACTGCTCTATTCATTCTTATTCCTGAACCTTCCTGTCGATTCCATAATCGATTCTCCGAACCTGAAGTCGTTTACTCTCCATTGCCAGTAGATGTCACCAGTTGTCTCTTTCTATTGCCTGTAGCACTGCCCCCTTCTTAAATTTGTTCGTCCCGAACAACAGGTGGTCCACGGTCTTGATGCTCGTAGTATTGACACAAGCGGTCCAAATGAACAATTTTATGCTTGCCTGTTGTACCATGCTGAATTCTTCCCAGTGTTGTTGGAATTTTGGAGAACGTCCCTTACGTCGTTTCGGGTTGTAGAGCCACCTTCGTTAAATCCTGCGGAATTAGCACGTAAGTCATAGCGGGTCTTCATACGATCAGTATTTGTTGCTAATTTCGTCCTCGTGGCCTCGTGTAATCAGATAATTGTTGTTTGAGCTCCGATACGTAGTCTTCTGGTAACTTTTGCTCACTTCTGGGGGTACCGAAATTGAGGTCGCTAGGTATTCGCATCTCTCTTCCGAATACTACTTTAGCTGGGGTTTGTTCGGTAGTACTATGAATGGCTGATCTATTAAGCCATTAAGAATATAGGAATATGTGGATCCCAATCGCGTTGCTGATATACTTTCTTTAGATGCTCGATCAATGTTCTGTTGAAGCGCTCTACCATGCCATCAGATTGTGGGTGTAGAGGAGTTGTTCTAGTTTTTCTTATTCCCAACAGTTTACACATCTCCTGGAAAGTCAACGATTCGAAGTTCCGTCCTTGGTCTGAATGAAGTTCGTGAGGCACTCCAAACCTACTGACCCAATTCGTTATTATTTGTTCCGCAATTGTGGTTGCCTCTTGATTAGGGATTTCATAAGCTTCAGGCCATTTACTGAAATAGTCAATGGCAACTAATATATAACGGTTACCGCCATCCGTTTCTGCAAAAGGTCCAGCGATGTCTATAGCTATCCTTTCAAAGGGGGCTCCGACATTATACTTATGCATTTCTCCTCTGCTTCTGCGTTGCGGCCCTTTGCAAGCAGAACAGACAGTGCATCTGCGGCACCACTCCTCCACATCTTCTCGCATATGTAGCCAATAAAACCTTTCTCGTATTTTGGAAATGGTTTTGTTCACTCCCAAATGTCCTCAAGAGGTTCCACAGTGCATTTCTTCTAGAACATCTTTGACGTTTGATGCCGGCACGACTATTTGCATTCGGAAAAATTCGCCATTATGTGCTTCCCACTTGCGTTTTAATATACCACATTCAACATGAAGAGAGTTCCATTGAGGCCAGTAACTTTTCAGCTTCTCACTCCGTTCCGAAATATCCTTCCAGTCTGGTCTTTCCATGTCTTCTTTCCAAGCAAGAATAGGTGAAATGTCCGGATCTTCTCGTTGTGCTGTTCGCAGGTCCTCGTTGTCCCAACCTGTAGATTGTTCCACGTTTACCAACTGTATGGTTACTGTTGTTTCTTTTTCTTCCATCCGGGCGCAATGTTTGCATTCAAGTTTGCATGGATGTCGTGAAAGGGCGTCAGCATTTCCATGGATACGACCTCTTCGGTGTTGTATTTCAAAATCATAAGCCTGGAGTCGCTCTATCCATCTCGCCACTTGTCCCTCAGGATTCTTAAACTGCAGAAGCCATTTAAGCGCTGCATGGTCGGTGCGAAGGATGAATTTCTGCCCGTAGATATATTTATGAAAATGCGTTGTTGAACTTACAATGGCAAGTAGCTCCTTCCTTGTAGCACAATAATTTTTCTCTGACTTTGAAAGTGCTTTGCTATAGTAAACTACTGGAACTTCTTGACCATTCTCCTCCTGAGAAAGCACTGCACCAATACCCTCATTGCTGGCATCCGTGTCTATTATAAATGTTTTTCCCAGCTTTGGATAGTGAAGTACTGGAGCTTCACAGAGCTGTTGCTTCAAATTTTCAAAACTTTCGTTGCATTTATCCGACCATATGAACGGCTTTCCCTTTTCGGTAAGTTGATGTAGGCTTCTTACTATATCTGCAAAACCTTTCACGAATCGCCTGTAGTAGGTAGCTAAACCAGGAAAACTCCATAATTGATGTTTGTCCTTTGGAACTGGCCAATTTTTGACGGCTTCTATCTTCTCTGGATCGGTTCTCACTCCTTGTGATGAAACTATGTGCCCTAAATATTTACCTTTATTTTTGAATAGAGCACATTTACTAGCACTGAGCTTCAATTTTGCATCTTTGAGTCTTTGAAGTACGTCCCGTAAGTTGTTTTTATGATCAATGAATGTCCTTCCGATTACTATTATGTCATCCAAATAGACAAGACATGTTTTCCAGGTTAAACCACGTAGAACACATTCCATTAGTCGTTCGAATGTGTGTGGAGCATTACATAACCCAAATGGCATTACTTTGAATTGCCATAAGCCAGTGCCAACTGAGAAAGCCGTTTTCTCTCCACTTATTTTATTTCCACTTGCCAGTAACCACTCTTCAAATCCAGCGTGGAAAACCATTGCGCTCCGGAAAGGGTATCCAATGTGTCATCAATCCTTGGTAATGGATAGCTATCTTTTCTCGTCACGTTATTTAGTTGGCGGTAGTCTACACAGAATCGGGTGCTGCCATCCTTTTTCCTAACCAGAACAACCGGCGATGTCCAAGGTCTGCTAGATTCCTCTATGATGCCTTGCTTCGTCATGCAGTCCATCATGTCTGCAACTTCTGGTTGTATGGCTAATGGCAATCTTCGTGGTGTCTGTCGAATGGGCCTGGAATCTCCAGTATCGATCCGATGCTGGACAAGATTTGTTTTACCATAGTCATCATCATTCATTGCAAATAATTCCGAAAATTCATCGATCACCTCTTTGGCATCGTTGTGTTGTTGTTCACTTAAGGCACTGGACAAAAGAAGTTTCTGAACCTGTTGGGTAGTAGCTGGTATAGTTTTTGTCTCCTTGGCATTACTACCATTATCCAAATTGACGATTTGGTAAACGGGTTCACAATTTCCAATTATAGCACCATCTTTTAGTTGCGCCTCATTTTCGGATGTGTTAAGCTCTCTGACTGGTATTAATGTTGCACATTCTGCCTTCACTAAAGTCTTACCAACAAGGATGCTGGATGTAACTTTTGTGGGGTAAGGCTCCACCAGATAGAATCGGCAGGTCCCGATGTCATCAGTAAGCTTTGTCCATATTAGTGTCTCGGAGCATGGCGAAAGAGTAATGTTTTCGCAGATCATCGTCCTTACTTTCGCAGGATAATCTGATCCTTCTCCTAGTCTCATAGGAATTTCTATATTCCCATATTTGAGAATCCGCTCTCCGACATCCAGATTTCTTTTGTATGTGGTCATGAAGTCTATTCCAAGAATGCATTCATCCATTATGTCTGAAACCACGAAAGTGTGAGGAAATAGTAGTTCGCCTAGTTGAACTTCTAAAGTTATTTCTCCAAACACCTGTGCTGCTGCTCCAGTTGCTGTTCTTAGTAGATATTTGGTGGTGTTGTGAAGCCATTTGTCCTTAAAAAGATCTGCTCTAATAATTGATCTCGAAGCTCCAGTATCGAAAGTGACTGCACAGTCATTTTTTTCCGACACTTCCATATATAACAAGACTGCTATTATTTCTCTGCAACTGGGCTACTTGAATGATGACTTCGGGGCTGTCGATTCCACCAACCAACTTCTGCCACACAAAGTTAGTTTCTACTAGCTTTCCGACTGCTCAACAGGAGAGGTGATGCGACTAGTCGCTGCTTGATATGTTTCTCTCCACGAATAGCTTGTTCCCTGGCTCGACATCTTTGGCATTCTTCTTTCCCCTCTTCTTCTGGCAATTCCACTCGGCGACGTTCTCTGCAGTCTCTTTGAAGGTGCTCTGGTCTATTGCAAATATCGAAGGACACCACGTGAAGGCGGGCTCTGTGATGATTGCACTCTGTTACAAGTACATGCGTAGGCTAGTGCTTCTGCTGTTGATTTCTTCCCTGCTAGCCTTAACGCTTGTTGTAAATTTTGATCTGCAATAGCGTTAACAAATGCCTCCGTCGCCACTTCATTGAGAAAATCCGCATTCACGCTGGAGTATGAAAGATGCGCTAATCTTTCCACGTCTGCCTGCAGTTGTTGTAGTGATTCGCCATGTTTTTGAATCCTGTTGCCCAACTGTAGGCGATATACTTGCTGCATGTGCTCATCTCCGTAACGTAATTCTATCGCCTGTACTAATGAAGCGTAATTACGTTGATTTTCAATCGGTACAGTTTGTAAGAGTTCTGACGCAGGACCTCAAAGTGCTAACACCAGAGCTATAGCTTTGTCTTCATCATTCCATACATTTACCTCTGAAGCTGCCTCGAATTGTCTCTTGAAGATATGCCACGAATTTTGTCCATCAAATATTGGAGCTTTCATTCTACCTGTTCCGGATATTTCAGGTGCTACGTTTAGAGGCAGACGATGCTTTATTCTTTCCAGTTGTCTCTTTCTATTGCACGTAACACTATCCTTCCTGAATTGCAGTCTTATCGTTTGGAGGTTCTAATTGATAGGGACCACCGAATTCGCAATCTCGCATCCGCCGTTCCTTTCTTATTGAGGCTTTTAGCGCTTATTTCCTAAAGGGAGGATTAGATCCAGTATTAATTTATAGATTGCCTGATTCATTGGTTTTTATTATTTTTCTTTTTAAAACTGCCACTCTCACCTTTGTTTTATGTTTTCCTTTATTTGTTTAGGCTTTCACTAAAAAACAACCGGTGCTACGCACTATGGGAGGAATTCGCGATCACGAACTTATGTAGTGCCGCGATTCGTTTAAATTTTCTTTTAAATTCGAAGTTACCTTGGAGGTAATTATAATATTACCGCAATAACCAATGTATGGTATATAATATAATATTGTTGCGAGCGTGGCCTTTGGTTCGTTATTTAAAACACAATATTAAATAATTAATATACAAGTTCTTTATTTCACTTTCATCATATAAAATTCACAAACATTCATTTAATCAACTCAACTCTAATTATCGCTAACACTGTACTTTCAATTATCGCAATCCAATTACACACTTTCGCTTGTTAACACTGCAACATCTAAGATAAGACTCTTCTTCTGGCGATGACAACTGTTATATTTAAACCCTAGAAACTCTCCGGATTATTCTGGAGTGTTCTATTTCCAAAAGCTTCTTGACTGTCCTATTCATTCTATTCCTGAACCTTCCCGAACATTTAATCATCGATTCTCCGAACCTGAAGTTGTTTACTCTCCATTGCCAGTAGATGTCACCAGTTGTCTCTTTCTATTGCACGTAACACTGCCCCCCTCTTAAACTTGTTCGTCCCGAACAACAGGTGGTCCACGGTCTTGATGCTCGTAGTATTGACACAAGCGATCCAGATGGACGATTTTTCGTTTGCCTCCTGTACCACGGTGCATCCTGTATACTAAGTCATTTATTCTAGTTACTACTGAATACGGTCCCTCCCACTGTTGTTGTGATTTTGGAGAGTATCCCTTACGTCGGTTCGGGTTGTATAGCCAAACAAGATCACCTTCATTGAATCCTGCTGAATTCGCACGTAAGTCATAGCGGGTCCTCATCCGATGGGTACTTACTGCTAATTTCGCCCCAGTGGCCCCTTGTACATCAGCTCTCCGTTTCAATGGGGCTCTGACATTGCACTTATACATTTCCTTTCTGCTGCTACGTGGCGGCCCTTTGTAAGAAGCACACACAGTGCATCTGCGACACCACTTCTCTACATCCTCCCGCGTATGTAGCCAATAAAACTTTTCTCGTATTTTAGAAATTGTTTTATTCACTCCCAAATGTTCTCCAGATGCTCCACGATGCCGGTACGACTATTTCCATTCGGAAGGATTTATCGTTAGGTGCTTCCCTTTTGCGTTTTAATATGCCGCATTCAACATGAAGAGAATTCCATTGAGCTTTTCAGCTTCTCACTCATCCTCGAAATATCCTTCCATTCTGGTTTTTGTATGTCTGCTTTCCAAGCAGAAATAGGTGAAATGTCCGGATCTTCTCGTTGTGCTGTTCGCAGGTCCTCGTTGTCCCAACCTGTAGATGGTTCCACGGATACCAACTGTATAGTAGCTGTTTTCTCACTTCCTTTTTCCTAGCCATAATGCTTACATTCACGTTTCCATTGACGTTGTACCAAGGCTTCTGCATTTCCATGGATACGTCCTTTCCTGTGTTGGCTCTCAAAGTCATAAGGTTGGATTCTAGTCTCCCTAAGAATAGTTTGCTCTCTAGCTCGCCGACTTGTACATTCTTCTCTCCTTTTCTTTTCTGTTGGTTCCTTTCGACGACGTTTCCTGCAGTCGCTTTGAAGGTGTCCCAATTTATTATAATCCCAACATCGAAGAACACTACGTGAAGGGGTGCTCAGTGATAACTGCAATCTATTGCAAGTCTGCTGCTTAGCTCGATATCTTTGCAATTCCACTTTCCTCTCTTCATCTAGAGATTCCACTCGTCGGCGTTTTCTGCAGTTCCTTTGTAGGTGTCCTGGTCTATTACAATTCCAGCATCGAAGGATACCACGCAAAGGTGAGCTCTGGGATGACTGCATTCTATTACAAGTATATTCGTCCACCGAAATGTCTCTCATTCGTACTGCACTCCGCGAAGCTTGTCTGGCGGATTCATACACTAATGCATAGGCTAGTGCTTCTGCTGTTGATTTCCTTCCTGCCATCCTTAACGCTTGTTGTAAACTTTGATCTGCAATAGCGTTCAAAAATGCCTCCGTCGCCACTTCGTTGAGAAAATCCGCATTCACACTGCAGTATGAAAGATGCGCTAATCTTTCCACATCTGCACCGGATATTTCAGTTGCTACGTTTAGAGACTGACGATGCTTTATTCTTTCCAGATCTGATTTAAAACTGTCAAGTTGCTCGGTGGCTTTTTGTTGAGCTTCCGCCACTTCCTGCTCGATTCCTTCAATTTTCAAATTTTGTTCGTCTAATGAGTTTTTCAGGAAAGTCTTCTGTTCCTCCAAACGAGTTTCTAGACAATTCTCCAGAGAGATCTTTTGTTCGTCCAAACGCGTTTCCAGAGATTTCTTTTGTTCCTCAAAATCAATCTTTTGTTCATCAAAACGGGCTTCCATAGATTTCTTCTGGTCATCTAACCGGGATTCCAGAGAATTCTTTTGTTCGTCCATAGATTTCTTCTGCTCGTCTAACCGGGATTCCAGAGAATTCTTTTGTTCCTCAAAAGCATTATTTTGCTCATCGAGAGAATTCTTTTGTTCGTCCATAGATTTCTTCTGTTCCTCGAGAGAATTCTTTTGTTCATCAAAACGGGCTTCCATTTTACTCATTAAAGTACTCAAAAGCTGTTCCATATTCATCGCAGGCTCTTCTTCAGCTTCAGGATTCTTTCCTTCCTTTATCAGAGCTTGTCTAAGTCGCTCGACTGTCGTTTGTAATGACCGGTTCCCTAACTCCACTTTCAAATCCTGCATTCGAAGCTCCTCCACTTTGCGCCCCATTACTTTAATAATTCACTCACAGTTGAATATTAATTATTTTCCAGAACTTTCAAAATTTAACACAATTTCTCAAAATTAATCACACTTTGAATTTTTAAGTCAATTGCCACTTTATTTCGCGAATTTATTTCACTTCTGACACCAGTTGTTGCGAGCGTCGCCGTTGGTTCGTTATTTAAAACACAATATTAAATAATTAATATAGAAGTTCTTTATTTCACTTTCATCATATAAAATTCACAAACATTCATTTAATCAACTCAACTTTAATTATCGCTAACACTGTACTTTCAATTATCGCAATCTAATTACACACTTTCGCTTCTTTATTACTTTCACTTGTTAACACTGCAACGTCTAAGACAAGACTCTTTTTCTGGCGATGACAACTGTTATATTTATACCCTAGAAACTCTCGGGATTATTCTGGAGTGTTCTATTTCCAAAAGCTTCTTGACTGTTCTATTCATTCTATTCATTCTATTCCTGAACCTTCCCGAACATTTAATCATCGATTCTCCGAACCTGAAGTTGTTTACTCTCCATTGCCAGTAGATGTCACCAGTTGTCTCATTCTATTGCACGTGATCTAGCAAAATGATCATGACTGATAACCCGCTACACCTGGCTTAAGTTAAGCCATATGATTGATTCGGTCGATAAAAATACACAGTTAAACCTATCTGAAATCGCGCTCGCCAGAGAAATCAAATCTTGTTAAATGGATAGATCGCTTTGTATGATTGGTGGATTCAGTGCCTTGGAATTTATACGGGATTCTCATCTCAGCAGATCGAAAGCAATGCATAAGGAATTTGCTACTGTTATGCAAAATTCTCATTCTGCCATGCGAAATTTTGTTGTCTGATGCCCGCAGGCGATTATAAATTTGTGTTGTTTTTTTTTCTCTTGAATTGAATTTGTATGTATAGAGTGATGTTTGTCGTCACCACTACCTCCTATAAGGTGATAGCATAATAGGAATAGGACATGACTTTGGAACGTGATCGTTACAAAAGTTAAAAAGAAATTTGTTTCTATATATCAATAAATAACATATATTATGTTTGACAGTTCTGTGTATATAATACGTGTGTCCACAAATGCAAGGAATATGACAGAAATTTAGACTTTAATGCTCCCAGTTCTCCGCTGCCAGAAAAAGTGCAACACTGAAAATGTTCGATGGGACAATTTTTATAGCAGAAGTGCAACACGAGGTTTGCACTGACTTTCCCTACTTTGCACTATATATTTTGTCGGTTTTACAAATATATATTCCAGTTGAATTGTCATCTGCTCTGTAAAAGTGCACTGTCGCGATTATTTGTGAGATTTGTGAGTTAAATGAAGATTTTATTTGGGTAATTTGCATAAAGTTTAGGAAGGAATTTGTTTCTATACAGTGTCCGTCCCTCAAGCGGTGTGAAACTCGAGGGCTATGGGTAGGTCAACTTAAGCGACCAACAAATTGTATGCGTGCTGGGGGGGGGGGGGGGGGGGGGGTCCTAACGGTTTCCGAGTTAAAGATAGTTGAGTATGTTTTCACAGATCACACTGTAAGCTCTCCACGTTACACCCTATCACAATGATTTAAACAAGTATATACACAATCGTTGGACCTTTCCAACGGTCTGTAAATTTTTCCCGTTTTTCCGTTTTTCCGTTTTGAAGTTATGACTCAACAAAGTTAAAATTTCAGATCTTTAACTCGGTTTTTTTTATTTTACTACTATTTTATCAACAAATACGTCATCAAGACCAATTTTTCTATTGGATTTGAGAAGCCCAAAAGCTTAGTTTTAAAATGACCTACTACACTCTGTTCCCATAAAGTTACCCTTTTCGCGTTTTTTACTTTTTTCCTTGAACATATCCAGTAAAAATGACTTAAAAAACTCGTCCCCAAAATATAATTGCCTACTTTCTGGCACTTATTGACTGAATTTGCTTAAGAAAAAGGTCAAAAAGCGCGGAAAGGGTCACTTTTTGGGTTCAGAGTGTAATAGATCATTTTAAAGCTAAGGTTTTGTGATTCTTAACCTCAATATGAAAAATTGGTCTTGATAACGTGTTTTTTGATAAAAATAGTAGTTAAATAAAAAAAAACGAGTTGGAATTCCCACCACCACGCATACAAATTTGTTGCTTGCCTAAGTATGACCTATTCATAGCCTTCGGATTTGTGTATTATTTTCGAAACTTGATCAAACGAAATGTGCGGGTACTATACCTTTTCAACTTCAAATTGAGGCTAAACAATTTCAAATTGGGACTAAACAAATTCAAATTTAAACTAAACAATTTCAAATTGGGACTAAACAATTTTAACATAACATAAACATAAATTTATTTGAGTATCCGTGCCAAAGGCACGCATAGCGTTGGGCACATCTTAGAAACTTACATAGTAGATTTTCACTGTAGCAAAACAAATCATAAAAGATAAAAGAGAATATAAGTAACATTAGCCTAATATATAGTTGTGATTCATGTTTTTCCGTATTGAAGTGTTGAGGAAGTCGATAAAATATTGTTGCGAGCGTGGCCTTTGGTTCGTTATTTAAAACACAATATTAAATAATTAATATATAAGTTCTTTATTACACTTAAATCATATAAAGTTCACAAACATTCATTGAGTCAACTCAACTCTAATTATCGCTAACACTGTACTTTCAATTATCGTAATCTAATTACACACTATCCAACACTATCGCTTCTTTATTACTTTCGTTTGCTAACACTGCAACGTCTAAAACAAAACTCTTTTTCTGGCGATGACAACTGTTATATTTATACCCTAGAAACACTCCGGATTATTCTGGAGTGTTCTATTCCAAAAGCTTCTTGACTATTATATTTGTTCTATTCCTGAACTTTCCTGTAGATTTCATAATTGATTCTCCGAACCTGAAGTCATTTACTCTCCGAACCTGAAGTTGTTTATTGCCGGTAGATGTCACCAGTTGTCTCTTTCTATTGCACGTAACACTGCCCCCTTCTTAAACTTGTTCGTCCCGAACAACAGGTGGTCCACGGTCTTGATGCTCGTAGTATTGACACAAGCGGTCCGAATGAGCAATTTTGTGCTTGCCTCTTGTGCCACGCTGAATCCTGTATACCACGTCATTAATTCTAGTTACTACTGAATATGGTCCTTCCCAGTGTTGTTGCAATTTTGGAGAACGTCCCTTACGTCGTTTCGGGTTGTACAGCCAAACAAGATCCCCTTCGTTAAATCCTGCGGAATTAGCGCGTAAGTCATAGCGGGTCTTCATCCGATCAGTATTTGTTGCTAATTTCGTCCTCGTGGCCTCGTGTACATCGGCTAATTGTTGTTTGAGCTCCGATACGTAGTCTTCTGGTAACTTTTGTTCACCTCTGGGGGTACCGAATTTGAGGTCGCTAGGTAAACGCATCTCTCTTCCGAATATGACTTTAGCTGGGGTTTGTCCGGTAGTACTATGAACGGCTGATCTATAAGCCATTAGGAACACAGGAATATGTCGATCCCAATCGCGTTGATGATAGTCAACTACTTTCTTTAGATGCTCGATCAATGTTCTGTTGAAGCGCTCTACCATGCCATCAGATTGTGGGTGTAGAGGAGTTGTTCTAGTTTTTCTTATTCCCAACATTTTACACATCTCCTGGAAAGTCCGCGATTCGAAGTTCCGTCCTTGGTCCGAATGAAGTTCGTGAGGCACACCAAACCTACTGACCCAATTCGTTATTATTTGTTCCGCAACTGTGGTTGCCTCTTGATTAGGGATTGCATAAGCTTCAGGCCATTTACTGAAATAGTCAATGGCAACAAATATATAACGGTTACCGCCATCCGTTTCTGGAAAAGGTCCAGCGATGTCTATAGCTATCCTTTCAAAGGGGGCTCCGACATTATACTTATGCATTTCTCCTCTGCTTCTGTGTTGCGGCCCTTTGCAAGCAGCACAGACATCTTCTCGCATATGTAACCAATAAAACTTTTCTCGTATTTTGGAAATGGTTTTGTTCACTCCCAAATGTCCTCCAGAGGTTCCACCGTGCATTTCTTCTAGAACATCTTTGACGTTTGATGCCGGCACGACTATTTGCATTCGGAAAGATTCGCCATTAGGTGCTTCCCACTTGCGTTTTAATATTCCACATTCAACATGAAGAGAGTTCCATTGAGCCCAGTAACTTTTCAGCTTCTCACTCCGTTCCGAAATATCCTTCCAGTCTGGTCTTTCCATGTCTTCTTTCCAAGCAAGAATAGGTGAAATGTCCGGATCTTCTCGTTGTGCTGTTCGCAGGTGCTCGTTGTCCCAACCTGTAGATGGTTCCACGGTTACCAACTGTATAGTTGCTGTTGTTTCTTTTTCTTCTATCCGGGTGCAATGTTTGCATTCAAGTTTACATGGACGTCGTGAAAGGGCGTCTGCATTTCCATGGATACGACCTCTTCGGTGTTGTATTTCAAAATCATAAGCCTGGAGTCGCTCTATCCATCTCGCCACTTGTCCCTCAGGATTCTTAAACTGCAGAAGCCATTTAAGTGCTGCATGGTCGGTGCGAAGGATGAATTTCTGCCCATAGATATATTTATGAAAATGCTTTGTTGAACTTACAATGGCAAGTAGCTCCTTTCTTGTAGCACAATAATTTTTCTCTGACTTTGAAAGTGCCTTGCTATAGTAAGCTACTGGAACTTCTTGACCATTCTCCTCCTGAGAAAGCACTGCACCAATACCTTCATTGCTGGCATCCGTGTCTAATATAAATGTTTTTCCCAGCTTTGGGTAGTGAAGTACTGGAGCTTCACAGAGCTGTTGCTTCAAATTTTCAAAACTTTCGTTGCATTTATCCGACCATATGAACGGCTTTCCCTTTTCGGTAAGTTGATGTAGGCTTCTTGCTATATCTGCAAAACCTTTCACGAATCGCCTGTAGTAGGTAGCTAAACCAAGAAACTCCGTAATTGATGTTTATCCTTTGGTGCTGGCCAATTTTTGACGGCTTCTATCTTCTCTGGATCGGTTCTTACTCCTTGTGATGAAACTATGTGCCCTAAATATTTAACTTCTTTTTTAAATAGAGCACATTTACTCGCACTGAGCTTTAATTTTGCATCTTTGAATCTTTGAAGTACATCCCGTAAGTTGTTTTTATGTTCCATGAATGTCCTTCTGATTACTATTATGTCATCCAAATAGACAAGACATGTTTTCCAGGTTAAACCTCGTAGAACACATTCCATTAGTCGTTCGAATGTGGCTGGAGCATTACATAACCCAAATGGCATTACTTTGAATTGCCATAAGCCACTACCAACTGAGAAAGCAGTTTTCTCTCGGTCCTCGGGATGTATTTCCACTTGCCAGTAACCACTCTTCAAATCCAGCGTGGTAAACCATTGCGCTCCGGAAAGGGTATCCAATGTGTCATCAATCCTTGGTAATGGATAGCTATCTTTTCTCGTCACGTTATTTAGTTGGCGGTAGTCTACACAGAATCGGGTGCTGCCATCCTTCTTCCTAACCAGAACAACCGGCATTTCTGCAACTTCTGGTTGTTTGGCTAATGGCAATCTTCGTGGTGTCTGTCGAATGGGTCTGGAATCTCCTGTATCGATTCGATGCTGGACAAGATTTGTTTTACCATAGTCATCATCATTCATTGCAAATAATTCCGAAAATTCATCGATCACCTCTTTGGCATCGTTGTGTTGTTGTCACTTAAGGCACTGGAAGAAAGAAGTTTCTGAACCTGTTGGGTAGTAGCTGGTATAGTTTTTGTCTCCTTGACATTACTACCATTATCTAAATTGACGATTTGGTAAACGGGTTCACAATTTCCAATTATAGCACCTTCTTTTAGTTGTACCTCGTTTTCGGATGTGTTAAGCACTCTGACTGGAATTAATGTTGCACCTTCTGCCTTCACTAAAGTCTTGCCAACGATGATGTTCGATGTAACTTTTATGGGGTTAGGCTCCACCAGATAGAATCGGCAGGTCCCGATGTCATCAGTAAGCTTTGTCCATATTAGTGTCTCGAAGCCATTTGTTCTTAACAAGATCTGCTCTAATAATTGATCTTGAAGCTCCAGTATCAATAGTAACTGCGCAGTCATTTTTTCCTACACTTCCATATATAACAAGACTGCTATTATTTCTCTGTAACTGACTTACTTGGATGATGACTTCGGGGCTGTCGATTCCACCAACCAACTTCTGCCCCACGAAGTTGGTTTTTACTAGTTTTCCGACTGCTCAAGAGGAGAGACGATGCGATTAGTCGCTGTTTGATATCTAGTCTCTCCACGAATAGCTTGTTCCCTGGCTCGACATCTTTGGCATTCTTCTTTCCCCTCTTCTTCTGGTGATTCCACTCGTCGACGTTTTGTGCAGTCTCTTTGAAGGTGCCCTGGTTTATTACAATTCCAGCATCGAGGGACACCACGTGAAGGCGGGCTCTGTGATGATTGCACTCTTTTACAAATACATTCTTCCACTGAAATTTCTCTCACTCGTACTGCACTTCGTGAAGCTTGTCTGGCGGATTCGTATGCTAATGCATAGGCTACTGCTTCTGCTGTTGATTTCTTTCCTGCTAGCCTTAACGCTTGTTGTAAATTTTGATCTGTAATAGCGTTCACAAATGCCTCCGTCGCCACTTCATTGAGAAAATCCGCATTCACGCTGGAGTATGACAGATGCGCTAATCTTTCTACATCTGCCTGCAGTTGTTGTAGTGATTCGCCATGTTTTTGAATCCTGTTGCGCAACTGTAGGCGATATACTTGCTGCATGTGCTCATCTCCGTAACGTAATTCTATCGCCTGTACTAATGAAGAGTAATTACGTTGATTTTCAATCGGTACAGTTTGTAAGAGTTCTGACGCAGGACCTCGAAGTGCTAACACCAGAGCTATAGCTTTGTCTTCATCATTCCATCCATTTACCTCTGAAGCTGCCTCGAATTGTCTCTTGAAGATATGCCACGAATTTTGTCCGTCAAATATGGGAGGTTTCATTCTACCTGCACCGGATATTTCAGTTGCTACGCTTAGAGGCTGACGATGCTTTATTCTTTCCAGATCTGATTTAAAACTGTCAAGCTGCTCGGTGACTTTTTGTTGAGCTTCCGCCACTTCCTGCTTGATTCCTTCAATTTTCAAATTTTGTTCGTCTAATGAGTTTTTCAGGAAAGTCTTCTGTTCCTCCAAACGAGTTTCTAGACAATTCTCCAGAGAGATCTTTTGTTCGTCCAAACGGGTTTCCAGAGATTTCTTTTGTTCCTCAAAATCAATCTTTTGTTCATCAAAACGGGCTTCCATAGATTTCTTTTGTTCGTCCATAGATTTCTTCTGTTCATCTAAACGTGATTCCAGAGAATTCTTTTGTTCCTCGAGAGAATTCTTTTGCTCATCAAAACGGGCTTCCATTTTACTCATTAAAGTACTCAAAAACTGTTCCATTTTCATCTCTTCAAATTCGGTTCCTTCCAAGTTCTCTTCGAAAACAAATGTCTCAGGATTCTTTCCTTCCGCTATCAAAGCTTGTCTAAGTCGCTCGACTAGAACTTTCTTTGCACCTGTCGTTTGTAATGAGCGGTTCCCTAGCTCCACTTTCAAATCCTGTATTCGAAGCTCCTCCACTTTGCGCTCCATTACTGTAGTAATTCACTCACAGTTGAATATAAATTATTTTCCAGAACTTTTAAAATTTAACACAATTCCACAAAATTAATCACACTTTTAATTTTTCAGTCAATTGCCACCACTTTATTTCTCAAATATATTTCACTTCTGACACCAGTTGTTGCGAGCGTGGCCTTTGGTTCGTTATTTAAAACACAATATTAAATAATTAATATATAAGTTCTTTATTACACTTAAATCATATAAAGTTCACAAACATTCATTGAGTCAACTCAACTCTAATTATCGCTAACACTGTACTTTCAATTATCGTAATCTAATTACACACTATCCAACACTATCGCTTATTTATTACTTTCGCTTGCTAACACTGCAACGTCTAAAACAAGGCTCTTTTTCTGGCGATGACAACTGTTATATTTATACCCTAGAAACACTCCGGATTATTCTGGAGTGTTCTATTCCAAAAGCTTCTTGACTATTCTATTTGTTCTATTCCTGAACTTTCCTGTAGATTTCATAATTGATTCTCCGAACCTGAAGTCATTTACTCTCCGAACCTGAAGTTGTTTATTGCCAGTAGATGTCACCAGTTGTCTCTTTCTATTGCACGTAACAATATATACAAAACTGCTATTATAAAAACTTTTGCTTTCGGCACGCTCTAAAGCATGTTATGGTCCATTCCAGAATGCACTACCCATTTCACAATCTGTATACTCTGCTCTAGTATGGCATGCGACATCTATGCTAATATATAGCGTAAAAAAATATATATACAGGGTGTCCCGAATTAGGATGGCCATATGAAAGGGGGTGATAGTACTCACCTAGACGAACCAAAAATTGTATGGCTGAGGGGGGGGGGGGGGGGGGGGGGGGGCATACCAACCGTAGGAGTTACAGGGTGATTATGAAAAAAAGCTAGTTTTTTACACATCACCCTGTATATTCAAAAGTATAAGGCGCACAGTCACAGTTAAACGCTCATTGCTCGCAGAACTGCATGACCTTTTCAACGACTGCTTAACCAGCCCCGTACCACTCTCCCCTCAAGAATAATGGTTGTCTAAACTAAATATTTCGGATTTTCTTACCTTTTTTTTAAATTTAATTTTTTGCAAAACGGTCGTTAACATAACTGTTTTTTATAAAAACTGTAAACTGTCCTCTTTAAGTTGACATATTACATCCTATGTGTTAACTGTAGCCGTTAAACAGTTATTAACTCATAACCTATTCAGGTCACACCGAAATAAGACGATATTTATTAAAATGACGTGCTAATGGAATGTGACCGTGCGCCCTATACTTTTGAATATACAGGGTGATTTGTAAAAAACTAGCTTTTTTTCATAATCACCCTGTAACTCCTAAACGGTTGATATGCCCCCCCCCCCCAGCCATACAATTTTCGGTTCGTCTAGGTGAGTACTATCACCTCCTTTCATATGGCCATCCTAATTCGGGACACCCTGTATATATAGCATGATCAGGTGCACAGTGCACCAGTTAGATTTAAAAGCAAAATATAGAGAGTCCTTAGAATTAGAAGAAAATATGATAGTCAGAGTTAACAGCAAGAACAGAAATGTAGTACAACAAATTTAGAATTAGATATTAGATTAGTTTTAATAATTTGATTAGTATGCGGTTGACTGTAGATATTTAAACCAAAAAATAAAAAGCTCTATATAGATTATATAGATAATCAAAGCTTCTGAATAATGGATAACAGAAAACATATCCAATCCCATAACAGCTGTCAAGCAACTGGTGTGAGAAATGTAGAAATGTAGTGATAGTTAAAAATGTACAAAAAGTACAGAACAGCATGTCGGATGGCCCTCATATAGCTGTCGTCAGGAAGGCCAGAGCTTCGGACTTGAATGAATTCAGTGTCGCAGCGCATCTAGCCTCCTCAGACATACGGTTCCATAGAACGGCCCCATTAAGAAATACAGTTTTTCCGCCGTACTGCGTCCGAACCCTAGGGAGGACAATTCTGTGGTTGTTCAGAGCGCTCCAACTAAAACGTCTAGTAATATACATAGTTGGGCAATAGTCCATGTCTGCTTGAGAGCACCAAATTCATACATGTTCGCAAGTGTACACGGAAGTAGCATTTCAAGGAGCTGTGGGGGCACATGTGTACCCTGTTTGAAACCAAAAGCGTATCTGGCGCAGGCCTTGAATGCACGGAATAGTTTGGAGAAATTTCCATTGGAGATGGGGAACAAGACTACGTCGGTATAGAAAAAAACCGGAAGAATAAGGGCTGAGAGAAGCTTTGTACGGGTGATCAGATCAATATGCTGGTAAGGAGTATAAACGTAAACCATAATACACTCTGGAGCAAATCTTATTTATGTGCGGTTACCAAGTGAGACCAGAGTCCATGAGAAGACCGGGTTTCAGGATCGGCTTAGTTGAGAGCTTAATGGTTACCCAGAAGATGAATGGTGGGTAGATCTGAAGATAGGCTGGTGATGTTTCTGAAACGAATGGAATAGACGATAGCCTGAGTCTTGGAGGGATTGAGGGACAGACCATTGTTAACAGACCAATCTGCAATCTTGACAAGAGTTGCATTTATAGTTTCCGCGATTTCACTGAGAATGTCCCCAGGAGCACTAGAGTATATCTCCAAATCGTCTGCGTATATGCGAAAATGTAAATTACTCAAAGCTGTAGTGACATCGTCAATGAAATGCGTGAACAAGAGTGGGGCCAACACAGCGCCCTGTGGTACTCCATCAGTTACCCTCCTCATTCAGGAATAAGAGTTGTTGCATTTTAGCATGAACAGTCTATGTCTCAGACAGCACTTAATTTTTCCACAGGCAGATGTTGAGAACGCAAAACGCCTACGAAACTTGTCAATCAGCAGTGTGTGAGGAACGGAATCAAAAGCCTTACTAAAGTCCAGCAGCACATGAATCACACAGTTGCCCATGACGCAGAGATTGCGAATATCTGTGGCAACTTCCAGCAAGGAAGTGGTGGTTGAATGATATCTCCTGAATTGACTGTCGGTCTGATAATAGGTTGTTACTGCCAACATGATTGGAAATTTGGTCAGCTATCAAAATCTCAAGGACTTTTGATATAGTTGGTAATATAGTAATTGGTCTCCATTCCGAGATATTAACAGGGGAGTTTTTTTTGGGGATAGGAGTAATTAGACCCACTTTCCAATGGTCTGGAAATTGTGATGAAGACAACAGTCTGTTTATCAACTGTGTGATGATCGGCATTATGAATGGCTGATATCTCTCAAAGTATGCTCTCTAAGTTTGACTCTGATCAAGTAGTCAGCCTGTCTTCTCAGTAAATGAAACTCGCGATAGTCCGTCTTCCACTGCCTATAGGCAAGATCACGGTACTGATTCTAATCGTTTTGTGTGGGACCTGTCTCTCAAAAATTGAGCATAGTGAATCTGAGAATTATTGAGCTGCAGAGTTATTCTCGTTCAGAAGGTCAGTTAATTACTGGGACAAGGTGGATGGAAAGCCAACATCTATGTTTAAATCGCCACCTATCAGAATGCGAGGAGAGTAGCTCACTAAACGCTCGACTCATTGTCAGTGAACGTCGCCGCGCATCTATAAATGACCGCCAGCGTGATGGGTTCCGAGTTAGGATCACTACCTTTAACCTGGACAGCCAGGATCTCCCAACTCTCATCCATCCAGCGAAACAAAACCCGGGATTTCACGACATCAGATACATAGCCCTCTTGACAGTTCTATCAAGCCTGTGTAGCCTATACTCAGGAACCCCCCGCATTTTCGAAGAGTGATGTCTCTTGGACCATGTCTCACACACTAACAGGGCGCTGACATCACCCAGCTCAGCCAGGCGTCTGATGCCAGTACTATTTTTTGGGGAAGATCGAGCATTAAAGGATATGATGTTGAAATTGTTGGTTGGCAGGTAGTTAGTAAGGTTCGCATGAGTAGGTAAATTATAGTGCTGGCTGCTCATGGTGTTGAAAAATGCCAGTGGACATTGAGATGGCAGATGTTTGGAATTTTGAAAGACGTTGCGACAATTCCGAAGTGAAATGTGCTGCTACAATGTTAGTAGCACAATCAGCCGATCTGTATAAAACATAAACGGTTCTATTCCGTGTGTATACCCTCTAACCAGATTTATTTTCCTTTGACCAAGTGCCGTGTGGAGAAGATGAAGATCTTGAGGTAATAGGTCTTCGTTGATATAGATTCTGGTTTTGGCCCCTTCAGGGTCAATTGAATTTAGTGTTAGGGGTTTAGTTTTGAGTTGATGTAAATAAGCTTGAAAAAATGCACAGCAGTCTTCCTCCCTATAAAACCTGATGAAGACTTTAGGTAGAATTGGAGTAGGTAGACCGGTCTTAGGTCTGATAGGTGAGATAAACTCAACCCTATCACAAAATAATTTTGGCAGGTCAATACTTGCACACAGAGCAGGTAAAAAGAAGTCCCTGACTTTACTAAACGTCAAAGCACTAGGCAGATTACTGATTACCAGAATTCTTTTTTTTTCGTAGATACGTGACAAAGCACCAAGATCAATGGTGCTGCCGCCAGTAATAGAATCCACCCTCCTCGACAATTGTAGGAGTCTTGCCTCAATGCTCGTGCAAGATTCGTCACAATGTGCACCTCCAACAGATTTCTGAGACTGCGAGGAATGCTGAGTAGCTGTTAGCGAATGACTCTTAGGTAAGCCGATTGATGGTGCTGAAATATCGCTAGTTGATGTTGTTGTTTGGATAGGGCTAGGAACCACAATTCTATCCGATGAACGAGGGTAGACCACGTGTGAACACTCACCCACTGCTAAGAGGAGCACACTGCAGTCAGCAAGTTGCTAAGATCTGTGTTGATCTGATTCGCGACAGGGGGAGTCCACTGAATCTTGTGCGGACAGGGTCTGACTTCCGCTAAATGGGGAATCGACGTACGGTGACGAGCAGGTGCTGTCTATTAGATCTGAATCAATATGGGACTAAAAAATAAATAATTTATTACAGTTAATTTAAAGTAGATTTATTAAAAATTGATAATTCCGTAATATTTTCTAGCCATAGTAGACACAACTCGGTTAGAAAATATAATTCGCGAAAATATAACGAAGATGATTACAGTTCCGAATTACTGTATTAATTAAAAAGTCATATCATTCATATTTATCGCGTCCGGTATTAATTTTTGAATATGAGCGACGTGTCGGTTACAATTAGTAACAGTAATCATCGTGGTTATATTTGCGCGAATTATATTTTCTAGCCGTAGTACGGAACTCGGGCTGCGTCAAATTTGATTTGCCTTCACCAGCTAGGATTTGCGAGTCTTAGTAGGTGATTATTAAAAAATTCATCTTCTTGGAATACTTCTTCAATGGAAGCATGACAAGGAGCATTATGAATTATCATTACGATTGATGTTCGGTACATATTTTCAGCATTTCGAAGACAACGACGTATAAATTCTTTTGCTTCTGGTTTCTTAAATGCTCCTCTTCTAATTTCATGATGAATTAAGCCCATATTTCCTATACACCCAATTACATGTATATTAGATCCTAGACTGCCTGCTGCAATGTGAGTGCAACGAGTTCCTTTTTTTGAACGACCTTTGGTTCTCGATATATATAAGTTATAATTAGTTTCGTCCATGTAAAGTATCGGTGCATTGTTAAATTGATGTTCTAAAAGTTTTTGAACATAATCACATCGTTTTCTTTTATTACTTTCAATGTTTGCTCTTTCAGGCTCTCTTCGAATGTCTTTCAACGTATATAGTAATTCATCTAAATGTTTTCTCAGACATTCCGCAGAAACAACAATTTGATAATTATTTTGAAATCTATCTCTCAGTTGTTTTAAAGTTATTCTAAGATTTTCTTCAATACATCTTTCTATAAACAGTCGATGTTCATTAGTAATTTTTATTTTTCGCTTCCCACCACGTTGTTGTTCAGGTATTTGTTGGTTTTTCACCCATCAGTTGATTTCTTCACGCCTAAAGTTTTTGCAAGTACCCTCCAATCTTCGTTATTATTATATAAAGCACAGATTTGCTTCCTTATATTATTTGCTTGAACTTTCTTGATGTAAGACATTTTAAGAATGAATTAATTAGGGATAAATTAAATAATTAATAATGACACTATATTAATAAAAGACACTTTCTTTTATTTTTCATCAAATTTAAAATTGTTATATTTGTTGGAATAAATTATTTATTTTTTATTCCCAATTTGAAGTTGAAAAGGTATAGACACCTAGCAAACAAAAAATTGTATGGTGGGGGTGGAGTCCACATCAACCGTTTTGGAGTTACAGGGTGATTAAGAAGAAAGCTAGATTTTTACATAACACCCTGTATCTTAAGCACTACGGGGCATATGGTCACAGTTAAAAGCTCATTGCATGCAGAACTTCATGGCCTTTCCAACAATTGCTCAACCAGCCCCATACTCCTCTCCCCTAAAGAATTGTGGTTGTCTAAACTAAAAATTGCGGATTTTCTTACCTTTTTTTTTTAATTTAACCTCTAAAATGACTTTTCCTTCCAAACAACTAAGTTTGGATTACAATTCAATAAAGTGGAGAAGGATCCCTACTTTGGCGAGATATCGCGAAGCTTAAATAAACTATTTAGGGAAAAAATATATAAAGCCAGCCTTCTTAACAGTAGAACAGTTTAGATATCAGCCAAATTAATCAATCCCTCAGTACAACAAGAACCCTGATGATGTCCAGATAAGACGAAATGCGTTGGGAATTGCAATAAATGTAAATAAATAAATATGTGCGTTGTGGAAAAACCAAGAAGTGTTTTCTTTATATAAGATGGCAAATTTTTAATGTTAAGCGGATACTGCCACAATAATTAAATATGAAAGAGTTTCTGATAAAAACTGAAAATTTAAAATATAGAAATACTTTAATCAAATCGACTTAAATCAGAATCTAACACAATATTTGAAGCGATTCCCGATTTAATGCCTGTATCTCCGCTTTGGGGAATGCATTCGCCATAACTAAATTCTATATCGTCTACTTGGGGCTTGAATTTCTCGTGAAGAACAGAAAGAGCAATTAAGATAGCTTCTTCGGTTCTTATAGTACGTGAACCTTGACTAGGTAGAATATTGTAATAATGATCGAATAGTAATTTCGGATCATCAATTTTTAATTTTTCATCTAGTTCCAGAGCTGCTTCCAAACCTTTTAAGCCTCCAAAAACCACCAGTGCATGATTGAACTCGAGAGATCTTTTTTCAACATCATGAACATTGCAACCTTTATCAGATGTTCCAATCGTTAGATCGTATCCTCCCTCATACGGACATTTTGTAAAAATTTCTGAAATTTTATGGGCAATACGTACAGAGTAGCCCCAGTAAACACCAGTTTTTTGTCGAGGTTCATTTGGTGGGACAACCAAACCCTTAATTTTTTTAACGTTTTGATCTATAAAAGAAAAATAATATTATATTAATAAACTCCCATTGAATGATAATAATCTTACGATCTATTCTCACTGTTACGCGTAGCCCAGGCGTCAATGGCTTATTAATTAAAACATCATTCAATAGCCCAACGTTAACATAGCTTCCTTTTCCTTCCTTGACTTTTTTATCTGTTACTACACCTTCACGGTATATAAATATATTTTGCTGTCTCAAATGATGAGGAGCATCAAGCGGGTTAAGCAGACCGGAGTATTTCAGATCTTTGTGCAGGGGAAAGAAAAATTTTCTTAAATATTGTGGACACTCTAAATATTGTAGGATTCGTGCCAGTTGTAAGCATGACGCTCGAATAACGTCGTCGCTACTTTCGTCTTCACCTGAAATATAAGAAGATTTAAATAACATTAAAACACGGCATTCATTTCAGTGCTTTAGTGTATAATTTCCTTTGCATGCAAGATAAAATACACACATCTCACATAAAACGACAATAAATGAAATGACTACGAATGGAGATGTAAATTGTGTAGTAAATGATTGACATGGCAAGGCGGTTGAGCAGTGTGAAATGAGAACCACAAATGCATTTCAGTGCAACGTGACTTTTTTGACTTGAGAACAATTTTTCGAATTGCATATGCATGTAACTTATTGCATTTAAATAATTGATGCAATCTTAATAATACTCGCCAAAAATGCTGATGCAAGGATGAGCGAAAAGCTCTTCGAAGGAAAATTAAAGAGCAAAGTTTGATTAAGGCCGTTAAGTAGAGAGGATCTCTGTTTTTTTATTTCGTTAATTAAACAAGGTACATAAAAAAAGATATTATAAGTGACTTATATTTCTTTTCTTTTTTCAAGTGAGTTATGATAAACTAAGAATTTTACTAAAAAAATAATATATTTATCTCAGATTTTTAAAATAAACACAGCTTTTCTGTTGTATAAGCCGAAAAGGAAATTTCGGTTGTACATATCAATTTCCTTTCCGTTTCCACACTGTGGAACGTTTCGGGGCGAACCTCACTTTTACGTTTAAAAATGTTTTTTTTTATATGTATATCGACTTTAAAGTCAAAATTATTTATATATATTATATATAACTTGGCGAAATTCAAGGACAGAAATAAGAAAAGGGGAAGCTGGGAAGAAATTGTGACAGTGCAGGGAGCAACTAGTAAGTTTTCGTTATTTTATTTAAGCTTAAGACTTATATAACTATCTTTTCAGTAGTGGATTACGAGAAAAAATGAAAATTCTAGAGATTCGTGTAAACAAAAGCGAATTTTCGGTTTTCGGTATTCGATATGATAGAGCTTTAAGGGTTGGATATGTCATCCACAAATACGCAATCCACAAATCAAGTCATTTTATAAAAATTTATAGATTCAAAAATGCAAATCACAAAAGCCACAAGCACAAATCTACAAATTTAAGCCAGTTTAGCAAATGCTACATTATGAGGAATGTTTCTTAAAAAATCCACCTTGGTACAAGAATTTCTTTTCTTTAATATTCTTTTACGTTTTATTAAATGTGACATTTCTTCAGCATCCAGTTTCTCATTGCATATTTTTACAACATTCATTTCTCTAGAGTATTCCTAATTAAACTGTATACTCCAATCACTGACATGTATATAAAATAAGTAAAAAACGAGTTTTCAAACAAAACTGAGGCCAAGCCACATGAAAAAGTAGAAAATAAACTTTTCTTCACACACAGAGGTGGACTCAGATTTTTTGATTGGGACATTTCTCTTGAATATTCTTCTCTTCATGAATCAAATCACTTATTATCTCTGATTGATCATACTGAAATATATCGGTGATTGTCAGCGAATAAAATCTGAGTCCACCTCTGTGTTTGAAGAAAAGTTTCTTTTCTACTTTTTCATGTGGCTTGGCCTCAGTTTTGTTTGAAAACTCGTTTTTTACTTATTTTATTTTCTGCCTTTTTCACGTTAACTAAATTGTTATTACGTGCTGCATGGAGATATTTTATGACGGCTGAAAGACACTGATTTACCAGTTTTTCAAAACATTTATTCGAGTAAAAATTATTATGCAACTCATTTCGCTCTACAACTTTGTCTTAGGTTGCAAACGCTCAAACGCTTCCTTGGTCGGAAAAACTCCGGAAAAGCGTTTTACATGAATTTTCCTCGATTTTTTCTGCAAGTTTTCACCATTGTCGGAGAGAAAGTAATTATGCCAGTTGATAGGGAACTTGATCCTGCATAATTTAGAAAACTTTTTTACCGGAAAAATCGGAAAACTCTGCATTTTCCTGAAACGGATTTATCACTAATCAAATTTGTACCAAATTTTCAAATGATTTTTCCCGATTTTCCGGGTTTTCCATGGAAATTTCCGGTTCAAATTTTGATAGATTCAATTGTCACGCAACATGAACCTGTGTGCCAAATTTCAGCTCGCTGTGATGACGAAAAGTGGGTCTACGAGAGTGTCGAAAATAGTAAAGAAATAGACAAATTCGTGTACGAGTTAAAGGGAATGGCTGGCCTCAAAAAATGGACAGCTAAATAGGAGATTTCTGTGCTAAGAATGGGATCACCTTCCATCACATCCACCAAGAGCTCCACATTTCGGAGGCTTATGGGAATCTGTAGTCAAACTCCCAAAACCTCCTTTGATTCGCACACTCAGCAAAGCACTTCTACTTCCTAGCTAGATGATTGAAAATTTTGCAACAGCTTTCAAGGTCGGTGATATGGAGAAGCCGCAGCAACAATTCATGCCAATTTAAATTTCAAACAAACTTCATGCACTTTGTTTATATTCGTTCAATTTAAATGGTAAACTTTACTTTAATTTTAAAAATCGCGACTCTATGTAGATTACTTTTTGTACAAAAAATCAGTAGATCTCGGTCATTACAGTGCAATTTTTTTGGTTGTAAATAATTTTTTCTCTGTTAAACGTTATTCAGTAGTAATATAATTTTATTTCAATAAACTTCGGTTTTCTATTTTAATTACAAACCTTTAACCAACTTCGTTAAAAAGCTACAGTCCAATATCCGAACAATGGATATACACAATTACCAATATCGGCCTCGGTACCGCAGTTGTTAAACGCGCTGACTATCATCCCGGGGTTCATGGCTTGGATTCCTGTATTTTTCTTCGTTCTGTGCTTCATCTCACAGACATATAAGCGTACTATTTCCAAAATGGATTACAGTTCAGCGTACAATTTGAGCTTGGAGGAGACAAACAGATTTTACCTAAAATTTGTGCCATTTATGACTATAGGAACTGCATAGGCTTAGCTCATTCTTCATTATATGTCAGTGACTTCATTTACTATTTACTTCCTTCCACTCAAAAATTACATGCAATACAGGGTGTTTCCACCTAAGTGGTCCATAAAGCACGTGATAGTACTCACTTAAACAAAAAAAAAATATGGCAGTGGCTGGGGGGGGCATATTAGTCGTTTCGGAGTTACAAGGTGATTAAAAAATGTAGTTTTTCACAAAATACACTGTATCTTATATCTTGAAAATTACATGTGTATTGTCTCTGCCTGAAGCTAATTGTATGCAGAACTTCATGGCCTTTCCAACGACTGCTCAACCAGCCCCGTACTCCACTCCTTTCAGGAGTTATTGTGGTTTAAACTAAAAATTTCGGATTATCTCTCCTTTTTTTTACTTCGACCTATACTTTTTTTTTGCAAAAAATTTGTTAACATAACTTCACAGAAGTTATTGTGGTCTAAACTAAAAATTTCGGATTATCTTACCTTTTTTTTATACTTTGACCTCTATTTTTTGTTAAAAACTTCGTTAACATAACCTTTTTTTTTTTGTTAAACTGTAAACTGCAAACACTCCTTTTTATTTGAACTATACATCCTATGTGCTATCGCTGTTAAAGACTTATTAGCTCTTAGCCTATTTGTGCCCCTTAGTGACTGAAAAGTGTAATTTAAAAAAAATTGGCTAATTTCGGTTTGAATATAGGTTGTGAGCTAATAACTCCTCAACTGCAGATACCACATAGAGTATACAGTTTAATAAAGAAAAAAAATAGAGAAAAAAATAATAATAACCAAGTGATGTGTTACCATGGATACGGATGGAAGGACGACAATGACATGGCAACTTTATAGGTTAGCGTATACAGTTCGAGAATCTAGTATATTTTCCTGAATAATTGTTACTAAGTTATGTAAATGAAGGCAATTAAAAGGTCTTGCCGAAGTGAAACGTCTTATTTTACACAACTATATCCTGACAAAGTTTATTTTATTTTATTTTAAATGAAAAAATCTTCTCGTTAAGATTGTTGTAATGATAGCATCTCTATTGCCTTAATGATAAAACAGTATTAATAGGTCAGCATCGCAGTTTTAATTTTATTGTTTTGCGTAGTACTAGTAGGATGCAGTAGTTCTGTTCTCTTCATGCCCTACATAGGACAACTCAGGGAAACGTACTTATTATATTAGTAATAGGCGTAGGATTAGGAAGATTTTTACCCAGTGCTGTGACTTTAATATAAGGTGTTGGAAGCAATTTCTTGTGTGAAAAGCGAAAATTTAAGCGATACATAGCAGTCACAATTGCTTACGAGAATAATTACGTCTACGATAATGGAATGGAACAAAAGATGATGCCTCTCTTAGCGCAATGACTAGTCGGTGTGCTGTCCTGGCCTTATCTATGCCGCATACGTCTATGCAAACAATTTTGCTTATATTAGTCTTCAGAATAGTTGCTGGAGTTTATACAGCAGTAACTAGCCCAAATCCACTATTGGTAAACTCAGTTTGGGCACAGGTTTAGCGAGCTTTACTAAGTTTTTCATAACAAGTATTATTATGAGATCGCAAGGTGGTAAATCTTTAGTATGGACTGGCGCTGTATCTCAAACCAGTGCAGCTGTTGGTTCAGTGTTTATTTTTTCTTTAATAAAGTTCATCTTTTAGGTTAGGAGACAGTTTTAGAGATGGAAGATTAAAAAATAGCAATATTAAGTCTCCTAGGATCATTGTATTACATACAAGGGCCATCCTACACCATACGTGGCTAAGTGGCCGGGGTTGAAAATAAACAACTTTTCTATTCTATTCTATCTCATACTGCACGCGCATCACAGTTTGTGGATGAGGGACAGTCGGGGGAGGAACCCCCCCCCCCCCTTTCGAACTACCATCATCAACAAAAATTAAATGCGCGTGCAGTATGCGAATGCGATTTAGTGTAGAACGGACCATTATTATAATAAGTTAGGAAGTATAGCTTTAGCCAAATAATGAATTATAGAAAAAGGGATTGATAATAAAACCTTTTATGAAACTTACTCAAATTAGACACCTTTGACTCCTTTATGTTATTAATTCCAACGTCATCAAATATAACAACTTCATCAATCCTAAAAATGCAAGCAGCGCGTGCTATTTGTCCTGCTAAATATGCCCTTAATTCAGCCGATTGAGCATTCTCTAAAATAGAACCTGGAACTGCAATGCTAACTGTTGATACAGATTTCTTTGTTTCTTCTTCATTTTGAACTAGTTTTGATAATTCTTCGAGTTTTTTTGATTTTTCTAATTTTCTTATTAACAATTCTTGTTTTTGTTTCTTTTTAATACGTTTCCTTTCTTCATTAATTTTTTTCCACGATTGACTTCCCAAAGAACTTTTATTTGACATTTTTGACGTTTACGCCACCGTGGTTTTTACAATGGGCGCGTTCACTGACACCGAAATAGCAGGTTTATTCGAAGAAAACACCGTGTAAATTTCCACTATAATTTTCCCCAAATTTACCCGGGGTTTTGTGCACTCATCGAACAAGTTTTTAAAACACCGGGTAAAGCTAATGTAATGACTAATGACATTTCTGTGACAGTTCTCCCGAGTATAATCATTGAATAAATAATAATAGTTATTTATTCAATGAGTATAATTAATTAAAATGTGCTCTAGCTGCTTTTGTATTTCTTTTCTTATAATTTTTGCTCAAGAAGTAATTTATATGTCCCAATCAACAACAAATTGCAGGTGACCAGTGTCAAACCATTACCCCGAGAAATCTTTAGTGTTAGCACGGGGTAGCCCAGGTTTTTCAAAAAACAAGATAGTCTAGCCCGGTGTATCCCAGGGATTACCCGGGGCTTTCATCAAACAGACCTAGTGAGTTTGGGCGTGTTGCTAAACTATTAGGCCTGAAACACAATTGGAGCTTTTCAGCCAGCTTTATGCCCAGCTTTCTGCTAAAGCTGACCGAAAAAGCAGAATTGAACACAACTGGCGTTTTTGACATTTGCAACTTTAACTTGTTATGTTGAGAATATTTATTAAGGAACGACAGTTAATGCTTCCGATTTTCCAAAATTACAATAAATGCATACTTTTTTGAATAGTTTTGAGATGTACCAATTATATGTAAAAATAATACCGAGTTTTTTTTTATGTCCCACAGAAACCTTTTACTAACTCTTCCATTCTCATCTAATATTCGACATTCGCACAGTTGGCTACATTAGAAATTCCCTCAAGTTGGCAGTCATTGGGCTTGAAATTTGCAATGTGATCAAATCTCAAGCCAGCTTGAAGCTGGCAAAAAAGTTAAAGCTCCAATTGTGTTCTTTTACATTGATTTACATTGTCAACAAATCTCAAGCTGGCTGAAAAGCTCCAATTGTGTTTCAGGCCTTAAGCGGGAAACACAGTGCTAACTTTTCCAACCTCGACCAGTAAAACTTTAAGAACCTCAACCTGGCGAACTCTGCCAATTTTTATAAAGCAGGCCACAGACGATACAACTGTTGGTCCAACTGTTGTACCAATCTGTGTTGGCATACAACCGTTGTATGGTGTGTGGGCCAATTGGCACGAAGCATCCAACAATCAAGCTCGGTTGGATGGTTGGATGTGCATGCAGGTCAACCGCTGTTGTATATGCAACCGTTGTATGGTGTGTGGGCTTGTTGTTCAACCGTTGATCCGATTTAATTATCTGTCAAGTTTTTTATTGTAAATGCGTTGTAAAAAACAAACCAAAATGGTGTCAATTAAGTATAAGGACTTCTGGGAAGAGTTTATTGATATATTATTAATTTTCAAAGACATAATCACAGCTGAAAAACAAATGCACTTTTTTTTTTTTTTTGACAACCGATGACATTATTTCGGAAGAAATTATTGCTGAAGAAATCGGTCCAACAGTTGTATCGTGTGTGGACTACCATACAACTGTTGGTCAACAGCCGTTGGACCAACAGTTGTATCGTCTGTGGCCTGCTTAACTCACACAATACGAACTTTGACAACTTCTGTATGATAGCTGTTACTGGGTCTGTTAAGCAGGCCACAGACGATACAACTGTTGGTCCAACGACTGTTGACCAATCGTTGGACCAACAGTTGTCTGGTAGTCCACACACACGATACAACTGTTGGACCGATTTCTTCAGCAATAATTTCTTCCGAAATAATGTAATCGGTTGTCAAAAAACAAAAATGTGCATTTGTTTTTCAGCTGTGATTATGTCTTTGAAAATTAATAATATATCAATAAACTCTTCCCAGAAGTCCTTATACTGAATTGACACCATTTTGGTTTGTTTTTTACAATGCATTTACAATAAAAAACTTGACAGATAATGAAATCGGATCAACGGTTGAACAACAAGCCCACACACCATACAACGGTTGCATATACAACAGCGGTTGACCTGCATGCACATCCAACCATCCAACCGAGCTTGATTGTTGGATGCTTCGTACCAATTGGCCCACACACCATACAACGGGTGTATGCCAACACAGATTGGTGCAACTGTTGGACCAACAGTTGTATCGTCTGTGGCCTGCTTTAATGTATATGGTATGCTCATTAAAATTTTGACGCTTTACAACTGATAGTCTGTGACGTACTTCAGTGAATGAATAAAAAAGGAAAAGGAAATCTGACAGTGACAGTACAGAGTATTCTCTATTAAAGTTCTTCTAAAAAATTATTTCTTTTAAGTAATTAAGAGATTTCGAAAGTTAAAATTTCTAGTGTATTTTAAATATCGAGTGCTATCGGTCAGAAATTTAAAAGCGCTCTGAAATTAATTTTGAATTTCAATTATACAAATTGTTGTAAATATGAAAGAATTTGGTGAAATTGAAGACAATTTTTTCGAACATTATTTGCGCTGGACTGCTTTATTATTATTTATTACCTCAATTACCTTCGGTTTTGTTTATCGCACAAAGTGAAAACGTAATAATTATTGTTGTTAAAGCAAGTTGAAATGAAAAGTATTAAAAAATTACTGAAATATATTTTCTTATTTGTATATATAACTCATCAAAATAAAATTTCATTTTTATTTTCCATTCTTTTTATAGTTCCAAGATGAGGAAAATTAGGAAAACAGGGAAAATCGTACGTGTTGCAATTTGGACATGCTCTCATGGCTGGGATTGACATGTGTCCAAGAAAATGGACAGGGCGAAATTGAAGAAGTCTAAGATTAAGCCATTCTTAAAGAATCTCAACTATAATCACTTCATGCCTACACGCTACACAGTACAAGATATTACATTTTAAAAGGTGTCTGTCAAGTACCTGAAGGATCCAGTTAAGATGAAAACAGAACGTTTCCAGACCAGAGGAAAATTTAAACAGAAGGGCCAGTAAAGATAAAGGGTTCTCCCAGAATTTGCGTTTTAAGTGGTATCTCTACATAATAGCGCGGACCATTTTTTAATATCTTATTAAATTTAATAAAAGATAATATAAAACATGAAGTACATGTATTATTTCTAATTTCAGCAATATAAGTATTTACGAAATTTATTTAAAGAATTTGCAATGTAGTAATTTATCCGTCCGCTTGTGTTTAAGGTTATTGAATAATTTTACTTATTGTTGAAATGATTACTTACCACTTTCGTTTCACATTTGAGTTTAAGTAAATTGGTTACATGTAAACCTTAAAAAATAAAGGCTGTTGTAAAATGATTGGAATTGTGAAAAAATGAAACACCCAATAATTTCTTTTTACTGTTTTAATGGTTTTTCTGTTTCCTTGTGCTCCTTATTTAACAAATTTTTATTCAAATGCTTAATTCTAAAATACATCCTGGAGCTGAAAAACAGTTTTTTAATTTTTTCTTCAATGGGAAAGTTGATTCTTCGCTGTTAAAGAGGAATATGAGAAGGCTATTGTGCTCACCCTCCCAACTCTTTAAAGCGAGTAGGTTTAAAAGCTCGCGAAGAGATCTGTCCACCAACTCACTAGCGTCCAGCTGTGGTTTACCAATTATGTAAGCCAATCTTATCATCCTCGAGACACTATATAGGTGGGGATAGAGCCCACGACAAGAGTGATTATGGAACCATGTTGATAACTCTTTAAGATTTTTTTACTCGACAAACATCTCTAATCAGCGGTACAGACATACGGAAATGTTTGTAAAGAGAGATAAATAAAAAGTGGATAATTTAAATGTAAAAACACGCACTTGTAGAAAAGCTGTAGCAGTTTTTGCAATCGATAAGAATTCCACACATTCGATCCAAACCAATCTTGCCGAGATTTCATCTAGTAAAACATATACTAAAATATAAAGCAAACGATAGAAATACACAATTATGGATAAAGTAAATCTAAGCGTACTTTATGTGGGTGTGTAAAATTAAATTGTAATTTTATCATTCTGGAAATCAACAACTCAGCTTGAACGATAGCATCTCTCATGGAGCAATGTTCTTCCCCTAATTCTATTCTTTTGAGCGTATTATGTGCAACATTAATTACATCACGGATTTTTACTGGATCGTCTTTTATTTTAGCAGCCCAATATAGCGCCCAGGAAGCGATTAGTTGAAAATATTTTATTATAGTTAGTAACCGATAAAAATTTACACTTGCTGTATGCAAATTCATCATAATTGGAACTGTCCACTTGCTTATAAAATTTATTAGAAATACCAGCTGCAGAAGTCAATGCTTTTAAGTTAGCTTTATGACACATTCAAATAGAACCGGGCAGCAATTCCTGTACCAGTCTTTTTCCTCATACAATTGAAGCAAGTTGATTATACTAAAAGAAATAAAAGTTTAAGGTAATCAAGCTTAACAAACAAAAACAAACCTTTCAAAACCACGGCAGTACAAGCGAAAAGAATTTTGACACATTACAGCTGATGCCCTGTCACAGTACAGCAGATTAGCTCTGTCAAAATGTCAAAATGAGTATCTCCGATTTTCTTCCTGAACTTTGTGAATCTGCTCCCTTGCTTCTTTTCTAGTAGTATCACGCTCATTTTCAAACTCTGCAATTATTGCTTCCTCGACAACTCTCGAAAGTTCGAATTGCTCCGGACGGGACATTTTTACTCCAAACATCAGGCGAAATGGTGTTTTACCTGTAGATCTGCAGCAAGTGGAATTCAGAATCATTTGAAGTGTAGCTACATGCTTATACCATTTTGACGGCTCGTCCACTGACATTTTCGAAAGCACGCTAATAATAATTTGATTGAGGAGCTCAACTTGACCATTCCCGCGTGGTACACCTGTGGTGATAAACAGCAGATTTATTTTTCTCTCGACACAATATGACTGGAAGGCTGTAGAGGTAAACACCGTCCCTCTATCCGCAATTATTCTATGGGGGTTTCCAAAAACTTCACTCTGAACATCAAGCTTGCGAATGACTTCATCCGAGGTGGTTGACTTGACAGGATAAAGCCATGAAAATTTGGTGAATGCATCAATAAGGTAAAGAGGTATTTGTAGTTCTTTGCTGTGGAGTTCAGCGGTCCTAAATGATCTATATGATAGGTGTGGAGCGGCTGGTCTATTTCCTCTATCGGGTTCAAGATACCTTCCGGCTTTCCAGTTTTTCTAGTTGCGAGTAAGCATGCAACACATACCATACAAAATAACCTGTTGTATTTTCTTTGCCAAATTCGGTATATAGTATTCTTGACGTGCTTTCATTTCTGTCTTCCGGGCGTTTATATGACCTTGCTCATGCATGTTCAACAAAATTCCCTTTTGCAACGTTTTGGGAACAACAAGCAGATTATTACTATCTACGAACTTATATAGAATGAAATTCCTCAGCAGAAAATTTTCGTATGTTCCCTGTTGTAAACATCTTCTGATAAGCTGGCAAAGCTCATCATTTTTTTGTGCCTGCTTGAGAGGCAACAAAATTTCTGTATCAACTGTAAGTATTGAAGGATACCTGCTTAAGGCATCGACATGACGCATCTTGGATCCAGATCTATGGATAACTTTTCAGTCAAATTCTTCTAAGAGCAGCGCCCATCTTGCAACCCTGCTGTTTACTTCTCTCCTTCGCATTGTTAGTTCAAACGTTTTACAGTCCGTGTAAATAATGAACTTCAATCCAAGTAAATAGTGGCGTAACTTCTTAAGAGACTTGACAATTGCGAGAACTTCCAGATCATAACTTGAGTACTTCTGCTCGGCTTCCGTGCTTTTGAAACTGATGTAGAATACTGGATGAAATTTTCCTGTGTCGCGATGCTTTTGAAGGAGTACAGCACCACATCCTACCTTACTAGCATCAGTGTGCAACTCCGTTTCCAGCTGGAGGTCAAATAATTTCAAGACTGGCTCTGCAGATAACCGTTCTTTTAAAATCTTAAAAGCTCCTTGTTGTATCAAGCCAAATTAAAAAGCCACATCTTTTCGTATAAGATAAGTTAGACGTTTCGCAATCGTGGAATACTCAGGTACGAATTTCCGGAAGAATCCAGTTAGTCCGAGAAAACTTTGGACATCCTTCACATTTCGAGGTGCGGGGAAGTTCTGAACTGCAGCTATTTTATCTTTCGACGGTCGTATGTTACCTTGCTCAACTATATGTCCCAGGAATTCAACACTTCTTTTTAAAAATTTACATTTGGACCACTTGATCAGTAAACCATGTCCTTCAGCAAGCGATAACGCTTTTTTCAGCTTTTCCATGTTTTCAGCTTCGGTTGATGCGGAGATGATTAGGTCATCCATGCAGAGTAGCAACGTTTGTCTCTAATTAGCGGCTGGAAGATAGTATTTACAAATCTTTGAAAAACAGCTGTTGAGTTACACAGACCGAAAGGGACTTTATTATATTCAAATTGTGCGTAATGTGTTAAGAATGCAATAAACTTCTTGCTAGATTCCTCAACATCCACATGAAAAACAAAACCATTGCGCAAATCCAACGTGGTGTAGACAAGGGCAGCATGAAGGTCCTCTAGTATGTCTTCCATAACTGGCAGAGGTTATCTGTCTTTGTTGATTTGTCGATTTAATTTCCTGTAAGTCTATAACTACCATCCTTTTTCTTTGCAAGAACAACGGGACAGCATAGTCGGAGCAACTAGGACGTATCACATCATCATTTAACCCAAGGTATATAGAAGACAAGCTATTCTCATTAAAAATTTTGTACTAGATCTGTGACTCGTTTCGTCCTATAACGTATATACATTTCTATTGAAAAGACAGAGAGATGAGAGAGAATATTGTGTTCTCTGTACCGTACTTTCCTATGCGTTCGGACATAAATGTCGGAACGTGGTTTGTAATGAGAATACCTTGTATCTCTGTACCGTGCCTTTAACCATTCATCTATCTGTTGACTGACTACTTCCTTTTCTTTTGGAGGGAGCCTTCGCGGTTTGAAATAGACAGGAGAAGCATTGTCCTCTAGATGAATATTCATTTTGATACACGACTCTTTAGGTTTCCTTGGGGAATATTGAGTGATGAGTTGTTTGATTTGTTGTCTAAACACAATATTGTCTACTCCAGCTAAACTTTCATGCTCGCATTCTTCAATCAGCTGCACCACGTCCATCTTTTCCAAAAAACAGAATTCTTCTTAGGACTGAACTTCCTTAACTTTACTTAGGGTCAATTTTCCGTCTTCTATACTCAGCTTAGCTAGCTTAATAACATCTAGCCCTATTAGGATATCATTCGTGATCCAATTATCAGGTACAATATGGCATCTAACATCATAGCGATCTTCATTTATATTCAAATTTGTTAGAAAGGACCCAAGTGTACTTTTTAGGTTTTGTCCAAATCCAACTAGGTTAATTCTTGGTCCTTTATTTGAGAGGTCTACTTCACTACTGCTAATTATTGATCTGCGTACTAGTGTGACTCCACTTCCTGTATCCACTAATGCCTTATATTCTCTTTTTCCAAGCTTAACTAAAACGCTTAGATCAAGTACTGAAATAGTGCTGACTTGATTCCTTGCAACCCCTTCATTTGATCGACTTGAGCTCGGTCTTACTGCTCTCGGTTCCAGGCACTGTGGTGACATATGCCCGTACTTTCCACAATTGAAACATTTCGCACCCTTATTTTTGTCTGGACAGTTTGCAGTTAAATGAGATTTAGACTTTTTTCTGTATACTGGCTGCTGTTTGAGCCTTTTTTGAGTGTTGACTTCTGGTGCGCCTTCATTGTCTCGTAAGTTTTGATCTTTTCTTTTAACTCACCCAACGTCTTGGCTTCATATAACGTGATTTTATTCTGCGCTTCATCCGCGATTCCAACAATGACGTATGCCAGCAGCGACTGTTCGTCTACTGTTCCGCGAGTGGCAATATGCTTCATACCATAAATGTATTCTAAAAATGATTCATTTGGTTTTTTCCTCCTTTCTTCCAGCATACGGTGAACACTCAGACTCGTCGGGGTATCTTCGAATTCTTTTTTCAATATCGCTTCAAGCAAATCCCAACTATGCACACCTGATTCTGTTTCAACTGCTAACCTAGCAGCTCCTCTCAACAGCCTTCTACAATAAAGATATTTTTGAATGTCATTCCACTGGCATACTTCAGCGATGTCTTTAAAATCTTTGAGCCATGACTTGACACTTTTGCCGGATTCCCCATTAAAGGTCTCTAAGGACTCCTCCACGTCTTTGAATACGAATGTGTTTTCTTTCATCTCGGTTTGCGCGCCGCACGTTTGTCATAGATGAATGATCTTCTAGCATTCGTTCGGATATGCTTTGATTTTCAGTACTAGTACTTTCAGCGGTTAGTTCTCCGTGCGTGCTTTCGTTAAAAATTCCCAGGATACGATCGATCGCGTGATTTTCCCCACGATTAGAAAAGCCACGAAGCTCCCGTTCTCGAAAAATTTCTTGCAGCGTGTTTTCTTCCATACAAAATTATATTATATCAAGAAAAAAATTCAGCACATAATTTATTCTTTTATTCGTCACTTTCAATTAGGATGCACAACAAAATTAAAATTAATTCTTTTTTCTTGCGCGAAATTTTTATATCGAGTATAACAAACGAATAAGATAGTCTTTGGTTTCTTCGTTCTCTTCAAACTATTGTGCGAATCGAAATTTACTGTACTACAGCATGAAATTGATTCAAATAAATTGTCCGTTAATCCGACCCGTTTTTACTGTAACGCACTGCTTATAATTTAATTGTCTCTTTATATTTTCAAAAGATGGTTAGCAAAAATTCTCAAAAAGAAAATTAAAATTTTTTAAAACTCCAATATTTTGGAAATAATTGTTCATGTAGTTTGTTAGTATTAATAGAAAAAATGGTAAGATCTGACCTTATGTGTGCTTTATCCTCTTTACAAGGTTATCCATGTGGTTTTCTGTAACCTCTTCTATTGTTCCTTTTTTCTGCACTTTCACAATGTTTTATTGTTTAAAAAAAAGTCTTCTTTAAACTTCACTTCCACCTCTCGAATGCTTTCTAGTCTTTTACCCAATTTAAATTAATCTGATCTTTATTTATTCAGTTTAATCCTACTTCTGACACCATAAAATCTGTGGGATCGATTAAAAGAGTTTTTGAAAAGAAAGACTTCGATGTTCTTTTTTAAAACAATAACGAAATTCACTTTTGTTGAATATTAAATGACTTATCCTAATGGCTTTAACTTTAACTTTAACTTCAAGCTATTATCGAATTTAATGTTTAAATTAATTTAATTAATAAACGCATTAACCGGCACAATAATTAAATCAACACACTCTATTATTTTGCGGCACAACAGCGGAAAAAACAGCAGAAACAGCGGCGATCGACGGCAGACTGATAAGAATCAAAAGCGACGGCAGTGAATATCGAATCGAACATTTTCAGCATAGCGGTAGTCTATTGTCAGGAATTTTTGCTGTTGAAAATTTTGTGCATCTGCGATACGAAAAATTATCATGAGTCAAATATGATTTGCAGCGTATTGCGGGATCGTTGAGATTTCTTTTATTGAATGTCATCGTCGAGATCCCACATATATTATATTTGTAATTTCATTGATGATAAATAATCAAATAAAATTTTCTGCATATTTTTAATAACTGAAGAATATATGAAAATGCGACAACACGTGAATTAAATTCAAAATTTAGTATTACCAAAATTTCGTTTTTCACTGCATATTTGGGCACTGCCTGAGAACATGGTGTTCTCATAGCAAGAGTAAAAAAATTTCAAAAATAAACCAAATCAAGCAACTACTTCTTGGTGTTGCCATACAAAACTTTGGTTTTTCACTATATATTTGGACACTACCTGAGAACGCGTCGATGTAGACAGGTGAAATTTTATATACAGCGTTTTCATAAAAATAATTTCAAAAATGTCGTATATTGGGCAACCCCTTCTTGATGTTACCATACAAAACTTTGGGTTTTCACTTTATTTAACTTTTATTTCCATCTAGGGTTGTTGAAATTAAAATATATGCTTATGATAAATAAAAACAAAATAAAATAAATGTGATCTAGACTTGCAACTATAAAAAATTAGCAATAATCAAAGCATTTTACTAACATCGTCAATCCTATCGAAAAATTGACCAGCAATAGCATCGCGATCCAAGCCCTCATCTGTCTCTTCTGCTTCACTCTCTCAAACTTGAATAAAGCAAACTGTTTAAGTAAGTGTAAGCTTACTCTTCTTTCGATATTTGCTCCCAAATTTTCTTTAAAAGGTAATAATCCTCCACTGCCTCTTTTTAATACTAAAAAGAAGAAGAAGAGTTAATTAATTGCGAGAATGTCAAATTGTGTTGTGAAGTGCAGTACAAATTTCGCGATTTTTAAAGTTTAATATCTCGAAAAGTATAATGGTAAATTCGAATGGGAGATCTAGATTTGACCTTGGTCCGAGGCGGGCTTTGAGCTCTTCTCTAGATATGCTGCGTTTTCTGCTCTCGGATCGGGGAAAATATATATGTTCGATTGTGATTGCATGCCCTCTTGAAGTCTAGATGTGCTTTTGACAGAAGGGAGTAAGAAGAAAATGATTGTTGAAAAAAAATTTGTAACTGCAAAAATGGGAAGTGAAGATTATTGATGGTAAGAAATTAATACACAACTGCTTTTTTGCAAAACATTGAAGGTAATTCTTTTGTAGATTGTTGTGAGTAGTCCTTTCTGGCGGAAAGTCATACGATAAAAATAAGTAAATTTATAATACGAACTTTTAGCAATTGAGTATAAAATTTCTAAATATCCTTGTTTGTTCGTAGCCTGGTATGATGTGGAAACAAAAGCGCTCCTTGATAAATACTACAACAATATAAGTGAAATAGGACCATTTAAAAGATTTTAAAATAAAAAAAGAGATGTGGGCAATGATTGCTGAAGACTTGGTAAAGCAATTTGCGTTATATTTTAGTCCAACACAGTGTGAAAGTCGGTATAAAACGGTGATGAAAAGAAAAAAAAATTGCCATTGACTATAATAAAAAGTCTGGATCTTCTCGAGTAACAGTCCCTTTTGAAGAAGAGTTTATTCTAATTAGCTTCATTGATGACAGTATTGAACCTGAGATAAAAAAAGCAGATCAAACTAAAGATGTTTTAAAGGACTCCAAAACTTTGAAAAATGTTATAAGAGGTACTTTGTTCGAGCTACATAACAAAAAGGAAGAAGCAAAAGAGCGTAGGCACAGAGAGAAAATGGGGCTAATAAGAGAATTTATATGGTAAAATGATTTAATAATATTTAGCAGCAGCCTTATTTCTATACTTCTCACATAAACAGCGTTTGATAGAACGGATTTGTTTTCATATAGTAAAGTTGAAAACTTTTGTTTTTATATTATTCATATATTTTTAGTTTATTAAAATGAATTCACATAAAATATGTGGCCTTTATTTCTATCCTAAGTTTGTGGTCCTTCGCCAATAATTAAATTTTTTAAGTTGTTTCTTTTTATTTCCCTTTGTTGATGGGTTCCAGAAACTGTTACTGTACTTGATACGTCTTCAACATGTTGGTTTCAGTTTCCAGTTCAAAATTTTCTTCCCAATCATCATCATCATTGTTTACCATAAAAAAAGGAGGTGAACTATTAGATTAGATTAGATTCGTAGAGGGGTGTGTAGGCGTCAGCCTCGCAATCACCGCGACCTAAAAGATCTATTGTGAGTCCCCGTTGAATTTATTCCCTTTCTAGGTTCAGACTGTTAATAAAGTCTAGGATCCTTCTGGGATTGAGGTTCCGTACGTAGTTAGGTGTAGGAAAAGCATGTTCGAGATGGAGTAGTCTCCGCCTGGTCAATGCTTCGCAGTTGCAGAGCAGGTGCTCCGAGGTTTCATGAGCATCCTGGCAAAAGCGGCAGGATGAAGTCTCAGCCAAGCCCATCTTGTTAAGGTGATACCTCAAGGGGCAATGGCCTGAGAAGAGTTCTGTAATTATTTTGAGCTCTGTTTTCTTGAGGAGTAATATTTCTTTTGTTTTTCCTCCAGAGGTGTCGATAAACTTTTTTGCCTGACGAAGTCCTTGTAGCCTTTCCCAGTATAGGGATTTTTGTTTGTTCTCCCAGTTATTTAGGGCAGCTTTGAGGTAGCACTTTGAGGTGCCACAGAATGGCTCCGGTCCGACAAAGGGAGTTTCCGCTCCTCTTTTGGCTAGGCCATCAGCAATTTCGTTGCCTTTATGGCCCTCATGTCCAGGTACCCACATGAGGATAACTTTGTTTCCTCTTGATAAATCTTTTAGGGTTTGTAGACACTCCCAGACTATCCCTGACTTGATGGTGTAGGACTTTAAGGCCTTGAGGTCAGCTTGCCTGTCCGAGAGAATATTAATAGTTGAGCCATTTATGGCTCTTTTAATGCAGGTATTGGCGCATTCTTCTATGGCCAATACCTCGGCCTGGAATACGGTAGGGGTAGAGCCCAGGGCCTTTGATATATGGCATCTGGGGCCGTATACGCCCAGTCCGACTCCACTGTTCGTTTTTGAACCGTCTGTATACCACACCATCGATCCTTGTTGAAAGGACGGTTTAGTGGAACGCCATTGCTGTCGGTTTCCCAAAACCACATCGAATGGTCTTACAAAATCTACCTTGGGTGTGATTATATCAGATATTGTCGTCATTTGCTCAAAGCGTATCTGTTTTAAGATACTTAAATGATCAACCAGATTCCCTGGTTTTAACTGTTTCTCCTTTTGCAGTCTAATAGCACTGGAGATTGCTTCCTTTTTCACCTGCAGATGTAGGGGTGGAAGGTTTAGTAAGGCTTCCATAGCTGCTGTAGGACAGGTCCTCATAGCACCAGTTATTCCTAGACAGGCAAGCCGTTGTGTTTTTTGAAGCAGAGCCTCAGCCTTCTTTTCATTAGTTTTTGGCCACCATGCGAGGGCCGCATAGGTGACCATGGGTCTAACAACCGTGGTGTACATCCAGTACATCATTTTTGGCTTCAGACCCCATGTTCTGCCAATGAAGCGACGGCACGTGTAGAGAGATCCTATCGCTCTTTCCGTCACTCTAGACAGATGCGAATTCCAGGAAAGTCTCTTATCTAAGGTGACCCCCAGATATTTGACTTCTTCTGAAAATATCAATTCCGTGTTATCGAGAAGAGGAGCCTTTAGTGAAAGCTTTGATCTTCTCGTGAACGGAACGATAACCGTTTTGTTTGGGTTTACACTGAGGCCTTTGGTTAAGCACCAAGTGCAGACTTTAGAAAGGGCTTTTTGCATGAGGTCGGATATGACTTGGTCATGCTTGCCCCGTATCGTGACTACTAGGTCATCCGCGTAGCCTTGTATGGTAAAACCCGAACTGGAGAGTGGAGAGAGAACTCCTCCTTGTGGGCAGCCTTTAGCTGCAGTGATCGTGACTGAACAGTTTCCTAGAGTAGTAGTTATCCTCCTGCTTCTAAGCATGGAGTCTATCCAATTAACCGTGGGGGGCTCGAAGCCCTTGTCCTCGGCAGCTGATTTAATTGCTTCGAAGGAGGTGTTATCAAAAGCACCTTCTATGTCTGCAAATGCACATAAGGCCACCTCTTTTGCTTCAAGAGCTTTTTCGAGGTCTTTAGCCAAAGTGTGGATGGCAGTCTCGGTAGACTTGCCTGCTTGATAAGCGAATTGCTTAGAATGAAGTGGTGATTTAATCAAAACTTCACTTCGAATATGTAGGTCTAGAAAAATATTTTTTTGTAGTGGAACAAGTATTTCTTCAACCCCTCCAGCAGATTTAAAGGGTTTAAACGTACCAACGGCCCATCTAACCTTGTTAGGAGTGAAGATTCTTCCCGCAAGGCTCTTACTCCTGTTAGAGACCCTGTAATTGCCCACCTCAATTGGGTCTGGAGCTACTATTCCTTGAACGGGACTGGTAGAGTCGGGGAAGTGAGTTTCTAATAAGAGCCTGACTGTTTCCTCACAACTCTCGGTATAGTTCCCATCTTCTTTTTGAAGTGAGCATATACCATTCGTGTGATCCTTCGAAAGTACCTTATGGAGCCTGGTAGCTGCGGGCAGTTGATCTATGCCATCGCAGAAGGTCCGCCAGGTTCTTCTTGTAGATCTTCTTAATTCTATGTTATATTCCGTTAGAGCCTTTTTATATTCTCCCCAGGTACCAGAGAGCTTGGCTGTGTTAAATAGTTTTCTGACTTCTTTTCTTTTCAAACTCAGTTCCCTATTCCACCAAGGTACCTGCCGATTACAAGTCTTTTTTGCTTCAGAGGGCAGCTGTGTTCGAATGAAGTCAGTACAGCCGTTTGTAGTTGCGTAGTGGCTGAGTCCAACTCCTCCGTTGTGCTAATGCTACTGCCGGGAGAGTTAACTACAGCCTTAAGATGTTGTCGATAGAGTTCCCAGATAGTTAATTTAGGGATTCGGTACTCTAGACTTGAGTTAAGTGCGGCTTCTATATCGAACCTGATATGTCTGTGATCGGACATGGAAATCTCATTCGATACGTGCCACCTGCTTATTTTTGTGCTTATGAACATACTGGCAAGTGTTAGGTCCAGGACCTCTTGTCTGATGGTGTTCATAAAGGTTGGCTTATTACCTCGATTTAGTATCTCTAAATTATTAGATATTATAAAATCGTAGAGATACTCACCCCTGATGTTGGTATCCGTGCTGCCCCATAGCGTGTGATGTGCGTTCGCATCGCATCCAACGATAAATTGCTTTCCTCTTCGTTTGCAGTAGCTGATGAGTCTTTTTAGCTCTGTAGGAGGTAGTGTATCCGCATCTCCAGGAAAATAGACTGAGGTCACTACTACCTCGTGACTAACTCCCGGAGTTGGTACCTCGAGAGCTACTGCAACTACGTCCCTCGAAATGATCTGCGAAAGAGGAATAAAATTTAGATTAGTGTTGAGCAGCAATGCTGCCCTGGGATATTCATGCTCATTACTATAAATTAACTTACATGATTTTGTGTGAAGTCCTTTAATGCGGCCTTGATGTACCCAGGGCTCCTGTATGAGTGCCAGACTAAGTTTCTCCGAGACAAATCTCCTGCTAAGCACGTCTGATGCCGCTTTGGCATGATGGAGATTTATCTGGAGGCAACTTAGATGATGATTAGTCATGACTAGGATGGCTTTTTATGGCCGCTTGCAGCCTTGATAGGAGATCCTTTCGGATTTCCTTTTTTGCCCTGCTTCGCACGGGCAGAAGGAGGCTTCTTCTTAGTACCTTCGGACTTCTTTGCGGAAGTCCCCGGCTTAGCCTCTGCAGTTCCGACTGCTTTACCGGGGCCAGCCTTAGCCTTGACAGAAAGTTTAGGCCTGCTGGTTCCTGATGTCGATGGCTGAGGCTCATCAGTCAGAGATTTAATTTGACCTTGGCCATCCCCAGCCTCCGCCACAGTCTTTACTGCCCCACCCTTGGGTCTAAGTTGGACTGAGCCGAACTTGTATCCAATTGTGTAATGAGCCTTTTTTTAGCTCCTCCACGGACGTATGGTCCACGGAGAAGGTTAGCTCTGTTACGTTTGGTTTTTGTGTCTTGCGTAACACAATCCACTCTGACACCTTTAACCCCGCGTTCTGACCCTCGATGTAGTCGAGAATCAAGTCCGTAGGGTCCTCAGCGCTGTTGGGAAAGTATCCCACAAGAACTTGTGGGCGAGGAATTTCACTTTCCTCGACCAGGACAAGGTTGGCTCCTTCCCAGGGTTTTAGCTCCCCAACTACACCTTTTAGCCACGTCACGGGGTCCTGATTGGCTCAGTTGAGGACCATCCACCCTGGTCTAAATGTGGAGCCCAGGAATCTTGGCTTCAGGGGGCTTTGTTTTCTAGCCGCGATCTCTCTCAAGATAGCACTCTGTACGGACTTCAATTGATCCATGTTGAGTGCCACCTCAGGATAACCGACGGGAAGAATACCCACCCGAACGCTCTCTGCAACCTCTTTATAGGAGGGCTGCTTACGCAAAGGCTGGGAGACGTGCTTCTTTGAAGGATTCTCCGTTGCTGCCTTGCTGCGTTTAGCGCTAGGTTGCTCCACTTTAGGAGAAGAGTCGTCAGAGCGAGTCCGTTTTTTAAGACTCTCCTCATTCCGCTGTTCTATCTGAAGTGCAGCAATCCTTCTAGCCTCTGCCTCTGTGTGGCCATGTTTTAAAAGCCATTTAAACCTTTTTTTGGCCACGCCACTCAGCTTTGGCTTGCGCTCTTTGGATGTGGGAACTTCAGTATTCCCGCTGTCCTGTTGGCTATGGTCTGGTGATCTAAGGAGATCCTCCTCGTCTAGGGGGAGTGTATCCATCGCATCGCCGTTAGATGAAGGACTTGTAATGTCCTGGAAATTTTCGGGTTCGTTAAGAGCCCCGGATTGGGTTTTTGGTACATTTAGAGGTGCACCTCCCTCAGAAAAAACGGGCTTATCAATTTTGGTCCCACGAGTATGCTCGGAAAGGTTGGTCTATCTCAGCAGAGCCGGCATGCCGAGATAAGGCTAAGGTTGAAACCGGAGGTCGCCTGGTATCCGGAGTCCATCGTTATAAGACACACTCACGCAGTGCCATTCATCCCGTAGGCACGATTGTTTACACCTGGGATTGCGGGTTTTATCGAGTTTTCCTCTCTAGATCCGCCGTATTCAGTCAGGTAGCCAGCTGCACCCCAGGGGATGCCCACCAGCTGCCTGTGCAGGAACACCTCGGGCAGGATGTGACTCTTCTTCACGTACGGACGGTCTTGACAGAGTGCCTTGCATGGCAAGGTCCTCCCCTGGTCGGCGTTAACGTAATTAATCACCTTTACCTTGTCCCCGAGGTGAACTATATTATCAGGTTGAGTAACACGTGCATGGTTCAAACTCTGCGGACTGAATTTCGCGTAACGCTTTGCGAGAAAATCTATAGCTGTTTTTGAAACTCGAAAATGTTTTCGGAACTAAATGAATGCAGAAACATTAAGATAAATAATAATTTATAAAAACGTATACAAGATTGTACCTCTTCATTGGTGTACGAAGTAATTGTCGTCCCAAAATGACACACTTTTATTCTTTTGGTGGAGCTATTGTAAACCAAAGCTATCACGGAAAATTCTTCTTCATCATCACTTGATGAAGATAGCTTAATAGCTCGGGCAACCTTAAAGCAAGAACCAGAAATAGAAATAGTATTTCACAAGCAATTTTAAACATTCTTACTTCTTCTTACTTCCTCTTATGTGAAAAAAAAATATTTGAGGTTATGTGAAAAAGTTTTAGGTTATGTTTGATTTCATTGCCAATGAGGGGTTTTCAGTTGCTTGTTCTAAGTTGGGCTACTGTAGGATACTGTGACCCTGTGACGTACTTCAGTGAATGAAACAAGAAGGAAGAAAAAATTTAACAAAAATGGCGGAACGTTGTTCGAGTCGGGAATTTGTCTTTCTATACACATCCTTCCATCCGTATCCATGGTAAACAAAATCGAAGTAATTGAGGTAATAAATAATAATAAAGCAGTCCAGCGGAAATAATGTTCGAAAAAATTGTCTTCAATTTCACCAAATTCTTTCATATTTACAACAATTTATATAATTGAAATTCGAAATTAATTTCATAGCGCTTTTAAATTTCTGACCGATAGCACTTGATATTTAAAATACACTAGAAACTTTAACTTTCGAAATCTCTTAATTACTTAAAAGAAATAATTTTTTAGAAGAACTTTAATAGTGAATACTCTGTACTGTCACTGTCAGATTTCCTTTTCCTTTTTTATTCATTCACTGAAGTACGTCACAGACTATCAGCTGTAAAGTGTCAAAATTTTAATGGGCATACCATCTTTCTATATACCTTGCGGGCAGCATACCAATCCTACAGCAAGCCGGCCATTTTGAAACTGCGAAATATCTGAAATTTCTCATTGGACGGCTATACAGAGGTTTATTTGCGATTTAAGGTGATAATATAATAATTTAATAATCATTACGTGTTGTGAATTTCTGATACACTTATTGTTTATATCAAAAACTGTGACTTAATTGAACACGCACACAATTAATTTCGGTAATCAAATAAGCCATAGCCCACACATAGGAGGATATTGACACTTTTTACAGACGAGAAGTATTCGGGTGATGGAAAAATGCCGAAATGCCAAGTTTCGATCGGGAGTACGGGCAGCATACCAATGCTATAGCAAACCGGCCATTTTGAAATTGCACAATTTCTGAAATTTCTCATCGGACGGCTGTACAGATGTTTATTTGTGATAATATAATAATTAAATAATCATTACGTGTTGTGAATTTGTGGGAACAGGTCAAGATTTTGAAACGGCACCGAATTTCTTTAAACTTTGCACACTAGTTCCCTTTTACTCACAAATCACAGATATGAAAACAAAATTCCGCAAAGTTATAGTTTCAGAGATAATCGACTTTAAAATTCCCGAAATTTGTACTGCAATTCCTACGAGTAAGAAACTAAAGGAGAGGCCCATAAACAACAATTTTCGTGCCAATCTCAAAAATGTGTAAGTTTATACACATACTATAAAAAATTCGCATTGCAGGCGGATGGAAAAAAAAATTTACGCAAGGGACTTTGGCGCGGTTTTTGAAACTGTGACGCAAAATTCTATACCAGCAGCATGATAGTGAAAACTAGTAATACAAAACAACTTTGTGAGATTCCTGGTTCCCCAGTAAACCTATTTCCATCTTCGGTTGGCCAATAACTTGCCTTAAAATTTAATTTTTGGTAAATCCATAATAAGAAAATATATTAAAATTCTTTTACTTTTATCAAAATTACAAATATTTACCAATATTCTAATTCCTAGCTTATTATTAAAAAAATAAACAACTACAGTTTTACTAAATTTCCATAAGTAGATAAGCTATGCCGGTTCTGGCTCACTTTTTTATGCCTCCAGGATTTCTCCACAGATGGCGCCACCGTCGCTAGGTGGTTTGAGCCCGTGCTAAATGTAGGGTTGTGTCTTGGTTGTATTGGTTTGTGTCTTGGATACATCATTGCGCCTTGGATGCACCATGTGTTGCGCCTAAATGTAGGCTTTTTTTCATTGAGCCTCGACTGCGCCCTAGCGGGATTAATCGGTACTACCGAGATGTATCATTTGATCTTGACTGCACCCTAGCGGCATTAGCCGGTACTAACAGCATGCTCCCGTACTACGGTTTTCTTAAATAGATATGTGTTGCGCCTAAATGTAGGCTTTTGGTTTCATTGAGTCTCGACTGCGCCCTAGCGGGATTAATCGGTACTACTGGGATGTATCATTTGATCTTGACTGCACCCTAGCGGCATTAGCCGGTACTAACAGCATGCTCCCGTACTACGGTTTTCTTAAATAGATATGTGGTGCGCCTAAATGTAGGCTTTTGGTTTCATTGAGTCTCGACTGCGCCTTAGCGGGATTAATCGGTACTACCGGGATGTGTCATTTGGTCTTGACTGCGCCCTAGCGGCATTAGCAGGTACTACCAGCATGCTCCCGTACTACGGTTTTCTTAAATACATACATAGGTGCGCCTAAGTGTAGGCTTTTGGTTTTGAACTAATATTAGTAATAATTAAAGTTAACGCTAGGAAATTTTTGTTCATGCCAATGGATTCTAGATGGTTGGGGTGGGCTATTAATATTATTAATAATTCAAGCTACCTAGGATAGTTTTGTTCATGCCAATAGATTCTAGAAGGTGTTAGAGGGGTGAGGGTTAGAGGGGGAACGAAATTTTCATCAGAAATCCTCTACGGGCTTTGGTTTTCGATATATTAGCGATTTTACCTTTTTAGATATAGTTAATATTAGTAATAATTCAAGTTTTTTTCGCTCATGGGGGTGCTGCGTCTAAATGTAGGCTTTGTTCAGCATCATTCGAATTTCACAACATGACATCACCATGAACAGATTCTAGAAGATGTCAGTGAGCCGATACTACCAGCATGCTCCGGTACTACGGCTTTGGATGTGTGGTACGATTCTTTTGGAAATTTTTTGCTTCACTTTTGGCCCACACGTGGCAGCATGCTACGGTTTTGGGAAGTTTTTGCTTCACTTTTGCCCACACGTGGCAGCATGCTACAGTTTTGGGAAGTTTTTTGCTTCACTTTTTTGGATGTGTGGTGCGCCTAAATGTAGGCTTTTGTTGTTTTCAAGTGTTGCGCCTGGTTTTGAATTAATATTAGTAATAATTGATTTTTCTTGAGCGCCTAAATGTAGGCTTTTGGTTTTGAACTAATAATTAAAGTTAATAGTAGGAAATTTTTGTTTATGCCAATGTATTCTAGAGGGTGGTATGTGGGGGGGGGGCGGATAATAAAGAGAGGGCGGGGGTGGGGGGTAATGAAATTTTCATCAGAAATCCTCTACGGGCTCTGGTTTTCGAGATATTAGCGTATTAATATTTCAAGTTATTTTTGCTCATGGAAATGGATTCTTGGTGGTGTGGGGTGGGAGGGGGAACGAAATTTTCATCAGAAATCCTCTACGGGCTTTGGTTTTCGAGATATTAGCGACATCTGTTTGGGCGCAAACGTCATTTCTTGAGTAAGGTACCCTAGCGGCCTTAGCCGGAACTACCAGCATGCATTAGCGGGAGAGTTCTAGATATTGGCATGACGTCATCATGGTTTTTCTGTTTTCAAATCCTGCACGTTTTCTTAGCAGGGAAGTTGTAGATATCAGCAAATTATTATTATTATTGGGTCTTGGGGGTGCGTGCAGAGAAAATTCACAGTTGCTCTTTCGAGTGCAAACACCATTTCTTGAGCAAGGTCCCCTGGTGGCATTAGTCGGTACTACATCAACTTGGGCTTGGGGATAGGTACTGGAGGTTGGCTGAGAGCTTTAGTGGCAATATCTGATACTATGACTAGGATTGTCTGTGGTGTGTTGGATTCGGCTACGTTACCTATACCAAGGCTTGGGTAGAATGTATACGGCTTAAGTAATGATGTGAAATACCCTAAGCGAATTTATATCGGGGGCATTATACTTGTCAGCTTGAGTTTGGTTTCAGTTGTTTACTTTAGTATGTTAGGCTGGGCTACTTGGTGGCTGAGGAAACGTTACCTAAGGCGCGGGTGGATGTGTGTAGCTGTGCATTTATTTGGATATGAGTCCTTATGAAAATAAGCGACATATTATGAGCGGAACGGCGGATACTTAACCTTGGGGCATTACTCCATTTCATCAGATCAACAAGTGGCAACCCCGCAAAAGGTAAAATCGCTAATATCTCGAAAACCAGAGCCCGTAGAGGATTTCTGATGAAAATTTCATCCCCCCTAATACCGCCACCCCAACCATCTAGAATCCATTGGCATGAACAAAAATTTCCTAGCGTTAACTTTAATTATTACTAATATTAGTTCAAAACCAAAAGCCTACACTTAGGCGCACCTATGTATGTATTTAAGAAAACCGTAGTACGGGAGCATGCTGGTAGTACCTGCTAATGCCGCTAGGGCGCAGTCAAGACCAAATGACACATCCCGGTAGTACCGATTAATCCCGCTAAGGCGTAGTCGAGACTCAATGAAACCAAAAGCCTACATTTAGGCGCACCACATATCTATTTAAGAAAACCGTAGTACGGGAGCATGCTGTTAGTACCGGCTAATGCCGCTAGGGTGCAGTCAAGATCAAATTATACATCCCGGTAGTACCGATTAATCCCGCTAGGGCGCAGTCGAGACTCAATGAAACCAAAAGCCTACATTTAGGCGCAACACATGGTGCATCCACGGCGCAATGGTGTATCCAAGACACAAACCAATGCAGCCAAGACACAATCCTACATTTAGCACGGGCCCAAACCACCTAGCGACGGTGGCGCCATCTGTGGCGAAATCATGGAGGCATAAAAAAGTGAGCCAGAACCGTCATAGCTTATCTACTTCCATATAAAAGAATGTAAATATTTTTCTATTTAGTACCCTTCCAATTTTAACCTTACCTACGGCTTTTGTGCTAGGGTAGATTTCTTTACCGAACATAAACAAAAGTGACACCTAGGGTATATGTAGACAGAGATACAACCATATGTTAGAAAGTGGGAAGAAGCATCACGTTCGGCACGCAAAAATGGCATATATATACACGCAATGGCCTCTCCTTTAGTTTCTAACTCGTAGTGTAATTCACAACTAATTTACTCTTCTTCTTCTTTTAGGTAGCAGCAAGAAGGCAATTCTTAAGTAACAAGAAGGCGAACATTCCGAACATTCTACCAGCATTGCGTTTTTTTATACATTACAAATATTCAATTCCCGCTTCGCTCCGCGCGCGTGTTTGTGTGGCCAGCCTGCCTGTGTGTGTGTGTGTGTGTGTGTGTTTTTTTAATAAATGTTTTTCTATTCCATTCTAATTAAATGCTGCTACTACACATCAATTGAATATTTGTAATGTATAAAAAAACGCAATGCTGGTAGAATGTTCGGCAGGTATGTATCGCCTTCTTGTTTCTACTTCAAAGAAGAAGAGTATGTGTACACGCACTTTTATTGAATATTAAATGACTTATCCTAATGGCTTTAACTTTAACTTTAACTTCAAGCTACTATCGAATTTAATGTTTAGATTAATTTAATTAATAAACGCATTAACCGGCACAATAATTAAATCAACACACTCTATTATTTTGCGGCACAACAGCGGTAAAAACAGCAGAAACAGCGGCAATCGACGGCAGACTGATAAGAATCAAAAGCGACGGCAGTGAATATCGAATCGAACATTTTCAGCATAGCGGTAGTCTATTGTCAGGAATTTTTGCTGTTGAAAATTTTGTGCAGCTGCGATACGAAAAATTATCATGAGTCAAATATGATTTGCAGCGTATTGCGGGATCGTTGAGATTTCTTTTATTGAATGTCAGCGTCGAGATATCACATCCGGCCATCCTCATCTTCATCCGTCCCGTATGAACAATCTTCTTCCATTAGATTAGACCACGGCTTCATCAAGTCTACGGCAGAGCTGGTGATGTTCGGGCCTTCATGATTACCGACCCTTCTTACTCCGTATCTATCCTTTGGTTTAAGTGCGGTGACCTCATAAGGGCCTAAGAATTTTGGGAATAACTTCGCGCCAGGGATGAACTGGATTCGCCTAATAGCCACTAAATCACCCTCCTTGTATTCCCTAGCTGGTTTTCTCCTTCTTCTAGAGTATCTCCGATTTTCTTCCTGAACTTTGTGAATCTGCTCCTTTGCTTCTTTTCTAGTAGTATCACGCTCATTTTCAAACTCTGCAATTATTGCTTCCTCGACAACTCTCGAAAGTTCGAATTGCTCCGGACGGGACATTTTTACTCCAAACATCAGGCGAAATGGTGTTTTACCTGTAGATCTGCAGCAAGTGGAATTCAGAATAATTTGAAGTGTAGCTACATGCTTATAACCGAGATGTATCATTTGATCTTGACTGCACCCTAGCGGCATTAGCCGGTACTAACAGCATGCTCCCGTACTACGGTTTTCTTAAATAGATATGTGTTGCGCCTAAATGTAGGCTTTTGGTTTCATTGAGTCTCGACTGCGCCCTAGCGGGATTAATCGGTACTACTGGGATGTATCATTTGATCTTGACTGCACCCTAGCGGCATTAGCCGGTACTAACAGCATGCTCCCGTACTACGGTTTTCTTAAATAGATATGTGGTGCGCCTAAATGTAGGCTTTTGGTTTCATTGAGTCTCGACTGCGCCTTAGCGGGATTAATCGGTACTACCGGGATGTGTCATTTGGTCTTGACTGCGCCCTAGCGGCATTAGCAGGTACTACCAGCATGCTCCCGTACTACGGTTTTCTTAAATACATACATAGGTGCGCCTAAGTGTAGGCTTTTGGTTTTGAACTAATATTAGTAATAATTAAAGTTAACGCTAGGAAATTTTTGTTCATGCCAATGGATTCTAGATGGTTGGGGTGGGCTATTAATATTATTAATAATTCAAGCTACCTAGGATAGTTTTGTTCATGCCAATAGATTCTAGAAGGTGTTAGAGGGGTGAGGGTTAGAGGGGGAACGAAATTTTCATCAGAAATCCTCTACGGGCTTTGGTTTTCGATATATTAGCGATTTTACCTTTTTAGATATAGTTAATATTAGTAATAATTCAAGTTTTTTTCGCTCATGGGGGTGCTGCGTCTAAATGTAGGCTTTGTTCAGCATCATTCGAATTTCACAACATGACATCACCATGAACAGATTCTAGAAGATGTCAGTGAGCCGATACTACCAGCATGCTCCGGTACTACGGCTTTGGATGTGTGGTACGATTCTTTTGGAAGTTTTTTGCTTCACTTTTGGCCCACACGTGGCAGCATGCTACGGTTTTGGGAAGTTTTTGCTTCACTTTTGCCCACACGTGGCAGCATGCTACGGTTTTGGGAAGTTTTTTGCTTCACTTTTTTGGATGTGTGGTGCGCCTAAATGTAGGCTTTTATTGTTTTCAAGTGTTGCGCCTGGTTTTGAATTAATATTAGTAATAATTGATTTTTCTTGAGCGCCTAAATGTAGGCTTTTGGTTTTGAACTAATAATTAAAGTTAATAGTAGGAAATTTTTGTTTATGCCAATGTATTCTAGAGGGTGGTATGTGGGGGGGGGGCGGATAATAAAGAGAGGGCGGGGGTGGGGGTAATGAAATTTTCATCAGAAATCCTCTACGGGCTCTGGTTTTCGAGATATTAGCGTATTAATATTTCAAGTTATTTTTGCTCATGGAAATGGATTCTTGGTGGTGTGGGGTGGGAGGGGGAACGAAATTTTCATCAGAAATCCTCTACGGGCTTTGGTTTTCGAGATATTAGCGACATCTGTTTGGGCGCAAACGTCATTTCTTGAGTAAGGTACCCTAGCGGCCTTAGCCGGAACTACCAGCATGCATTAGCGGGAGAGTTCTAGATATTGGCATGACGTCATCATGGTTTTTCTGTTTTCAAATCCTGCACGTTTTCTTAGCAGGGAAGTTGTAGATATCAGCAAATTATTATTATTATTGGGTCTTGGGGGTGCGTGCAGAGAAAATTCACAGTTGCTCTTTCGAGTGCAAACACCATTTCTTGAGCAAGGTCCCCTGGTGGCATTAGTCGGTACTACATCAACTTGGGCTTGGGGATAGGTACTGGAGGTTGGCTGAGAGCTTTAGTGGCAATATCTGATACTATGACTAGGATTGTCTGTGGTGTGTTGGATTCGGCTACGTTACCTATACCAAGGCTTGGGTAGAATGTATACGGCTTAAGTAATGATGTGAAATACCCTAAGCGAATTTATATCGGGGGCATTATACTTGTCAGCTTGAGTTTGGTTTCAGTTGTTTACTTTAGTATGTTAGGCTGGGCTACTTGGTGGCTGAGGAAACGTTACCTAAGGCGCGGGTGGATGTGTGTAGCTGTGCATTTATTTGGATATGAGTCCTTATGAAAATAAGCGACATATTATGAGCGGAACGGCGGATACTTAACCTTGGGGCATTACTCCATTTCATCAGATCAACAAGTGGCAACCCCGCAAAAGGTAAAATCGCTAATATCTCGAAAACCAGAGCCCGTAGAGGATTTCTGATGAAAATTTCATCCCCCCTAATACCGCCACCCCAACCATCTAGAATCCATTGGCATGAACAAAAATTTCCTAGCGTTAACTTTAATTATTACTAATATTAGTTCAAAACCAAAAGCCTACACTTAGGCGCACCTATGTATGTATTTAAGAAAACCGTAGTACGGGAGCATGCTGGTAGTACCTGCTAATGCCGCTAGGGCGCAGTCAAGACCAAATGACACATCCCGGTAGTACCGATTAATCCCGCTAAGGCGTAGTCGAGACTCAATGAAACCAAAAGCCTACATTTAGGCGCACCACATATCTATTTAAGAAAACCGTAGTACGGGAGCATGCTGTTAGTACCGGCTAATGCCGCTAGGGTGCAGTCAAGATCAAATTATACATCCCGGTAGTACCGATTAATCCCGCTAGGGCGCAGTCGAGACTCAATGAAACCAAAAGCCTACATTTAGGCGCAACACATGGTGCATCCACGGCGCAATGGTGTATCCAAGACACAAACCAATGCAGCCAAGACACAATCCTACATTTAGCACGGGCCCAAACCACCTAGCGACGGTGGCGCCATCTGTGGCGAAATCATGGAGGCATAAAAAAGTGAGCCAGAACCGTCATAGCTTATCTACTTCCATATAAAAGAATGTAAATATTTTTCTATTTAGTACCCTTCCAATTTTAACCTTACCTACGGCTTTTGTGCTAGGGTAGATTTCTTTACCGAACATAAACAAAAGTGACACCTAGGGTATATGTAGACAGAGATACAACCATATGTTAGAAAGTGGGAAGAAGCATCACGTTCGGCACGCAAAAATGGCATATATATACACGCAATGGCCTCTCCTTTAGTTTCTAACTCGTAGTGTAATTCACAACTAATTTACTCTTCTTCTTCTTTTAGGTAGCAGCAAGAAGGCAATTCTTAAGTAACAAGAAGGCGAACATTCCGAACATTCTACCAGCATTGCGTTTTTTTATACATTACAAATATTCAATTCCCGCTTCGCTCCGCGCGCGTGTTTGTGTGGCCAGCCTGCCTGTGTGTGTGTGTGTGTGTGTGTTTTTTTAATAAATGTTTTTCTATTCCATTCTAATTAAATGCTGCTACTACACATCAATTGAATATTTGTAATGTATAAAAAAACGCAATGCTGGTAGAATGTTCGGCAGGTATGTATCGCCTTCTTGTTTCTACTTCAAAGAAGAAGAGTATGTGTACACGCACTTTTATTGAATATTAAATGACTTATCCTAATGGCTTTAACTTTAACTTTAACTTCAAGCTACTATCGAATTTAATGTTTAGATTAATTTAATTAATAAACGCATTAACCGGCACAATAATTAAATCAACACACTCTATTATTTTGCGGCACAACAGCGGTAAAAACAGCAGAAACAGCGGCAATCGACGGCAGACTGATAAGAATCAAAAGCGACGGCAGTGAATATCGAATCGAACATTTTCAGCATAGCGGTAGTCTATTGTCAGGAATTTTTGCTGTTGAAAATTTTGTGCAGCTGCGATACGAAAAATTATCATGAGCCAAATATGATTTGCAGCGTATTGCGGGATCGTTGAGATTTCTTTTATTGAATGTCAGCGTCGAGATATCACATCCGGCCATCCTCATCTTCATCCGTCCCGTATGAACAATCTTCTTCCATTAGATTAGACCACGGCTTCATCAAGTCTACGGCAGAGCTGGTGATGTTCGGGCCTTCATGATTACCGACCCTTCTTACTCCGTATCTATCCTTTGGTTTAAGTGCGGTGACCTCATAAGGGCCTAAGAATTTTGGGAATAACTTCGCGCCAGGGATGAACTGGATTCGCCTAATAGCCACTAAATCACCCTCCTTGTATTCCCTAGCTGGTTTTCTCCTTCTTCTAGAGTATCTCCGATTTTCTTCCTGAACTTTGTGAATCTGCTCCTTTGCTTCTTTTCTAGTAGTATCACGCTCATTTTCAAACTCTGCAATTATTGCTTCCTCGACAACTCTCGAAAGTTCGAATTGCTCCGGACGGGACATTTTTACTCCAAACATCAGGCGAAATGGTGTTTTACCTGTAGATCTGCAGCAAGTGGAATTCAGAATCATTTGAAGTGTAGCTACATGCTTATACCATTTTGACGGCTCGTCCACTGACATTTTCGAAAGTATGCTAATAATAATTTGATTGAGGTGCTCAACTTGACCATTCCCGCGTGGTACACCTGTGGTGATAAGCAGCAGATTTATTTTTCTCTCGCCACAATATGACTGGAAGGCTGTAGAGGTAAACGCCGCCCCCCATTCCGCAATTATTCTATGGAGGTTTCCAAAAACTTCACTCTGAACATCAAGCTTGCGAATGACTTCATCCGAGGTGGTTGACTTGACAGGATAAAGCTATGAAAATTTGGTGAATGTATCAATAACGACAAAGAGGTATTTGTAGTTCTTTGCTGTGGAGTTCAGCGGTCCTAAATGATCTATATGATAGGTGTGGAGCGGCTGGTCTATTTTCTCTATCGGGTTCAAGATACCTTCCGGCTTTCCAGTTTTTCTAGCTGCGAGTATGCATGCAACACAATTTTGTATAACCTGTTGTATTTTCTTTGCCAAATTCGGTATGTAGTATTCTTGACGTGCTTTCATTTCTGTCTTCCGGGCGTTTATATGACCTTGCTCATGCATGTTCAACAAAATTCCCTTTTGCAACGTTTTGGGAACAACAAGCAGATTATTACCATCTACGAACTTATATAGAATGAAATTCCTCAGCAGAAAATTTTCGTATGTTCCCTGTTGTAAACATCTTCTGATAAGCTGGCAAAGCTCATCATTTTTTTGTGCCTGCTTGATAGGCAACAAAATTTCTGTATCAACTGTAAGTATTGAAGGATACCTGCTTAAGGCATCGACATGACGCATCTTGGATCCAGATCTATGGATAACTTTTCAGTCAAATTCTTCTAAGAGCAGCGCCCATCTTTCAACCTTGCTGTTTACTTCTCTCCTTCGCATTGTTAGTACAAACCTTTTACAGTCCGTGTAAATAATGAACTTCAATCCAAGTAAATAGTGGCGTAACTTCTTAAGAGACTTGACAATTGCGAGGACTTCCAGATCATAACTTGAGTACTTCTGCTCGGCTTCCGTGCTTTTGAAACTGATGTAGAATACTGGATGAAATTTTCCTGTGTCGCGATGCTTTTGAAGGAGTACAGTACCACATCCTACCTTACTAGCATCAGTGTGCAACTCCGTTTCCAGCTGGGGGTCAAATAATTTCAAGACTGGCTCTGCAGATAACCGTTCTTTTAAAATCTTAAAAGCTCCTTGTTGTGTCAAGCCAAATTGAAAAGCCACATCTTTTCGTATAAGATAAGTTAGACGTTTCGCAATCGTGGAATACTCAGGTACGAATTTTTGGAAGAATCCAGTTAGTGCCAGAAAACTTTGGACATCCTTCACATTTCGAGGTGCGGGGAAGTTCTGAACTGCAGCTATTTTATCTTTCGACGGTCGTATGTTACCTTGCTCAACTATATGTCCCAGGAATTCAACACTTCTTTTTAAAAATTTACATTTGGACCACTTGATCAGTAAACCATGTCCTTCAGCAAGCGATAACGCTTTTTTCAGCTTTTCCATGTTTTCAGCTTCGGTTGATGCGGAGATGATTATGTCATCAATGTAGAGTAGCAACGTTTTGTCTCTAATTAGCGGCTGGAAGATAGTATTTACAAATCTTTGAAAAACAGCTGGTGAGTTACACAGACCGAAAGGGACTTTATTAAATTCAAATTGTCCGTAATGTGTTAAGAATGCAATAAACTTCTTGATAGATTCCTCAACATCCACATGAAAAACCATTGCGCAAATCCAACGTGGTGTAGACAAGGGCAGCATGAAGGTCCTCTAGTATGTCTTCCATAACTGGCAGAGGTTATCTGTCTTTGTTGATTGTCGATTTAATTTCCTGTAAGTCTATAACTACCATCCTTTTTCTTTGCAAGAACAACGGGACCAGCATAGTCGGAGCAACTAGGATGTATCACATCATCATTTAACCCAAGGTATATAGAAGACAAGGTATTCTCATTAAAAATTTTGTACTAGGTCTGTGACTCGTTTCGTCCTATAACGTATATACATTTCTATTGAAAAGACAGAGAGATGAGAGACAATATTGTGTTCTCTGTACCGTACTTTCCTATGCGTTCGGACACAAATGTCGGAACGTGGTTTGTAATGAGAATACCTTGTATCTCTGTACCGTACCTTTAACCATTCATCTATCTGTTGACTGACTACTTCCTTTTCTTTTGGAGGGAGCCTTCGCGGTTTGAAATAGACAGGAGAAGCATTGTCCTCTAGATGAATATTCATTTTGATACACGACTCTTTAGGTTTCCTTGGGGAATATTGAGTGATGAGTTGTTTGATTTCTTGTCTAAACACAATATTGTCTACTTCAGCTAAACTTTCATGCTCACATTCTTCAATCAGCTGCACCACGTCCATCTTTTCCAAAAAACAGAATTCTTCTTGGGACTGAACTTCCTTAACTTTACTTAGGGTCAACTTTCCGTCTTCTATACTCAGCTTAGCTAGCTTAATAACATCTAGCCCTATTAGGATATCATTCGTGATCCAATTATCAGGTACAATATGGCATCTAACATCATAGCGATCTTCATTTATATTCAAATTTGTTAGAAAGGACCCAAGTGTACTTTTTAGGTTTTGTCCAAATCCAACTAGGTTAATTCTTGGTCCTTTATTTGAGAGGTCTACTTCACTACTGCTAATTATTGATATCTGCGTACTAGTGTGACTCCACTTCCTGTATCCACTAATGCGCAAATCCAACGTGGTGTAGACAAGGACATCATGAAGGTCCTCTAGTATGTCTTCCATAACTGGCAGAGGGTATCTGTCTTTGTTGATTTGTCGATTTAATTTCCTGTAATCGATGCACAGTCTATAACTACCATCCTTTTTCTTTGCAAGAACAACGGCACTAGCATAGTGGGAGCAACTAGGACGTATTACATCATCCTTTAACCATTCATCTATCTGTTGACTGACTACTTCCTTTTCTTTTGGAGCGAGCCTTCGCGGTTTGAAATAACAGGAGAATCATTGTCCTCTAGATTAATATTCATTTTGATACACGACTCTTTAGGTTTCCTTGGGGAATATTGAGTGATGAGTTGTTTGATTTCTTGTCTAAACACAATATTGTCTACTTCAGCTAAACTTTCATGCTCGCATTCTTCAATCAGCTGCACCACGTCCATCTTTTCCAAAAAACAGAATTCTTCTTGGGACTGAACTTCCTTAACTTTACTTAGGGTCAACTTTCCGTCTTCTATACTCAGCTTAGCTAGCTTAATAACATCTAGCCCTATTAGGATATCATTCGTGATCCAATTATCAGGTACAATATGGCATCTAATATCATAGCGATCTTCATTTATATTCAAATTTGTTAGAAAGGACCCAAGTGTACTTTTTAGGTTTTGTCCAAATCCAACTAGGTTAATTCTTGGTCCTTTATTTGAGAGGTCTACTTCACTACTGCTAATTATTGATATCTGCGTACTAGTGTGACTCCACTTCCTGTATCCACTAATGCCTTATATTCTCTTTTTCCAAGCTTAACTAAAACGCTTAGATCAAGTACTGAAATAGTGCTGACTTGATTCCTTGCAACCCCTTCATTTGATCGACTTGAGCTCGGTCTTACTGCTCTCGGTTCCAGGCACTGTGGTGACATATGCCCGTACTTTCCACAATTGAAACATTTCGCACCCTTATTTTTGTCTGGACAGTTTGCAGTTAAATGAGATTTAGACTTTTTTCTGTATACTGGCTGCTGTTTGAGCCTTTTTTGAGTGTTGACTTCTGGTGCGCCTTCATTGTCTCGTAAGTTTTGATCTTTTCTTTTAACTCACCCAACGTCTTGGCTTCATATAACGTGATTTTATTCTGCGCTTCATCCGCGATTCCAGCAATGACGTATGCCAGCAGCGACTGCTCGTCTACTGTTCCGCGAGTGGCAATATGCTTCATAGCATAAATGTATTCTAAAAATGATTCATTTGGTTTTTTCCTCCTTTCTTCCAGCATACGGTGAACACTCAGACTCGTCGGGGTATCTTCGAATTCTTTTTTCAATATCGCTTCAAGCAAATCCCAACTATGCACACCTGATTCTGCTTCAACTGCTAACCTAGCAGCTCCTCTCAACAGCCTTCTACAATAAAGATATTTTTGAATGTCATTCCACTGGCATACTTCAGCGATGTCTTTAAAATATTTGAGGCATGACTTGACACTTTTGCCGGATTCCCCGTTAAAGCTCTCTAAGGACTCCTCCGCGTCTTTGAATACGAATAAGTTTGTCATAGATGAATGATCTTCTAGCTTTGGTTCGGATATGCTTTGATTTTCAGTACTAGTACTTTCAGCGGTTAGTTCTCCGTGCGTGCTTTCGTTAAAAATTCCCAGGATACGATCGATCGCGTGATTTTCCTCACGATTAGAAAAGCCACGAAGCTCCCGTTCTCGAAAAATTTCTTGCAGCGTGTTTTCTTCCATACAAAATTATATTATATCAAGAAAAAAATTCAGCACATAATTTATTCTTTTATTCGTCACTTTCAATTAGGATGCACAACAAAATTAAAATTAATTCTTTTTTCTTGCGCGAAATTTTTATATCGAGTATAACAAACGAATAAGATAGTCTTTGTTTTCTTCGTTCTCTTCAAACTATTGTGCGAATCGAAATTTACTGTACTACAGCATGAAATTGATTCAAATAAATTGTCCGTTAATCCGACCCGTTTTTACTGTAACGCACTGCTTATAATTTAATTGTCTCTTTATATTTTCAAAAGATGGTTAGCAAAAATTCTCAAAAAGAAAATTAAAATTTTTTAAAACTCCAATATTTTGGAAATAATTGTTCATGTAGTTTGTTAGTATTAATAGAAAAAATGGTAAGATCTGACCTTATGTGTGCTTTATCCTCTTTACAAGGTTATCCATGTGGTTTTCTGTAACCTCTTCTATTGTTCCTTTTTTCTGCACTTTCACAATGTTTTATTGTTTAAAAAAAAGTCTTCTTTAAACTTCACTTCCACCTCTCGAATGCTTTCTAGTCTTTTACCCAATTTAAATTAATCTGATCTTTATTTATTCAGTTTAATCCTACTTCTGACACCATAAAATCTGTGGGATCGATTAAAAGAGTTTTTGAAAAGAAAGACTTCGATGTTCTTTTTTAAAACAATAACGAAATTCACTTTTGTTGAATATTAAATGACTTATCCTAATGGCTTTAACTTTAACTTTAACTTCAAGCTATTATCGAATTTAATGTTTAAATTAATTTAATTAATAAACGCATTAACCGGCACAATAATTAAATCAACACACTCTATTATTTTGCGGCACAACAGCGGAAAAAACAGCAGAAACAGCGGCGATCGACGGCAGACTGAAAAGAATCAAAAGCGACGGCAGTGAATATCGAATCGAACATTTTCAGCATAGCGGTAGTCTATTGTCAGGAATTTTTGCTGTTGAAAATTTTGTGCATCTGCGATACGAAAAATTATCATGAGTCAAATATGATTTGCAGCGTATTGCGGGATCGTTGAGATTTCTTTTATTGAATGTCATCGTCGAGATCCCACATATATTATATTTGTAATTTCATTGATGATAAATAATCAAATAAAATTTTCTGCATATTTTTAATAACTGAAGAATATATGAAAATGCGACAACACGTGAAATAAATTCAAAATTTAGTATTACCAAAATTTCGGTTTTCACTGCATATTTGGGCACTGCCTGAGAACATGGTGTTCTCATAGCAAGAATAAAAAAATTTCAAAAATAGACTAAATCAAGCAACTACTTCTTGATGTTGCCATACAAAACTTTGGTTTTTCACTATATATTTGGACACTACCTGAGAACGCGTCGATGTAGACAGGTGAAATTTTATAAACAGCGTTTTCATAAAAATAATTTCAAAAATGTCGTATATTGGGCAACCCCTTCTTGATGTTACCATACAAAACTTTGGGTTTTCACTTTATTTAACTTTTATTTCCATCTAGGGTTGTTGAAATTAAAATATATGCTTATGTTAAATAAAAACAAAATAAAATAAATGTGATCTAGACTTGCAACTATAAAAAATTAGCAATCAAAGCATTTTACTAACATCGTCAATCCTATCGAAAAATTGACCAGCAATAGTATCGCGATCCAAGCCCTCATCTGTCTCTTCTGCGTCACTCTCTCAAACTTGAATAAAGCAAACTGTTTAAGTAAGTGTAAACTTACTCTTCTTTCGATATTTGCTCCCAAATTTTCTTTAAAAGGTAATAATCCTCCACTGCCTCTTTTTAATACTAAAAAGAAGAAGAAGAGTTAATTATTTGCGAGAATGTCAAATTGTGTTGTGAAGTGCAGTACAGATTTCGCGATTTTTATAGTTTAATATCTCGAAAAGTATAATGGTAAATTCGAATGGGAGATCTAGATTTGATCTTGGTCCGAGGCGGGCTTTGAGCTCTGCTCTAGATATGCTGCGTTTTCTGCTCTCGGATCGGGGAAAATATAAATATGTTCGATTGTGATTGCATGCCCTCTTGAAGTCTAGATGTGCTTTTGACAGAAGGGAGTAAGAAGAAGATGATTGTTGAAAAAAAATTTGTAACTGCAAAAATGGGAAGTGAAGATTATTGATGGTAAGAAATTAATACAAAACTACTACTTTTTTGCAAAACATTGAAGGTAATTCTTTTGTAGATTGTTGTGAGTAGTCCTTTCTGGCGGAAAGTCATCCGATAAAAATAAGTAAATTTATAATACGAACTTTTAGCAATTGAGTAAAAAATTTCTAAATATCCTTGTTCGTAGCCTGGTATAATGTGGAAACAAAAGCGCTCCTTGATAAATACTACAACAATATAAGTGAAATAGGACCATTTAAAAGATTTTAAAATAAAAAAAGAGATATGGGCAATGATTGCTGAAGACTTGGTAAAGCAATTTGCGTTATATTTTAGTCCAACACAGTGTGAAAGTCGGTATAAAACGGTGATGAAAAGAAAAAAAATTGCCATTGACTATAATAAAAAGTCTGGATCTTCTCGAGTAACAGTCCCTTTTGAAGAAGAGTTTATTCTAATTAGCTTCTTTGAAAAATGTTATAAGAGGTACCTTGTTAGAGCTACATAACAAAAAAGAAGAAGCAAAAGAGCGTAGGCACAGAGAGAAAATGGAGCTAATAAGAGAATTTATATGGTAAAATGATTTAATAATATTTAGCAGCAGTCTTATTTCTATACTTCTCACATAAACAGCGTTTGATAGAACGGATTTGTTTTCATATAGTAAAGTTGAAAACTTTTGTTTTTATATTATTCATATATTTTTAGTTTATTAAAATGAATTCACATAAAATATGTGGCCTTTATTTCTATCCTAAGTTTGTGGTCTTTCGCCAATAATTAAATTTTTTAAGTTGTTTCTTTTTATTGCCCTTTGTTGCTGGGTTCCAGAAACTGTTACTGTACTTGATACGTCTTCAACATGTTGGTTTCAGTTTCCAGTTCAAAATTTTCTTCCCAATCATCATCATCATTGTTTACCATAAAAAAAGGAGAACTATATTATCAGGTTGAGTAACACCTCCATGGTTCAAACTCTGCGGACTGAATTTCGCGTAACGCTTTGCGAGAAAATCTATAGCTGTTTTTGAAACTCGAAAATGTTTTCGGAACTAAACGAATGCAGAAACATTAAGATAAATAATAATTTAAAAAAACGTATGCAAGATTGTACCTCTTCATTGGTGTACGAAGTAATTGTCGTCCCAAAATGACACACTTTTATTCTTTTGGTGGAGCTATTGTAAACCAAAGCTATCACGGAAAATTCTTCTTCATCATCACTTGATGAAGATGAGCTTAATAGCTCGGCCAACTTTAAAGCATCCATAACTACAGAACCAGAAATAGAAATAGTATTTCACAAGCAATTTTAAACATTCTTACTTCTTCTTACTTCCTCTTATGTGAAAAAAAAATATTTGAGGTTATGTGAAAAAGTTTTAGGTTATGTTTGATTTCATTGCCAATGAGGGGTTTTCAGTTGCTTGTTCTAAGTTGGGCTACTGTAGGATACTGTGACCCTGTGACGTACTTCAGTGAATGAAACAAGAAGGAAGAATAAATTTAACAAAAATGGCGGAACGTTGTTCGAGTCGGGAATACTTTGTCTTTCTATATACATCCTTCCATCCGTATCCATGGTAAACAAAATCGAAGTAATTGAGGTAATAAATAATAATAAAGCAGTCCAGCGGAAATAATGTTCGAAAAAATTGTCTTCAATTTCACCAAATTCTTTCATATTTACAACAATTTGTATAATTGAAATTCGAAATTAATTTCAGAGCGCTTTTAAATTTCTGACCGATAGCATTCGATATTTAAAATACACTAGAAACTTTAACTTTCGAAATCTCTTAATTACTTAAAAGAAATAATTTTTTAGAAGAACTTTAATAGTGAATACTCTGTACTGTCACTGTCAGATTTCTGTTTTTATTCATTCACTGAAGTACGTCACAGACTATCAGCTGTAAAGTGTCAAAATTTTAATGGGCATACCTTCTTTCTATATACCTTGCGGGCAGCATACCAATCCTACAGCAAGCCGGCCATTTTGAAACTGCGAAATATCTGAAATTTCTCATTGGACGGCTATACAGAGGTTTATTTGCGATTTAAGGTGATAATATAATAATTTAATAATCATTACGTGTTGTGAATTTGTGATACAGTTATTGTTTATATCAAAAACTGTGACTTAATTGAACACGCACACAATTAATTTCGGTAATCAAATAAGCCATAGCCCACACAGAGGAGTATATTGACACTTTTTACAGCCGAGAAGTATTCGGGGGATGGAAAAATGCCGAAATGCCAAGTTTCGATCGGGAGTACGGGTAGCATACAAATACTATAGCAAACCGGCCATTTTGAAATTGCCTTCTTGCTGCTACCTAAAAGAAGAAGAAGAGTAAATTAGTTGTGAATTGCAGTACAAATTTCAGGAATTTTAAAGTCGATTATCTCTGAAACTATAACTTTCCGCGGAATTTTGTTTTCATATTTGTGATTTGTGAGTAAAAAGGAACTAGTGTGCAAAGTTTAAAGAAATTCGGTGCCGTCTCGCAATCTGGTCTAATGCCAATTTGTGATACAGTCTAAGCCAAATTCCGTCCTCCCCTAAAATGTTCTCGCCTGGGTTGGGCCTAAGAATCTTTCGCCTAGTTCCTTGCAACAAATATCAAGTTATACAGTTTGAGAAATAGTGGAAACCGAAAATGGGCGCGTTCGGGCTAAATTTCTTGATTACCGACGTGTTTCATTGAAATTATGCAAAAATGGGATGATTTCGATTTAGTTTTTTGTACTGGAAATTACGTGACTTCGCTATAAGAAGTTGTCCGATTATTGACCGTTTTTTGAGATTACATTACAACAAATTATCATATCAGCAGTGCTCCCTTAAGCAATTAGGTACTTTATATTCACACTTTTTAATTTTATTATATATATCACAAACTGTTGTGAAATAATATGAAACTTTAGCTTTCTCAAATAAATAATCACAACTTGCGACAATGACAGATCGCACGACGGAATGACTTTTGTCATCCTATGCATTGAATAAATAACTAATTAGTTATTTATGCAATGATCCTATGATGTAAGCACCCAATTGACAGCAAACTCGGTCATACTTGTTTTTTTGTATCAAGACTTCGATGCACTGAAAACGCCTTATTAAATTCAAAAACTTTGACTGGTCGTAATCTATTTAAAACCATATAACACAACGAACACACCATATAAATGTAACGAATCTTAATGTCAAAGTCGCGTCAAAACTATCAAGAGTTTAATGTTTGTTTTGTGTTCTTCGTTTTCTATTAATTTTCAGTTTTCTCATAATTTGTGATTTAGTTGTCAATATTTATTTATTACAAAAAAAGGAAGAACAATTGCTAATTGTGTAAGCAGAAATTTTCTGTTGTGGAGACACATTTTATTTTAGATTTAAGATATAGTTTAATCCAAACATTAAAAATCCTTACCAGCGGCTGTATAAGTATATTACAAGGTTCATGAAAGAATATTCAAATCAATGCAATAAATCGATTAATAGTAACATCAAATTCCTGTTTGTTAAATTGTAAATTAATATGACACGAATCCAATATATTTACTCTTTTCTTTTCTTAGGCGAATTGAATTGAATTGAATTGAAATGCTTTAACATAACATAAACATATATTTATTTGAGTAACCGTGCCAAAGGCACGCATAGCGTTGGGCACATCTTAGAAAGTTACATAGTAGATTTACACTGTAGCAAAACAACTCGTAAAAGATAAAAGAGAATATAGGTATAGGTTGAGGTTTTTGAATACTTTATAATCTATAATCTATTGACAGTTGTTATTGTTACTGTCACATTCGTTATTGGTTTTGGGTCCACTGCTGGAGGGCTTATTTCTGCGTATTGGGCAGACAGGACATATTTGTTGTTAACAGTGTCCTAACTCTGCTCTTGTTCACCTTTTTTATCAACGGTATTACTGAAGTGATGGGCAATATCAAATATCACCTTTATGCTCTGCCAATATACGGTGCTTCAGGTGTTAATGATCTCTCATCTCTGATTGAATCGCTCAATATAAATCTGGGTGATATTTCTGACTGGTGACGAACTACTGGGCTAGCGATCAATCTCTTAAAAACTCAAACCATAAGATTTTCCATTAATAATAATGCTCATATTGCTAATGACACGCTTCCCAGGATGCTTCTTCTCAACGAGATCATCCCTCTCTCTACTAGACCTGTCAAGAACCTACACAATCTAGTAATTAACATATAACATCATGTCAATAGGACATCTAATTTATGTGGTTTTTATAAATTCAATACAATATGTTTTAAATGCTCCAAAGTTTTCATCATTCCTGCAATAGTTAGGCTTATTATAAATTTTTAAAGCTTTATACAGCAGTGAATTTTGCGCTCCTGTTGTATTATAATTATTTAATCTGAATTCATTTACATTCCTGAGATTAAATAGTTGCACGTCTCCAACAAATCTTAAATACCTATGTAAATATTCTGGTAGAATCTTACTTTTTTATCTTAAATATAAACAACAATACATTCAAGACTATTCTTTCCTTTACGCTCATCCACATTATTGCCTTAAGCATTGATAATATCGGTGTAAATCTACTGCAACGTAATATCACCCGCATCGCCTTATTCTGCAGCTTCTGCACTCTCTAACATCTCTTTTGTTCCAAGAAACATAATTGTCGAACAATACTCACAATGCTGTTTAATTATCACGTTATATATATGTATACCTGTCAGTAAGGACACTTTGCTTCTGATTCTTCTCAGAAAACCGATTTTCTTTCTGATTTTTTTGCAAATATAATCAAAATGTCTTTTAAAATTGGGTTTTCTATCAATCACTACACCAAATACTTAATTTCACTTACACATTGAATTAATTCTCCACTCATACTAATTCCATTATTACAATCACTGTTTATTGCCATGTACTTAGTTTTATTTATATTTAATTTTAGTTTGTTTACCCTTAACCACACATTTACTGAACTCAAATCTTCCATTCGATTAATACACTCCTGAATATCATCGCGCGCAATGGGAAGTGCATCATTCGCGAACAACACAATACCAACATTTTTTAAAGTATCTGTTATGTCGTTTATATAAATAAGGAATAGCAGAGTTTGAGTTACGGAGCCTTGTTGGACTCCTAATTTATTCTGTCGTCTCTGTGATATATATATATAGTTATATATAGTTACTCATTAATTTTCGTCCTTTGATTTCTATCTGATAAATATGACTGAAACCATCTGTATTCTTTTCCTTGTATTCCGTATTTATATAGCTTCTCCAATAAGATTTACCTGTCCACTGTCTCAAATACTCTCTTTAAGTCCAAAAAACCGCTAATATTTTTCTTTTACTCTGAAGCTCTTCTTTCCACTGAGTTATAATCCAGTTTAGCGCCGATTCACAGGAATGCCCTTTTCGAAATCCCGACTGTTGTTCTACCAAGAGCTTGTTGGATTCTAAGTATTTTTCCAATTGTTGTTGAACTACCTTCTCTAAAATTTTTTCATGTGTTGAGAGCATATTAACTGCCCTAAATTCTTCGCATCTCGTTGTGTTGTTAATTTTTTGGACCGGGATAATAATAGACTCTTTCCATGTGTCAGGAAACGAGCCCTCAATTAAAGATTTATTAATTAGATGACATAAAGGAAGTCCCACATCTTCCCAATTGTCCAAAAACATTGTTGTGTTATTTCTACTGTAATCCCGTTTAGAATTCATGTTCTTAATTATTTGTCGCAACGGAATTGCGAAATGTGCTCGAAAACAATTTTTTTATCAATCTGTTGAAGGTCATCACTATATATCATATTCGGAATTGACTGATGGATCTGTTCTATACTCTCAATGAAGTAGTTATTGAAATTTTCAGATATTTCATTATCTTCCAAACAGCATATAGATCAAAATTTTACCTTTTTTATTACTTTTTTAGAGTCCTTCATTACATACGTTTTAAATGATCTCCACATTTCCTTCGGCTTGCTTTATCATTTTTGCATATTTATTTCGAATTAATTTATATTCGTTCCAATCCCTGTCACATTCCGATAGAACAGCTTTTCTGTAGTTCAGTTCTGTTTTTGTTCTCATACTGCGAAGTGTATTATTGAACCATCCATTTTCTCTCTCTTTCACCAGCTTTCTCTTTGTAAAATCATTCACCACCACAATATTCCATTTATTTTCAAACATTCGCGCACGCTCGTTCAAGCTCTCCACGGAATTCACTGATTGCATGTCAAGGTTTCTTAACTTAATACCAAAATCTCTTTTATTGTATCTGAAAAAAATAACAAAAGTTCCCTTTTCACATATAGGGACCTTTATATCTATATTTATTATTAATGTTTCGTGATCACTAATCTTTAAGCTGCAATCCGATTTAACTGTAATACGACTCAAATTTGTCACTACCTAGTCTATTAACGTGTTTGATAGCCGCGCTATTCTAGCATATTCATTAACAATTTGCTTAAAGCTATTGTCCACTATTATTTCTTTAACAATATTTTTTTTATGCCGATGTTGCTATGTACCCCTGCTGGCCTCTGAAATTGCTAAATTGAACAAAGCACTAAGGGCTTGCGTGAGATACATTTTTCGCCCCAGGCGATATGCTCATATCTCTTCGCTAGTTCAGCTGTTTATGCCTGAACACCTCGATAAGCAATTAGAGCTTAGAGCTCTCTGCTTCACTCATAAGACCTGAGTCCATGAGAAGACCGAGGTTTAAGATCGGCTTAGTTGAGAGCCTAATACAGTGACCCAGAAGATGAATGTTGGGAAGTTCTGAAAATATGCTGGTGATGTTTCAATCGTTTTTGTGTTATATTACAATCATAGCTGGTTGTATTATAACAATCGAGATATATTAATACTTGAAGGCTGAAGCTTATCTGCTTGATATAAAAACTCTGTTTTTTTAAATAATCCACGAAGGAGCATTAGTGACTACATTTCATTTGAAAAATTATAAATTTTCAAACGGAAATTTAAGTCAGGGTGGCAGGGGAAGGTCTCGCAAAAATTGGAACAGGACACTCGAAAGAATTCATTGGCATACATCCTAATTAAATAGTAAGCCCCCCCTGCCTATACAGACGGTAAAATCAATGATCATTCACTAAATTTTTCAAAAATCTATTTACCACAGATTTTGTGAAATAAAATGAAAGTCCTCTTAATTTTTACATGTAATTGACCAAATTTTTAATAATTAAAATTTAAAGATAAAGCGATTTTTGAAAATTCTAATTACGGACGAATGATCATTGGTTTCACCCGTCTGTTTAGGCTGTAGTAGGTGTTTCCCACTAGGAGGTCAATAGAGCGGGAGGTGATAGTACTCACCTACACGAACCAAAAATTGTATGGCAGGGGGAGGGGGCATATTAACCGTTTATGAGTTACAGGGTGATTAAGAAAAAAAGCTAGTATCTTAAAAACTACAGGGTGAATGGTCACAGTTAGGAGCTCATTGTATGCAGAACTTCACGACCTTTCCAACGGCTGCTCAATCAGCCCCATAGCCTTCTCTTATCAAGAATTATGGTTTTCTAAACTAAAAATTACGGATTTTCTCATCTTTTTTTTTTTTTAATTTAACCTCTATTATTTTTGCAAAAAGGTCGTTAACATAACTTTTTTTTATAAAAACTGTGAACTGTAGACTCTCCTTTTTAATATGGCCTATTACACCCAATGTGCTATCATGTAGCCCTTTAAGAGTTATTAGCTCTAAACCTATTCTCAAACCTATTTTTAAACCTATTCTCAACAATAATTTGTTCGCTTAACACGTCATTTTATAAAATATCGCCTAATTTCGGTGTGACCTGAATAGGTTATGAGTTAATACGGCTACAGTTAACACAGGGTGTAATAGGTCCATTATGACGCTCAAATAGTTGATTTTGCTCACAGTTTCTAATACTTCTCCATCAATATCAATTTCCATGTCACAGTTCGTATTTAAGATCATAAATTTAGTGTTTTGCAAGCTAAGCAGCAGCTTGTTCACAACTGTTCACAAGGAATATTATTTGAGTGTGGTGCGTCGTTTTCGTCAACTATTCGCCTCAAGAAGTCAGAACTATGGGCAGACAATTCTTGGTTTTTGCGCCAAAAACTCGGCTAATATCGTTATACAACCACCGTATTCACCTGAGTTAGCACCGTGCGATTTCTGGCTGTTCAACAAACTCAAAAGACCGCTCCGGTGATATCGTTTCGACTCGATTGAGGAGATAAAAGCCGAATCGAAGAAAGTGTTTCTGACGTAATCAAAGGCTTTGCTCATCAATTATTTATTCGGAGTTAAAAATAGAAGTACGAGAATATAAAATAATAAATAATTGTTGTCAAATCCTCGTCCAATGCTCATAAATTCCTACTGTATGCATGTAACAGATAGCTTGTTTACCTAATCAAGTTGCAACTATACATAAATTTAAATATTCTGGATAGTACACAACCCTTAGCACAAATTTGTAAGACAGTAAGATTTTATTCACAGAAGCAAAAAATATTCCTTTGTGATCAAGTTAAAAAAAAATCAAGTTGATTTATCTACTGAGCTTTCAGTACAGCAGCAACAGCTTCTAACACAACCAGAATATGGCTAGGTAAATTTGGCTTATCATACTTCCTGTTCTCTATATTCTATGTGTGGTGGATGGTGGTGAAATTCATCTGACTAATAGTTCTGTCATTAGATCAACAAGCTTCTTCTTTCGTAAAGTTTTAACACCGTAGAATGAGATTGAGCTACAATTCGCAGATACTTATGTCGATTTCGATGGGACCAAGTCAGTGTAGTACTGGGAGCACTGAAGCCTATCGAACATATTTCTGTCATATACCTAGTATTTGTGTACACATGTATTATATACACGGTTAATAAATACTTTTTTTTTTATAAACAGGGTGTCCCGCAAGTGTTGTGACACCCGAAGGCTATGAATAGGTCATTCTTAGACAAGCAACAAATTTTATGCGTGGTGGTGGGAATTTCAACTCGTTTTTTTTTATTTAACTACTGTTTTTAATCAAAAAACTTGTCATCAAGACCAATTTTTCATATTGAGTTTAAGAATCACAAAACCTTATAACGGAATCCATTACTTACAGAGAAGATAGCTCTGCTTGATGTCAACAAAAAGCGAGGCCTATAAAATGCTATACATCCCTTTTACTATTTTGAATTTTGTGTTGTATTTAATTATACGGTTCTTGCTGATGGACAATTTATGAATATGATAATTTTTTTTAATTTACTGAAAACTTAATAAACAATGAAAGAACTGTTAACAAAAGTTATTTTGTTTAGAATTTAGTTGCTGAAACGTAATGACCAAAATGCCTAGAAAGCGTAAAGTACTCACTGTTGTAAGAGAAGTCGAATCTGAAAATGACGAGCATAATGGTGAGGTATCTGATATACATAGCTCAAGCTTGCAACATGGGCCGATGTACACCATTATGAGTAATGCGCAGCTAAATGAAACTTTTCATAACAAATATATAAAAGAAATGCAACAACTTTTCGAAAAAGTATTAATTTTTCTGTGATTAATTAGTTTGCCCAATTCAAATATTTTATTTTCAGATGGATCACGATGCTTTTATGTACACTTTTATAAAAATGACTAAATCTGCTATGGAAGCTGAAGAAACGAATGAATATGCAACTATAACGCTGACATTTTGTGCGAAATATGTTTGCTCGTATAATATCCCAGAAACTCATCCTGTTTTGGTTTCTATTTTCAACTGGTTGCTATCGGTATTTTCACTGCTTATAATTATGTCTTTGTAAAACAAACCTAGCATGTTTTCAGACAATCAGTAGCAACCCGCATATCAGATATCGAATTTGTCAATTTGTTAATATGATTCTCACCGCTCTGGGAGTGGAAGCAGCTCTTGATGACTGCATTTGCGATAATATAATGGAGTACATGATCAATCGCCTTAAGGATCTTAATCCCAATGTTCGTGTTCAGGCCATTCTAGCTTTACAGCGACTTCAAATACCCGATAATCCCGATGATACTGTGGTGAAAACATATCAGTTTCATCTAAGTTGTGATCCATCCCCAAAAGTGCGTCAAGCTGTTATTACTTCTATGGGTAGAAATTATAATACTATTCCATATATTTTGGAACGACTTTGGGATATTGATGAAAAAGTAAGGAGACATACGTATTTACATATGAGCAGTTACCCTGCTCGCTCATATAAAGTAGTTCAGCGTTTAACATTTTTAGAGCAAGGACTTAGTGACAGATCTGAAATGGTTCGAAAAGTTAGTTGATATATGTTTTTAAAAATTGTTATTATAACTAGAAATTTTTAAGGTTGTGACATCTGTAATGCTTCCACAATGGTTTGAATCTTACAACAAAGATTACATTGCGCTCATATCTGCATTAAAAATAGATGCTAATGAAGCAGAATTGGATCGATTCAGAAAAATTACAAAAGTAGCTGTTCGTGAAATCTTTAAGTAAGTTTTGACTCTAATATTTTTTACTTTTTATAATTCTTATATTTAAACATTTTTAGACGGCAGAAAATAGAGGATATAATAAATAATGTGCCTATTGAGAACGATGGCAATTTTGTTAAATGCATTCCAATCACTGATCTCTCCACGGAAAACACTTTATTCTGGCTATGTTTGATTGAATATTTACAAAATGAAATGGCAGACGAAATAGACTTGATTATTCCAGAGCTAAGTGTTTTTTGTGAATATATTTTGAAGTAAGTTCTTAAACATGAATTAAGATTAAGCTACTAATGAATTTTTGTATACTACCTTTAAATTAAAATGAATGGCTTGTCTGTTGGTATGTGGGACAGAGTAAATCTTGCATACTTGTACTGTGTGCATTTCGAAAAATGTAATTGGGTTTAATATGTACATTGATTCTTAGAATAAAAGACAAAGATGGAAAAGCGATAAGATCGCTAATCTGGACTATTTTAGAAGCTTGAAACTATACGGTAGTATTCCACCCAGATGTGATAAAGAAAGTGTTCTAACGTAAGACAAAGAAATTTAGTAGATAGTGTAACGGTTCTCCTCGTTGAAGGTATTTTACACGTTGCCCCTATATTAAGGGACATGACTGCTTCTATTTTCATGGTTTTCGTTTTACTTCGTAGACAAGAATCTATGTGGGAAATGCCAATTTTCTAATCTTTCGCATAAGAAAATATTATACATATTATGAATGTCCCATTCGGCTTACGTTTTGAGCATAATTGTTTGTCGTAATAACTCAATGTAAAAATTGCGCGGAAACACTAGAGATTTTATTACAAACCAAATTGTATGTGTTGGACTTTTAAGCCATTTTTATACCCTAGATGAAATCTATAGGGTATACTAAGTTTGTCATTCCGTTTGTAATACCTCGAAATAATGATAATAGAGCAAAATGGATTGGACACCCACGCATAATATTCAAAGTTATTTTGATTTTTGCATGTCCGTCCGTCCGTCTGTACGCACGATAACGTGAGAAGGCGTATAAAAATTTTGTACACGGACTTTAAAAAAATTAAAAAAAATTACTTACGAACATTTAATTGACTACCTCATTTAGAAAAACAAAAAATCTTCAAACATAAATTTGATTGAGAAGGTGGGTGAGGGGTCTAGAGCACAAGTGTAATTAGCAGGGATGTAAAGGACTCACATTTTGACTCAACTCATCGCTCAACTCAGGATTTGAGTCCGCTCAACAGTTGAGTGGTGGTTCATCGCTCGAAATTTGAGCGGACTCAATCGTGAGCGGACTCATTGCTTGAATGGACTTGAGCGGACTCACTGCCTGAGCGGACTCATCATTTGAGTTGAGCGGACTCAAATCATATTTTAAATAAGGAAGGAAGGAGGAAGAAGAAATGTTGGCTAAGAAAATTAGCAAAAGCTAAATTAATAAAATATAATATAATGAATGACTTTTTTTATAAGCTTTTCTTATTTTATTGAAATCTCAGTTTCAATTTAATTCAATCAGATTCTCTTTATGTTATTTAAAATATGATTTGAGTCCGCTCAACTCAAATGATGAGTCCGCTCAGGCAGTGAGTCCGCTCAAGACTTGAGTCCGCTCAAGTCCATTCAAGCAATGAGTCCGCTCAAGACTGAGTCTGCTCACGATTGAGTCCGCTCAAATTTCGAGCGATGAACCACCGCTCAACTGTTGAGCGGACTCAAATCCTGAGTTGAGCGATGAGTTGATATGATAAATGAGTCCGCTCATTTACAACCCTGGTAATTAGGACACTTCAAGGAATCCATTTGCATACTCTATCCTAACCTGTATATATATACAGATATAATCTTTTATATGATGGTAACGTAAATCATTCCGAGCAAAATTTTGTCCTAGAGGACTCTACAGAGATAACACAATTTTTTTTTCATAATATCCAAAAAAGAAAGGCTTTTGCTTATCTGTCTATAATTCCCGAAATAAATATAAATCTGTGCAGTTTTTTATACCCTAGATGAAATCTATAGGGGTATACTAAGTTTGCCATTCCGTTTGTAACGCACAGAAATAATGATGGTAGAGCAAAATAGATTGGACACCCCCGCATAAAATTAAAAGTTATTTTGATTTTTGCATGTCCGTCTGTCCGTCCGTGCGCACGATAACTCGAGAATGCGTTCACTTAGAAAGCTGAAATTTTGTACACTGACATTAAAAAAAAAAAGTAAAATTAAGTTCGAAAATGAGACAAATCGGGCAACTCCTTCGTGGGGTTGCCATACAAAAGTTTCGTTTTCCACGATATATTTGGACACTACCTGAGAACACGTCGACATAGAAAGCTGAAATTTGGTACATTGTGTTTCCATACTAATAGCAAATAAAATTTCAAAAATGAACTAAATCGAGCAACCCCTTCTTGGTGTTGCCATATAAATTTTTTGGTTTTTTACATATACTTTGAAAACAATCAGTCCTAGACATTTTTATTGTACTAAAAACTTCTTCAGAATAAGAAATCCTATAAAATTGGTTATAATCATTTTTTCTGTCCGACGAGCCGTTCTAGAAATATATGCGAGAAACCAATGCAAAAAATCAAAATTGCTCAAATGGGTGACCATACGAAATTTCATACGTGCATTCATCTAGGGTATCATAGGAATTGGTCTTAGACCAATTCTAGCTTTTTCACTTGTTTTATTTGATAGTTAAAAGAACAACGTTAGTTTTTAAAAATATTTCAAGTCTAAAAATTAGTTCATTCATTCGGTTCGACCATATGCAGATTTGAGTAATTTCGATTGTTAAAGTATTAGGATCCGGATCCTTGATATACATGTATAACCAAGTGTTGCGATATGCAATCAGAAAATCTCGACATTCTTGGAGGAATACAACTATAATTAATTAAATTGTGAAATTTTCATTGACAGATACTGCGAGTCATCTGAACCTCATATGGATAAGTGGAAAAAAATGGAATACCAATACATTCTTTTAACTTTAATGGAAATAATTAATACATTTGATTTGGGTGACGAGATCGGTAGGGAAAATTTAAAGCAGTTATTAGGAAATTTGCTAAAAAATTACAACACTGACGAGCAAACGATAGAAGTAATTGTGAAATGTTCAGAAAATTTAATAATCGAACAAGAGGAGAGATTGCAGGTGACTTAGATATATTTGTTTTAACTACTAATGGAAGATTTGTTTTTTACAGTTCTTTGTAGATATTATTAAAGAAATATCGGATTCAAAAACGTGGCGGCCAAATGATATCTCAAATCTACTCTTAGAAGAACTTTTAGAAAAACAACCAGATAAAAACTTAAAATTAAAACTTTCAACACTTAAAGTTAAAATATTGGACTTGGAGGAGCAGGAAATGAATTTCGTGAAGCAAAAAGATTACGTTCAAGCTCAGAAATATGCAGATGAACGAAATGCTTGCAGTGAACAATTCGCAAATTTGATAAGACCACTACTCAATCATAGTTCAGAAACCGATGATACAAGAAGATCAGTGAGAATCTGGAATTATAAATGAGTTGTGTTCATATTTTAATTAATTCAATCAACAGCTTTCGTTGTCCTTTCAACAAGCAAAGAAAATTACTTCTGAGACGATAATTAAATGTTTGCAAATTGCTTTTTACATGGTAGTATCAAAGAAAGTAAAATCTCTCACTCCAAATGTTTGTGAACTTTATAAGGTAGTAAAACTTAGAAGTTTTGATTTAAAGATATGACATTAAAAAATTTCTAGGATTTTATACGACGTCACGTGGAGTCTAATCAACTTGGAATTAGAGAGTGGGCTCTAAAATGTGGCACCGCATACAGTATGTTGTATGACCAGCTTTCTAAAGATGTGTATGTTGAGCTCTATTGTCAATTCTACAAAAATCACAATCTTCGCATTTGGAGGACAACTATTGATTGCATTTTTGAATTGCTGGACAGGTAAAAACAATGTCTTGCTTTTGCTGCAGCAGAAAATACAAGAAAGCTACATCCATTTTGTTTTCGACTGCTTTTCAATTCATTATTGAGGTCCTTATACCACGTCGACTTGCTCGATTTTTTTTATTCATTATTGTAATTTTTTTCTTTTTAGAAAAGTCCTATAACTCGGTTTTACTAAAATGTCATAATCTATTTTAATTTTCTAACCTATGTGTAGATATGGATTTTCCCACTTTGAAGTAGAGGACAAACAAAATAAAAGTAGAAAACCTGGTAGACAACTCTTAAAAAGTTTAGATTTTCTGGAAGGGGAAGAGGATACATCAACATCATCTGCTTGTGGTAAGTAGGACTACAGGTCAATATACTTTTACGGCTAACTGATAAACACACAACCAAATATATTTGTATATGCATATACTAGCTGGCCCGGCAGACATTCTGCTTTTTTGGGTAGGTGGCGTGATGAGTTTGGTCGCGCGAAATATCAAGCGCGTAGAAATAAATGCTTCATGTGTAAAATTGAACATTGGTATTGACAATTCAAATTTAAAGTTATATTGAATATTGAAAACTAAATCCCAGATTTAAATATTAGACATCAAAATTGACAAATTTCAAAAACTGAATTGAAAACAGAGAATCAATGTAAATGAAAATCACAAATCAATATTTTGATAATTAAATATTGGAAATGAAAGTTCAAAATACTTCCACTTTCACTATAATGATTTCTTGCAAAATATGTCAAGAATAAATTCATCTATTACATACTAGGGCGATGCCCGGCGATAATTAGATGCTTAGATGGGTGGGGTAGGAGTTAAAAGAGATGATTAGAGATGCATAATATCTTAGAATAATAAAATTACTAGAAGCGACAAGAAGAACACAAAATGTGCAACCAATTCTGTTCGCACCCTGTGCCACATCACCTCCAGTTGAAAAATATTTAAGCTGTAGGTCATCAAAGTTGAAAACCCGAAAGCTTGAAACGAACTTTTTTATACTGCCGTAATAATGTGTTTTGTGACTTTAGGAACTTGGTTACGGGTAGAGACGTAAGGGTGTGGTAATGTTTTGCATTCATTTCACGTATATTTGCTTCTAGCGACGGGCACTGTTTTCTTAGACATAATTCTTGGAAGCTGGATTGCTTGGTCTGACTGCCTACCGCTTGGCAAAGGGAAAAGAGATATAATGCGAGAATTTTTTCATCAGAATTTTTTGTTTTTAGTTTATTATGATTGCAGTTGCCAGTTTTGCACATTTGCTCTGGTTTTCATGGTTTTTAGGTGAATGCGATTGCGTAAGCGTGGGAAAAAAAAAGCAATTATGATTCTGCGCACCTCTTATTTTTTTTAATTGCTGTAATATATTAGTACAAAATAAGGGTAACGTATTTTAGAATAATTTTTATTGACAAAATCAATGAATGGATGGAAGGGTCGGTTATAGGATGGATTGGATGGGATTGTAGGATGGATTAGACGAATATGGATGGATCAATAGTATTGGGGGGGGGGGGGGGGGGGGTTAACCCTAGATGGATTGGATGGTTAAATGGAGTGAATGGTGGAAAGGAAGGATAGGTGATAGGATGGACGCGGCACGGGAGCGAGAAAAGTTAACGGTGGATTTTTGGTTGGCACCACGAAGCTGACGCAAAAATTCCTGCAACTTTTACAAATTAATTCAAAATAGGAGCGCGTAAATATTTAAGAAAATTAAAGATATTTTATTTACATTTTTGCCAATTTTGTTATTGACAAAACAAAGTAATGTAAAATTTTAACATGCTTTTTTTTTAAATTAAAAAAGTATATTTTTTTAACTTATTCGCTATACGATTTTCTACAATATATATGTATGTACCTATTCCATTTATTAATTTTGGATAATGTTGTCCATATCAAATTGCTTGTATAACTGTTCTTCTATTTTAATTTCAAACAATATGCATATAATATGTACCCTGTCCGACGACTTCCCACAAGGAAAGAAGTATTTGTAGGAATTAAAATTGAAATTGAAATTTCGAAAGTAATTTTGGAGCATGTAAATTAAACAAGAAATATGTCGAAACGCTTCCAAGCTAGCCAAGAAATCTAAGAGCAATGCGAAAAATTTTTTCACAACTTTGATTAGTCAACAAAAATTTGAAAAAATGTAAATAGAGCATGTCGTTCTGAGAAAGAATCTTCTTTTATTTTCTGGAATATTTACATGCTCCTCGATTAATTTTTGAAAGTTGCATTGAATATTTGTGAGCGCCGACCAGAGCTCCACCCTTGGCTTCCCCCTCTTCCCCTGTCAGTTGCATCCTTCTCCAGCATCCTCTTATCCATTCATTCGCCCCATCCATCCACTCAATCTATCTACTTCATCCTTTCAGTAATCCCAAAGATCCTTGAATCCTCCACCCCTTTCATCTAGTCATACCTTTCATCCATCCATTTGTTGGCAACATATGAAAAATTATCCGATAATGTATCTCCAAGAAAAAGCGAAAAACTAAATTGCACAGCACAGCAGAACATTAGACTGGTTAGATTGGGACTATGTTGCTTTTCTTACATTTATAAGCCAACAATGCTTCGCTCCAATATAAAATCTACGGTGGCTCGACCTTATGAGGGAGTCCTGAATTTTTTTTAGAAATTTACTGAAAGTTCAAAATTGTTTCCTTAGAATTTGTTTGCAGTATTGGAGGCCGACAACGGGTGTGTGGGCCACCAAAAATTCTTACTAGCGTAGAGTTGACTCGTAGACGAGCAACAAGCATTCATTTCTTCTTAGATATTTACAGAAAATGTGTGACCGGCTGAAGTTATTTTCAGATGCAATACTTTCATGTGTGCTGGTCGGCCTCCAATCTATAAAAATTCTAAATCGCTTGGAGGCATAGGTATTCGTAAACATTTTTGTTAGCAACGCTATTTCAATGGTGTTTCATAGCTGTCCCGTACATACCCGTGCCAACCAAAAATCCACCGTTAATTTTCTCGCTTCCGTGCCGCGTCCATCCTATCACCTATCCTTCCTTTCCACCATTCATTCCATTTAACCATCCAATCCATCTAGATTTAATCCCCACTCCCCCCCATACTATTGATCCATCCATCCATCCTATATTATATATCCTATATTTATATATATATATCCTATATTTATATATTTTTAAAAAACGCCGAGTACAAAATTTGAGCTATCCACGTCGACACGTTTTCAGGCAGTTTCCAAATATATAGTAAAAAACCAAAGCATAAAAAAGAAGTAAAAAAGCTAGAATTGATTTAAGACCAATTCGTATGATACCGTAGATGAGTGCCCGCATGTAATTTCGTATGGTCACCCATCTGTGCATGTTGGATTTTTGAAGTGCTTTTTCGCATATATTTCTAAATTCGTTGGTCGGCATAACTAATATATAGGATTTTATATTCTGAAGAACTTTCAGTACAATAAAATCGTATAGGACTGATGGTTTTCTCAGTATACCTAAAAAACAAAATTTTTTATATGGCAACATCAAGAAAGGGTGCCCGATTTAGCCCATTTTTGAAATTATATTTACTATTGCTATGAAAACACCGTGTATACAATTTCAGCTGCCTACGTTGGTGCGTTCTCAGGCAGTGTCCAAATATGTAGTGAAAATGAAAGTTTTTATGGCAACCCTATGAAGGAGTTACCCGGTTTGTCCCATTTTTGAATTTAATGTTTTTTTTTTTTTTTAAATCCCATGTGCAAATATTCAGCTTTCTAAGTACACGCGTTCTCAAGGTATCGTGCGGAGAGATGAACAGACTGACATGCAAAAACAAAATAATTTAATATTATGCTTGGGTGTCCAACACATTTTGCGCTACTAGCATTATCATGTGCATTACAAACGGAATGACACAATTTAACAAAACCTTATCTGGATGATATTGGGAATGTACAAACTTCTGTTTATTTTCAACAGATAACAGATTACAGCAGTATTCGGCATAAACTACTTTTCATCAATTATTTCATGATTACATTGAGTAATCCTGTGCAAAATGTAATCGTATCATGATTACATGATAATATTTTTATATTACAAATGATAATTTTCAAGGAACTTTAAAAATGGTATTCTAAGGAAACAAACAATCAGTGGTAAGAATTTTTATATAAGAAATATATTGTGATTAACAACTTGGATTTGGAGTCTTGTTTATTGATTGAAAAATAATTAACGATATATTAATTAGCTATTATATTCTGATATCTAATATATCCTTCTCGATGTTCATATTTACATACCGTTATAATTTAAATTCGATTTCAAGACAAAAGTTTTACTTTCGAGCATTTCGTTCGAAAGTGTAAACGACTATTACAGTTTGCCGATCCATAGACATTAGATATTCAGTTGCTCTCCCACTTGAGATGTGTGCTCACAAACATTAGTTTATGTGCTACTACCGATGTCAATAAAATATTACGGAATAGAAACACAACAATGTTTATTTTCTTTTAACTACATTTTTAAAATATTTTGAAAATTTTTATTTGAAATCTAAGGATATAATCAGTAGTAACCCATTCGAAAAAATCTTCTTAAATTAGATCCCTTACTATCTAGTTACTTAAACAAGAAGTATATCCTTACCTCCCAAGATGACTTGATAAAGTTTTCGCAAGCAGTCCCCATACCGGATGCTGAAGCTAAAACAGTAGCCGCTCAATTCGTAATAAATATGGTATACAGACATGGTTTACCCGATGCTATTCTAACCGATCAAGGAACTAATTTCTTGAATTTTAGTTAGCGAAACTTGTAAACTACTTAAAATACACAAGTTACAAACTAACCCATACCGCCCGGAAAAAAACGGTGTATTAGAACGAAGACACCGATCGTACTCTTACCGAATACCTTAGGCATTACGTATCCACTGATTCACTTACATGAGATACTTGGATGGGATCCCCTACGCTATGATTGCTTACAATAATACAACTCATTTGTAGTTGTACATGCTACACTCCACACGAACTCTTGTACGGTTTTCATGCAGAAATTCCTGCCGCCCTAAAGAAGAAAACTCCGAAGTTTCCTATAATTATGAGAATTATTCAAACGAATTAAAAGCACGCTTAAAATATTCACATAAATTATCCAAAGAAAATCTTATCGAAAATAAGGAAAAATCTAAATGGTATTACGATCAAGCAACTAAACCAAAGCCATTGGTAAATGAAGACAAAGTTCTTAGAAAAAACCATACTCGAAAAAATAAATTAGCTTCTTTATGGGAAGGTTCTTACAAAGTAATACAAGCCGTCTCCCCAGAAAATTCGATTGTCCGTATAGGAAACAAAAATAAAATAAAACGGTCAAGTGCGAGTCAGACTCGCACACGAAGGGTACCGTACCATCGTATATTGGATTATATAATTGTGAAGTGGGTATATTTTGTTAGTTAGACATTTATATGTATTGCCATTATTAAAATCGAGCAAAAAATGTCAAACACAAGTTTCTTGTATGGGAACCCCTTTAATTTTTAACTTTATTTTATTTGTTATATTTGATGTTATAATGGCAATAGAAATACACTGTGAAAATTTCAAGTATCTACCTATTACGGTTCAAAAGATATAGCCATTATTAAGATCGAGCAAAACAAAAGGTTATTGTATGGAGACCCCCTTTAATTTTTAACTTGCATTTTGTTTTGATTTAGCGACACTTGTTCTTCGTAATATACTAAAGTGACCGAGTGAAATAACGACATTGTTGGTGATATGAAACAGATAGGTAGAGAGTTTAACAAATACCAAACAATAAATACAGAGAGTGGAAAGGTTTTGATTACATTTTTTTGTTAATATTTGGAGTGTGTGCGCTACCTCAAATAGACCCAATAAAACCTATGTAGTCAATTTTCGTACATTCGTATAATGAGAGAGCACGAGTTATACACCATATTATTGCTGAGTTAATTTTTGTTTTTAGTATCTAAATAAAATAAAATATCTATTTCTTCTATATGTATATATACACTGTTCGATAAATAGTACTAAAGTAGGGTGGAGTATGCCAATTGATACATTGGAGTATCTTTTCTTTTTATTTGATCCTCCCTCTTCCATAAATCATTCTTTCCCTTTTTTTCAAAGGAAGTGTAGTCACTTAAATTCTAGTGAATAAATAACTAATTAGTTATTTATTCAATGTTAAATACACGTAAGTCCTTCCAACGATATCGCAGAATCGGACTTGGGCACTTGTTTTAAAGGAGACCTTTCATCGTTTTTCAAATATCAAATGCTTCAGTTATCGAGATTTAAAGTGGAATTATATTGAAAAAAATTTCATATAAATATGTTGAGCTTCCTTGATTTTTGTGCTACAGTTTGATTCTGTGAGATCTTTACAAGGACTTATGAGAGCATATAAGTGTGACCAAGCCACTCTAAGTAACAATTGGTATACAATCGTGCGTCCTACATATTTATTAAACACTCTGTATCTATGCATATGCACATATGTAATATAGAATTATCTAAAAATGAAGAATTAATATTTTTAACAGGTGTGGACTTAATGTTTATGATGTCGCAATTCCTGGATACTTGCGTTGATGTTTGCATTAGAAGTGCTTTAGTAAATGGTTTTTGTCGACTAATACTTCATGGTCACATTAAAAATGACGATATTGTTGAGAAACTTCTTTTAAAATATTTTAACCCGGCAACAGAACCAGAAATTAATCAAATTCTGGGAGTGTTTTTTGACAATCTTATAAATAAGAAAAAACAAGAATATTTCCAGCCAAGTTTGCTGCCTACAATACATACGATATTGAGTGCCCCGTACGACAGTCCCCTACATGAAATCAAACCAGAAACAGTTTTGCGGTTTGTAATTGATGCTACTCGTCCGATATTTTGCAGTTCTGGATTGAATATTCATAATACAATGGCCTTAACTTTTATGCAAGAAATGCAAAATAATAATGCAAATAAGGATTTGCTACGCATCCTATCGAAAGAATTAATTACATTGGAAATTACAGTAACCGATGATGTACCATTACGAAATGATTTGAAGACATGCTGCGAAAAGTTATTAGAGGTTAATTAGTTTTTTTTTTAGAATTTGTATCCCTTTCTATTACTAATTTATATTTAGAGTGATCTTGATGTAAAGACAGCAAAGAACATAAAAGATTTTAAGGATATTCTCGAAGGAAATATGCAAGCGAGTTTACGCATGAATCCCGCAGATGCATCAGATGAAGTTTGTGAAAAATAGATTTCATGGATATTTTAATTTTAATTAAATTTTGTATAATGTTAGGAACATGAAGGTTCAGATGATGAAAATACGAATACAAATAAGACTTTAGCAGGAGCAGAAGTACAAGAACAACCTAAAAGTAATGAACAAGAAAATCAGAAATCCAACGAAAATGGCGAGGAAGAAGACAAAAATAATTCACAAGAAAAAGAAGACGTGGAGCAAGAGCATATCGAACAAGAAGAAAACTGCGATAGCGAAAAAGAGATGTCAACTCAAGAGCAGGAAGTTGCGGGCTCATCTGATAGCAATACGCAGACTTTGTCTGATAGTGTATTCACTTCAAATGAGACGACGGATAAAGAAAATATAATAAAAACACCGACAACATTCGGTCGTGATAATACCACTAGTATGAGATACTTAAGAAAATCACTTAATGCTCAGAGAGCAAGCACTGAAGATGGACCTTCTATGCCCCCGAAAATACGTATCCAAGCCCGATCTTCTAGTAAGAGATTTGATCAAAATAACAAAGAAGCTCAAGACAAAAATGACGAGAAAGAAAATTCAAGACATAATTCTACCAGAAAGGAAAAAACCGTGGAAACATCTGAAAGTTAGTAGAGAACCAAGTTTTTAAATAAATAGTAAGTAAAATAATAAAATAAATAAATATTTCGTAATTTTTATCAGAAAAGGGACCAAAGGATAAGGGTAAAGATTCCCAAGAAGGAAATTATTATATTCAACAAAACAAGAAATCAATTAAAGAAAAAGAAATCGAGCAAAGACGCCGAAGTAATGAGAGCAAAGGAGAAGTAAGATTCATAATTTTAACTACATACATATTCCGTTATATATATCTATTATTTTCAACAGTCAAGTGAAATAGAGGAATTGTCACCTTCCCCAGAAATTGCAACTGCTAAGGCAAGGAGAAATCTTGCCCGAACAAATAAAGAGAAAAATGTAAGTAGAAGATATAGATGACCCTTTCCTTGAATAAATATATTTTTAAAATTTTTCATCATTTGTTGTTGCATGCATTAAAGGTAGTGATGTGTTCAAGTGAAAATGTGTCTGATGTGTGATCTCGAGTAGACGTATCAAATAGTTGCTCCAGAAGAATTTTCCGTTTATGTAATTATTTCCCCATTTCGCTTAGAAAATTATTTCACTGGTCACCATAGACCCTGCGAGTTCATTTTTTTCGGTTTATGTATATTGTATCGCGGAAAGTCTTGTACCTTTGAGTGTAATATGCAAAATTATCTTGAGGTAAAAGAAAAAATCATAATACAAGTTAAAATAAAAGAAATCTTTGTCAAAAAAGTCGTCTCATTTCGCTTCCAATTTCGTTTACGGTATGCACTTCAAGCGAAAGAGGCACTTTACATGTTTTTAATATTATACTACCTTTGAAGATATGAGTTGAATAATAGCAGAAGATTTGCTTTTCCTGACATCATTTATGAATAAAGTTTTTTTATTTCAAAGAGTTTTTCTAAACTAGTGGGACTCAACTAAAAATTGTTTTGAATATTCCAAGGAATCAATAGAGCAATATGTAAGTTAACTAACATTAATTAACATTTATTTCCTTTGAAAAAAAAATCAAACAACCGATTTGCTACAGTTCCCTATTTAACCTCAATTTCATTTTTATAAAATTTTCTTAAAACTGTCTAGATGAACTTTTGCTTTACAATATTTTCCCCAACCTGCAATTTATTGAAATACGATATTTTCCTACAGGTGAAAATACTTTGTCGGCGGCGCGGGTTGTTGCATTAACCGTGTTAACTGTTCTCTCTTGAAATGTCTGCGTCCCGCGGATTAAAGATTTAGTTTGATTGGCTGTAGATCTTGGATGTTGGAAGTCGTGGTCACCTGAACTGTTGTTGGTTTTCCTCTTTTCCCTTTGAGCTTGAAAATTATAAATATGCTAAATATTATAATTAGAACTGTAACTAGACTTATATCTGTTATAAGAGATATTCCGTGCTTAGCTTGGAGGACTGGAAACTATCACCTATTGTTTAGGTGTAGGTCGTAAAGATTTTCTACATCTGGTTTTCGATCGGACTGATCTGTAGCAGTGATTGAAATGATTTTAACTCCTTGCTGATGATGATGATGATTCATTGTGGTATTGTATAACATATAATTATTTTCAAAATATTTGAGTTGTCTAGGAATATTATGTTTCGTTAATTATTGAATTTTTTTCTTTTTTGTTAAACTGGTAATCATATTCAGCTTCCAATCCAAATTTTGAGATCTTGTCCACACAAGAAATGACCTTTTCCTGATTAAATACCATAATGTCCATGTGTAATGTTTCCGATGGGTAAGTTGGAATGGGCGTTTCGACTTTGTAGCAATTCGGGCCTATTGGGGTGTCGAGCATATTTATTGAAATTATAGATATCACAGGGTTTATTTTACTTCTTAATTTTGCTGGTCATGTGGGGGAAGTAATATTTCTCTAATATCTGGTTCTTGTTTTCATTACAAATCTTGTGGGCTCTTCTAAGCTCTCGATCAATGATTCGGAATTGGTTGTCGGTTTTGGCAATGTCTTGCACAACTCTATGTGTTATGCGGATTTTAAATTTACTAAAATGCTTTCTAAAGATTTTCTCCAGTGTTTGAATATATTGTTCTGGAATTTTTAATTCGTTCAGAATAATTGGGCTAAGAAGTTCCTTTAATATTTTTGTAGGTTTTTTTTTTTTGGTTATTTCCTCGAGTTTTACGTAATGTCGGTTATTTTATCTTTTCCCTCTTCGATGAAGAGTTTGTTTATAAATTCATTAATCGGCGCTTCACAGTATGGGATGAGGTTGGTGCTGTCTTCTGTGCTGTGTATGGTTTGGACTGAATCCGATGTAAGAGCATCGCTCACCGGCTAGAATAGTGGCACAATTCAAAAATCAGAGTTTCGAGATAATCGACATAACAAGTTTTGATAATTTAAGGGACAATAACTAGATAAGATGAGTAATGAGTTGGGGTTTTTTTGTAAAGACGATTGTTTGGCTTTAGTGATCTAAATTATAATTATAAGGTATGTTTAGACCTTATTCATGAGATGGGGTAACATTTTCCACCCTTCTTTAGATGTGCTATTATTGGAGAAACGAAATGCAAGTTTCATACAAATTTGTAGTTTTTACATCAAGGACATATTTTTTGCCATTCTCAAATATGACTCGTTAATGGTCATTCAAAACATAGAAAGAATTACCTCAATATCTACTTCCGTTGAAAACTTATAAATATTTTTATTTATGCGAAAAGGGAAAAAGTTTAATTTCCAGAACACAAAAAGTGTTATGCTTTTTCACTTTTGAACGGAAGCATATTTTGGAGTAATTATTTTTTTGCTGTAAAGGATTGATACAGAATACAGGATCAAGGATAACACTGCAAATTTATATGACATTTTTTTCAAGAATTCAAATTTAAGCCTCGATAACTGACCATAGATCGTAACACTTTGAATATCATAATAAAGGATGATAGGTCCCCTTTGGAACCATTGTCCAAGTTTGATCCTGCGATTCTCGTGAAAGGACTAATGGGCATTCAAGTTACGCCACTTTCTTCGACAACTGAATAAATTCCCAAAGAATTATTTGAGAGGTAGGAGGTCTGAACAAAAGAATGATCGACACGAACGAATTTATTGGCATAATCCATCCTTATTTACCGAACACACTGCATATGATCTGACAACTCAGCACACGTCATCTATTTTCGCTCAAAGTTGTTAATATGTTTAAAAATTCTATCCAAACTGTAAGAAGTTCCATTTTCTCCTTCTAGAACTTCCTCAAAACCCATTGGGATTAAAAAAAAAATAACGAGAGATGTCTTTTTTAGATATTTAAGGATAACGGACATATCCATTATCGTTTCAAAAAAGAACCCCGACTAATTTTTTTCAGGAGCTTCAAAGCTTGCGATCTATATATCCTGAGATAAAATTTTTTTAATATACACTTACCAAGTAAAATTTGCAACTTTTTTCAAATTTCAAAATACCTTATCTCCATCAAAAATTGATAAAAACAAAAAATATTTTAGCAAAGTACTACTATCAATATAATCAACCAACCTGTAAAAATTCATCAAAATCGGAGATGGTTGATGCACAAATTTACACAATATTTGTCGATTTTCTGTGGTTCAATGTTATTGGCATTGCGGTCTTGGAAATGCATATGGTGGTAGTTGCATGGGAAAAATATGGGTTAGCTTAAAGAATACCTTGGGATACCGTATTTAATTTTCTTGTAGTTGTTAAAAGATAATTGTCTTTTAAAATAAATAAGTATATATTTATTTATTATTAACCTGATTCTACTAATTCTAATAGTCCTGGGTGTATATTTATATAACTAGATTCAAAATAATAAACCAATTTTTTTCTTTGACACAACAACTACATATAATTGTATGTTTCAAATGGATCGATAGGCTGAAGAGTAGTTTTATACATTATAGTCACTAGGTGAAAATCTTCTTGGTCATTACTATCACACTGCGCATCCATGTTTTCATTTATGTTATCATGTCTCACTTCTTGATTACAACTTGGAATGTCAATTATGTGTGCCTGATTTCTTTTGTAAATATGTCCTTATTATCATCAATTAAATATGATCTGGGATGTGTACATTTATCGGAAATATACTGGAATCTAGGTGTATCTGTCGTCTTTTTAAGATAGATGTTTTTCCTTATTCAATTAGTTCAACATTTTTGTATCTCGTTTATAATATTTTATTCTTGGATATATTTAAAACTTTATCATAAATTTTTGTGCTGACTAATTGAGGTCTAAAATTACTTTTAGTATTGTATTTTGTTCCTAAATTTCTGGACATTGATAGCTGTGCTGGGGAATTGTGATTGGCTTTGAATGTATTCCTATATTTCAAAAAAACGAAAAAGGATCCGACTTAGTTGCTTTACATACTTAATAGTGAAGGATTTTAAAGTCTTCAGAGCGGCTTGACTATCCGAGAGGATATTGATTGTTGAATTGATTATCCGAGAGGATATTGATTGTTGAATCAATTATGGCTCTTAATACAGGTATCGGCGCATTGATCTATGGCTAATACCTCAGATTGGAATACGGTAGGGGTAGATCTCATGACCTTTGAGATATGTCATCTGGGGCCGTATACGCCCAGTCCAACTCCATTGCTTATTTTTGAACCGTCTATATACCACACTGTCGATCCTTGTTGGAAGAACGATTTTGTGGAACGCTATTGTTTGAACTGTTTCTCCTTTTGCAGTCTGGTAGCATTGCAGAACGCTTCCCTTTTCACCTGCAAATGCAGAGGGGAAGGCTTAATAATACTTCCATGGCTGCTGTAGAACAGGAACTCACGGCACCAGATTCCCGGACAGGCAAGCCGCTGAAATTTTTGAAGAAGAGCCTCGGTTTTCTATTGATTAGTTTTTGGCCATCATGCGAGGCCGCATTTGTAGTATGATTATCAAACGGTAGTTGATTAAAAAGACGGTGAGAAGCTTAACAAGCAGATCTCACAGAGGGGAAGCTTTATAAAAGCAGATCCCCGTTTTTATTGGGCAAGCTAGAACTAGCAGATGCCCTGTTGAATACGCAGCTTGATTATAGTGGGAATACTAATTAATTTTATTGGAGTATCGCTAGCTTATTTATACAAACGTTAATTTGCTAGACTAAACTTAATTATGGTTAGTACATAATGATTTGGGGCATGTTAAGCCAAATTGTTTATTTGCACTTATGTGCTTAACTTCGGAAAAGATGTGACGCGTGTAAACAATTGCAGTCACTTCTTATGGTTATAACATATATTTGGTTGAACGCATGTTTTGTTTACTTGCAATAATATCATCGATCGCATTTATTGTGTTCGATTAATAGAGCAATGGGTTTCAGGTCAATTGAATAATGCAATAATGCAGAATGTGCATTCTTGCATTTTCAATTGTTTTGTAATATGTTGGTTTTTTTTTATATGTGCCAATTCACATCACACATTGGTGACCATGGGTCTAACAACCATGGTGTACATTCAATACATCATTCTTGGCTTCAAACCCCATGTTCTGCCACTAAAGCGACGACACGTGTTAGAGAACCTACCACTCACTCTGGACAGATCCGAATTCCTTTAGCCATACTTTGACTTTTTTCTATTCCCAGGCAGTGTTGGGCAAAATGTAATCTGATTAATGATTAACAATTACAATTAACCATGTAATCTGTAATCAGATTACTTTATAACAGATTACTAATGTAATCCATTTCTATAATTACCATAATGTAATCGATTAACGTGTAATGTGATTACAAGTTAATCTGATTACACATTAATCGATTACAAGTTAATCCCACTACATGTTAATCTAATTAATGTGATTACATTTTAGACATTTAAGATATTTAAGATATTTGTATTCTAATTCTTCATAAAACTCCCTAAAACTAATTTCGTACGAGAACAATACTATTTTCTTTCAATTCATTTCATTATATTATTAATTACTTTTAAGTAATCTACAAAGTAATCTGTTACAATGTAATTAGATTACAAAATAATCTAATTATATTGTAACAGATTACACATTTGATAGATTATATATTCTCTCATAAGTAATCTGATTGATATGTAATCGAATACAATTTAATTAGATTACTTTGTAATTTGATTAAACTGTAATGGAATTATTAATTAAATTACACTGCAATCAGATTACGCCCAACACTGTAATCCCAGGTGACCTTCATGTATAATATTTGAGATTTCAGAACGTAATTTACTAGGTTATCAAACTATTTCCTTTGAAAACAAGATCATTAGCGCAATGAATTTCATCACGAAAATTAAAATATGGTTCTGCTAAAAAGTCTACTTCTTCTTACTATCGAACCAACCCTACCGACAATATTCAACAACTTTAATCAAAGATCTATCTTTTAATGTTGCACAGCGAATAAAGTCAAGCCTTGTCTGCGAAACAGATAGATTTGAAATAAGAAGATTAACATGTGTATCCAGGTCTTTTTCGAACTGAATCAATGTATAACTGGATAAGGCTGCTCTTGATAATGTATCAGCAACATGCATGTATTTCCCAGGCTTGTAAGATAAATCTAAATCATAGGACTGTAATCGCAGAATGATTTTTTGTAGCCTAGATGGTACTCTATACTAAAGAGTTTTTTTTTTATAAATTCCTATTAGTGGTTTATGGTACGCTTCAACTTCTTTGTCCATAAACGCCCCCCCCCTCATATGCTTGTATCAATTTTCTCGTATTACAATTTGCTTGTGTAAAATTATGTTTTGAATTAAATAGTTCGCGGGCGCGAATTTTACACGAGTTAATTGGAATACGAGAAAATTCGCGCGCTCGAAACATTTAATTCAAAAATAAGTTCACACGAGTATTGGATTATTCGCTGAGTATTTTATTTAAAACAGAAACAAATCATATGTGAATTCTTTAATTAAGGAAATACTTCTTATACTTAGAGATTAACAAATGATGATAACACAAAGTTCAGAAGAAAGAGCAAAAGTTCTGAGCCAGAGACCGAACCAGTTATTACTTTTTACGAAAAAAGCCTACTTTACTAGTTATTCCTGACCGATAATTGTTTAAAGCTAAAAAAAACTAAGCTGAAAAGGCTTATTATTTTTTCTGGCAAAAATAAAAAGCCAGCTTGGCTAGAAAAAATAAAAATAAAAAATATTTTTTTTTTAATTATTCTTCCTCACTAGAAGACTAGTTCCATATTGAATCCTGTTTCAATAATTGTCTTAAATTGCTTAATTCGAGAAACAGATCTTTGAGGAAAGAGATGTCTGGTTTTATACCTTCACTGTTAAAAACATGACCTAAATATTTGGTTCTGTAAGACAAGACTTTGACTTTTCCTTATTAAATTTTAGATCTAAATCTCTAGCCATTTTAAAAGTCATCTATATATATTATGAATATTGCCAAAGAGCTTAATAATTTCTAAGTGAACAATTTCTGAATCCGCGTTTATGCCGAAAGGCAATCGATATCGTCTGAATGGACTTATAAAAGTGCAAAGCCTACTGAAGCATTCATCTAAGGTAATAGCTCAAAATCCCGAATTAGCATCAAGTGTCGTAAGAAATTGTGATCCACTTAATTTTGCTGTAAAATCTTCTATTGCACGAAATTGGAAATACGATCTAATTATATTTTATGTTAAGATGGCGGAGCTCCAAGCACAATTTCAAACCACCATTCACTTTTTTTTATCAAAGCAATCTAATTCATATACTCAGTGGGCTCTTTAATGGGTGTAATAATATTTAATTTAACTAACCTGTCCAGTTCTTCTTTTAGCAATGATTGCAATTTAAAGAGAATTCTTCTTGCACATTCTATGACTGGGCAAGCTTCTGTTTTTAATTTGAAATGACACGTAATCTTTAAGCGATCGGGCTGGGTACGAAATTGAAAAAGACAAAAAATCCAGAAAAGTTATTCACGCGCGCGAAGTGACAAAATCCAGAAGAGACAAAATCGAGAAGTGACAAAATCCAAAAGAGACAAAATTGAGAAGAAATCCAGAAAAGATATTCGCGCGCGCGAAGTGACAAAATCCAGAAGAGACAAAATCCAGAAGTGACAAAATCCAAAACAGACAAAATTCAGAAGAAATCCAGAAAAGATATTCGCGCGCGTTAATATCTTTTCTGGATTTTTTTCTGGATTTTCTCTTAGTTTGAATTCTTTATGAACTCGGTACGTTAAAAACAAACAAATTATATATATTTTTTTACATTTCTTCACCTCACACTACCACTTCAACACACACATTCATTTATTTGCGCACTCATTAATGGATGAGACCTAGGCACAGACCTAATTCATACATTATTATGCATTTTATTTTTTATGCAATTATCATGCATTTTGGACCTTGACCCATCTCAAAATCGCGATCAACACTTCAAAATTTCATATGTTTCTTGACCGCCATTCACAAATAGTGACCCATTTGCAGGCATTAGCCTGTTTCGTTCACAAAGATGCTAGATTTCCATCAATATGTCATCACAAGACTCCCAACTATATTATTAACACATATTAATATAACAATAACGAGGAGTGTAAATATGAGATTTGCGAAGCGAAGTTCATGCCATTTTTAAAATTATTTATATTATAACAATTTTTACAATTTCGGGATTTTGACATTTATGTATTTTGTCGTTTCTGAAATTTGTCACTTCTGGATTTCTCATTTCCGGATTTTTTATTTTTCCTTGATTTCGTCACTTCTGGATTTTGTCATGTTCCCCAAGCGATCGACCCCTTTGAAAGCATGATCGTAAATCTGCAAAAAAATAGTGTTATAATCCCTTTCAACTGTATATATATTTAAATTAAGCTCATCTTGATGCAAATGGGCAATCCAAAAACTGTTGGATACTCTAAATCTATAAGTAAAATTTTATAATTGGATTTTGACAATTTAATTCAGTTTTAATATCACATTCACCCATAGTCTTAAGATTTTCACGACTCAGTGTTAAAATATTAGTTGTAGCTTTTTAAATTTCTTTAATATTTTGCTTTAATTCTTTAAATTTTTTCAATGAAAGATCATAGATACAGGTTCTAGCTGAATTTTCACTGCTTTATTTTTTATTAAAATATCTGTAAACTAAGCTTTATTATTATCAGCAGCAAGAATCCCAATGAATAAATCATCTCCTGAGGTTAATTGTTGCATGTCATTTCCATTTTCACAAACAATGCCAAAAGCGGGACACCGAGTTCATTGCAACTGATCATAGCGACCACTCTTTCCTGTGCGTTGCTTTGGTTTAATATAATAAAATAATTTCGCATTGGTCTTAAAAACTTTCTTCTTAACTTGTGATGGAACAATAATTCCCAGTTCTACCCGATGCGATCTGGAGATTCATCTCTTTCAATAATTTTTTTCATTATATCATACTTTGAATGTTTATCATAATAATATTTTTCAACTGATAATAGACTTAAAACGTCTATGAAATTCATTCTGAAATAAGGATAGCTTAGAGGAGTTAAAGCTCTTGTTTTTCGTACTATTAGTAATAATTTTAGTTTAAAATTTTTAGAATTACCATAATTTTCTATATTATTTTGATATAGTCTTGCATTTCTACCTACTGTACTACTATACCAGTCTGATTTCTACTTACATTTGGTTGAAATAATTTTTTATTATCTACACCTAATGATGATTCAACTTGTGTTCATTCTCTTTTCTGACATCTACTATACACCTGCTGTTTAAATATTTGGCCTGACAATTATGTATGATTCATGTCTCGACATCTTCGCTGACGTTCCCATGTCAATTACATTGCTTTCATCAATTTTAATAATGATAAATAAAATAAATACATCGTTTTACAATTTATTTACAGATCCAACGTGCTGAAAAAATATCGAAAACAGTTGAAAAAATATCGGTAATTATATCATTACCTTATTTAAATTAAATTTAAAATGATTAATGCTCTTGAATTATATTATATTTAGAAACAGAACGATGATGTCAATACAGGTTTAAAACCTAGACGTCGACTGAGACTTTCGATATCCCCTCAACGAAATTCTGTAGTATCAGGTGAAAGCGAGTTTTCTTATGTAAAGAGTAAATTTCTAATAAACCAGTATTACAATTTCAGAAACTCGCCCTGAAAAAAAAACAGAAAGGGGGGAAAATGAAACAATACCTACAAAACCTAAAGAAAACAAGAAAGATTTGATAAAAACGAAGCAAAATAAACAAACAAAAATAATATTAACAAATAGCGTTGAGAAAAAAATAACGAAAAGCAAGAATCCAGTGCTCATGATACATCGATATGAAACTTCTCCCCGGATTACAAGAAGTGCATCAAAGAAGGAAGCCCACTTAAATCAAATAATGACCAGGAAACGATTGTCTTTAGATAAAGAGCTAGTCGATTTAACTTTATCTACATCTCCTACAAAAAGTAACCGGGCGAAAAGTGCCTATAATCAAGAAATTTTCAATAAATCTGTACAAAAGGATAATGCCGACATTGGAGATACACAATCAACAATAGAAATGAAAAATAAACGAGATAGTACGGGAAAAAAGTCAACACCGAAACAAAACAAAGAAAATGAACAGTTTCACCAAAGTACAAAAAAGAAAAGCAATGCAAAAACTAAAACTTCAAGCAGTGTCATGTCGAATAAAAGTGAAAGCCAACAATTGCCAGTAAGTTCCAAAGCATCAGAAAGTAAACGTCGTTCGGGAAAAAATTCCAAACTACCAGACAAAAAAGCTACAGAAGATTCACCATCTAAAATAAGGGTTATAAGAAAGAAGTGATTAATGTAAATTAATATTTATTTCCATGAAGAGCATGTAGTGAAGTTTAAATTTGAATAATATATGTAATTTCTAATAGATCCGCTGTTTTTGTTTATCAAGATTTGCTTTATTTTTTTTACAGTTGTAAATTGACGAAGATTTAATGTATTTACTTCATCCATTAAAAAAAGATTCTACAGCTTTCTGGAGAAATTGATCCTAAGTAAGTGTATGGAATGTACGCACTTGTACATATATGTTCCTCATTCAGTATTTATTGAGTCTAGTCGACTGTTTTAAAGCGAATCAAACATTGTTATAAAGTATACTATACCACATAAGATCATGTAATCATATGTTCTTCTCTTTCGTTGCAGTTTTAATCCAGTTTTAAGAAGAGACAATCAATACGAGCTAGCTTGAGTGGTCTGGCACCCGAAGGCTGCGTCGTAACGAATAACGGGGAAAAAGGTACTTTCCAAAAGATAATTGCCTACTTTCTGGTACTTATTGAACTTTTTCAGCCATTTTCGCTGGAGATGCTTAAGAAAAAGTGCAAAAAATGCAGAAAGGGTTACATTTTGGGTACAGAGTGTGATAGGTCATTTTAAAGCTAAGCTTTTGGGCTTTTTAAATTCAATATTAAAAATTGATATTGATGACGTGTTTTTTGATAATAATAGTAGTTAAATAAAAAAAACGAGTAAAAATTACGAAATTTTAACTTTGTTGAGCCATAACTTCAAACCGGAAAGGGTGAAGGAAAAAATTTATACATCATTGGGAAGGTACAACGATTATTTATCTACCAAAGTTTAAATCATCATCATAGCGTGTAACGTTCAGAAGTTACAGGGTGATTTATAAAAACATATCCAAATATCTTAAAGTTCCGTTACCTCGGAAACTTACGATTTCCTCCTACCCCATACAATTTTTTGTTAGTCCAACCATGACCTATCCGTAGCCTTCAGGTGCCAGATCACATACGGGACACCCTGTATAATGAAGCTAAGGCTAAGGCACATTTCGATGCTCTTTGGAAACATGAAATGCAGCTTAACTTACTACATAATAAGCATACATTCGATATCACATCTCGACGCATCCACCGTTTGCTACGCGTTTAAAATTTAAAATCAGACTCCCACTTTATATTTCAAGGCAGTGAAAATAACCCAGAAATGAAAGTATACATACGTTCAGTGCGCGATTTAAAGCATATTTAACAGATTTCTATTGATCACGTTTTCTAGCAAAAGTGTTACACTTTTCTTGCAGTGCTACACTGACTGACTGTTGTTACTCTCGAAAAATCGGCGTCGATATTCAGTGGGGTTCGGTAATTTTGTGTATGAGTCAGTTGCCTGTTGAATTTGATACAAACTAGCTGGGTGTAGCTCACTTTCCCTTAGGAAACGAAATGACTTCGGTGATTCAGACCTGTTGTCCGAATCTCGAAAGAGTTTAGTTGTTGGTGATGTTCTACGACTTAGTCTGACTGTCCTTATTACAGCTAGAACGTGTCATCTTCGGGACGGCTAACTGTTACGACCGACTGTTCCTTATGAAAGGATGTTGCATCTCTTGAAGGCGGAAGACCTGATGGTCTCTGTGAGCACGCGAGATTGAGGATAGTGCTTGGATGGTTTTGACGATGCGTACGACGTCCAGAGTCGTTGTGCAACAGTCTGGAACCTTGTGACGCTGAGCGTGTGGAGACGAAATCAGCGACGGGGTGTTGAGGTCTTATTGTTCCTATGACAATATGACCACGGGTGTTACTTGACAGTCGGTTGGCTGCGTTGGGTGCTTGATTCCAGCCCAATTATAAAGACTCGGGTCTAGGAAATGAAGCGTTTGAACTCTGGCGTTGGTTGACGGGAAATTTGCTTCAGAGATTTGCACTTCGGTGAATCGTAATCCGTGCCTTGAGCTGGGGAAATCGAATAGCGACTGGTCCGTACTGTTCTTATGACAGTGTGACTGAAGTCTGAAAGATTGAGTTCGACTCTCAACTGCGTGTAGTATCACCTAGGCTTTAAGTCCACTGTTGGGTTTCTACTTAATTGCCGATCACAGACTTATCTTGTACCACTTCTAAAAAATTAGTAGCATTGGGGTAAACATAAATGATTGAAAGAAACTCCTTTTGCTCATTTGCTCGGATATATTATTTTTCTCTTTGCTTCAACCGTTGTGTCGTTGTTGTCATTAGAAAAGAAACTAAATCATTTTTTGTTTGTTTTGTTTTTTCATCATTCCTTATAAAAATGAAAAATGTATGCACGTATTTCCTTCTGAGGTCAGGGGATCTCATGTTAGGGAATCATAATTAGTTAATCGTTGGACCTTTTCAATGGTCTATAAAATTTCCCCCCTCCTCTCTGTTTTGAAGTTATGGCTCAAAAAAGTTAGAATTTCGGAATCGTTTTTGTTTTTATTTAACTAAGTATTTTTATCAAAAAACTGGAAAAACGCTGGGTGCTTAATAAAAAGTTCAAAAAACGCAGAAAGGGATTTATTTTGGGTACAGAGTGGATAGGTCATTTTCAAAAGGAGTTTTTGGGCTTCTTAAATCCAATATGAAAAATGGTGTTGATGACGTATTTTTTGATATAAATAGTTAAATAAAAAAAACCGAGTTAAAATTCAGAAATTTTAATTTTGTTGAGCCATAACTGCAAAATGGTCAACAGGAGGGGGCAAATTTGTAGACCATTGGAAAGGTCCAAAGCTTGTCAATCTAACAACTCTTAAATCATCATCATAGGGTGTAACTTTCAGAAGTTACAGGGTGATTTATAAAAACATCCCAAATATTTTTAAATCCTGTTATCTCGGAAACCATTAATATTCCCTGTCGCATACAGTTTTTGCTTATCTAAGTACGACCGACGTATCATTGGCCTTCGGGTGTAACACCACATACGGGACACCCTGTATACATATTAATGCCAAGACAGCGGATACTCTATGAAACAGTAGAATTAGTGGACTGCTTTTACGGGTTATCTTCTGTTTTCTTTCGTCCGCAACTTGGACTAGCAATACGTTTACATGAATACTTGAGTACTTGACTTGAAATCCACTTGAAGCTCAGGTAGGGTGGTTGATTGAATTAATTTCAATTATTTGACTTGAATTTATTTTTCCAATTACTTAAGTTGCAATTTACGCGTTGAATGAGCGTTTTTATGATATTTTGATTACTTCAAGTATTCATGTAAACGTACTGTAGCAGTGCTTGCTTATGCGAAGATCACTAGCCCTATTTTCTATGTCGACACGTTAAATATATACGTTAAATAAAACATAAAACTTCGTGACGTTATCTTGCACTTGTACTTTTTTATTGCTTACATTTCTTAGTAACTTTACAACTTTACTGAATTTACTAATATACTTTAAGCTTGCACTTTTAAGACTTAGTAACTGGTAACTTTATTGAATTTTCTTTAAGCTTGGAATAGCAAGGTTTTTAGTTTATAATAGGTTGCCTTATCACTGGTGGGGGGTAAACCTATTCTAGGAAGATTTCAAAAATTGACTGCCTCGTACCTTTGAAGCATCGGCTTTTTATTTTGGAGCTCCTCATCATTTCCTACGAGATCAACAAAATAACTGTCATTTGGTAGTGGGGCGAAAAACTAAAGACTGATATAGGAATTGCTAGAATCAGATCATTTCCCCTGCGTTAAAAGAAATTCTCTTCAGTCATTGGCTCATTTCTAAATACACAAATATAAGCAAACCCAAAGAAGTTCACTCATAAGTAAATAGGAAATAAGCAACAGAACGAAGAGAATAAAAAACAAAACGTGCATTACCCAATAAGTGGGTCAACCTCCATGCACTTTATACTCATGGGATTTCCCAATTGTGTACAATTAAACGAAGTAAACAAACAGCATGTACTATCCGTGGGGTAGGCGTAGGTCAGTGCCGTAGCAATGCTTAAAGTCGGTCTCATGCTGTGAGGTTTGCATTCTTCGTTCTAGTGCGGTGTATTACCGCAAGAATGTTGAGACAGCAATTTGATTTATTTATTAATTGCCGGCTAGCTATGAAAAGACAACAGAGAAGTTGTTCTAAAAATAAGAATTAGTAAGCCGTATAAATGTAATTTGAGATGCATGGGTTTTTAGGTTTTTTGTATGACGTCGTTAGGGTGAAAGCGTGAAATTGATATTCCTCTTCTATTATTGGATGTGCGTATTATCATGCATGCATGTACGTATGTATGTAAGTATAAAACATTACGTGTGCATGATATTGAGAGATTCGACGAAAAACAGGAGATGGACTGTTCTGCATCCACACTATTCGAGTTATGTAGGAATTTGAGATCCACACTGTTCGAGTTATGAAGGATTTCGCAGTACGGCTGAATTTCGGCTGGTGTGAATTGGTAAGCACGGTTTGATACATTTGTGTTCTAAGGTGCCAATTGCTTATGTTTAGCCTCATAATAGCAATGACCAAAGCAACCCCAGTGCGTCTTTCTTTTGCTCATATGAGAATTACATTCAAGTCTGGATCTGGTGATATTGCTATTCTGTCTTTCGCCATAAAAAAATAATTCATCCCATAAATATGTGAACACACTCTTGCTTACCTGAAAGCTTATGCTCTAGTCAATTATATATTTGTGAAATCTTATCCTAACATACGAACCATACCAAAGTGATATACGTACATACATATATCACTTATTTTTTCATATATAATGTATATTTCAAATTTATTCATATTGGATTGTACAACAAGTACAATAATATTTTAGATATTTACAGCATAAGACATATTGAATTGGACATTACTGAAATGTAGTTGTTATGGTCGTAGCATAATGTAAGCAACAGTATGCTACACAAACCCGCATGGCGAATGTGCTGCCATCCTCGCAAGTTGCACGTTTGACAGCTGACGGCGGGCGACTCGCTAGAAGGGACTGAAAAGAAAAGAGGAAGAAGAAGATTCTGGTGAAGAAGTGTAATTTTGTGAAGGCACGAAAAGAAAAATCAAGATATATTTTTGTCATCGAGATTTGCCGGATAAAAATTTTTGGAAGTAAGGAGTGCACATGTTGCGAGATTCCCTGTACGTGTAATCGTTTTATAAAATACTTTGCGTGTTCATCTGGGATGCGAATTTAAGCTGATGAATGACCGATTTTGAACTTCCAGTCATCACGTACCTAAAGTCTGGATTATGGTGAAAAGTTTTTCCGGAATCCTTTAGTACCCGAAAGGAAGCCCGCCTTGAGTTTTCTGTACAAGAATGTCTATTGGAGTGACGGGAGCTTTTTAAAATTTAAACTGGAATTTATGTTCCCCGCTGATAATGGTGATCGCTGTTCTAAGGCAAAGATGAGGCCTGTTCACCATCTTGTAATCTATCCAGAGGGGGCACGTTCTCCCTGGACTCTATAAGGCGGAGCTCCGCATTCTGTTCGTGGCAGACTAATATTGAGCATGCGCCTCCTGATCGAAGACTGCTGAACGAGGTACCAAGTCAATTGTTGTCAATTGCTGCACAGTTCTGTACCGAAAAGATGTGGATGTTGAAAGCATTTGCCGTTTTCACCGCGTCAAATTGAGAAAATCTGATCAGCAACAAATTGTGCTTTGCAGCACAAATTCCTAGATAGATAAACAAAACACCCAACGAAGGCGCCCATTCGATCAAATGTATTGAGATAGTTACATAAAACGAACCAGAGAATTTTTTGTTGTTTTTGTTTGTTTTTACGAAGCGTCTTCAAAAACAAATTTAAGAGTAACGACGAGTGTTAATAATCAATTTCTACTAGTTTGCTGCGATGGAATACCATCACTATTGCTGGAAAATTTTAAGGATAAGTGCCAAAATCGACGATATATAACCACAAATCCTTCAAAACTTTTTGCTACGAATTGAATTTTTTCTGAAGCTCCGGTCATTACAGTTCGACGTATAATTACTAAATTTTTTAAAATACAATTTTAATTAACAGTGGAAACATTTGGGAGGCGCCTCTTCGGTGGATCCACAACAAAAACCCATGTAAGTTGTTGCCTTTCTTTTCATTTTACTGATTGATTTGCACAGTGCTATCTTTATTTAAAAATTTTATAAACGAAATACCTTTTTATCATAATTACTGAGTTAGTTAGTACTACAAATCTTATTTTTCTAGTTGAAGTGATTAAATGAATATTGTTTCAGTATTATACATTTTTCAAACGCAATGATAGGTTACAAAGAGTTCATCAAACCTCATGAGTTAGAGTTAGTTCATTACTTTTCTAATTGAAGTGATTATATGAATATTGTTTTGGTATTATGAATTTGTTGAACGCAATGATGAGTTAGCGTTAGTTCATTACTTTCGGTAATTGATGTGTTTGGCCTACTATTATTGTTATTATTGGGCTGGAGTGTGTGCTACGGCTTGTTGGTAGTAGGAACGAAATTTTTTCTTGATTATGGCAGGTGGCAGCGGCAGGTCTTCGTGGAACCCCCCACACTCTCCGCCAATAGCCGAGGCGAGCTAGCGTGCCGCCCTGCAGTCAACGCTGTCCACCGAGTGATCTGTCAGCGCATGCTGGTAGTTGGGACTTCACGTGCAAGCCATTCACTCTCAACATACTTCCATAACATACTTAGTTTCGTCGTGTGGTGATAGAGAGATTACTTGTTCTAGATAATATTGATACAGGCATAGATATAGTAAATTCTACTGATGATAAAAACCCTGATAGACATGGTAGAAAGTCAAATACATGTAAGCAATCAATTTCATCGGTTTCTGGCCACATAATATAAAAAGCCATTAATTGTTCTATCTCCATTTTTGCATTCCCACAGGAAAATTCTTCCCGAATCCAAAATATATTTTAGTTCCCATATTTATTCCTACATAATTAAATATTCTCATATACAAACGCTCGAGCACAAAAATATAAAAACCTTAGGTTTCATTAATTATTTTTGACAGACACTACGTCAGCAAAAATAGAATAAGTTGTGGGAAAGAAGATTTGCCTGAGCACCAAGAACAGTTAGTCTGGAGGTAACCGTCGCGACAAATTAAAACGTTCTTTTCTTGATAATTGTAAATTTAGTTAATAAACGTTCCTGTATCTATTTTTTGTTGAATTAGCTAGAGAATCAAAGAATCAGTTCAATAAATCTTAAAGTAACAAATTTCGGTGGTTTTCATCAATTAACTGGAATTGAAAGTGAAACTATTAATATCGACGTTTACCTTTTGCTAATAATATGGAGTACCTAATATAAGCATAACTCCTGAGTATTGTTGAGTAGAGTAGCTTATAAAAGCTGAACTCCTAAGTGATGATTGGAGTAGCTGAATATAGCTCAACTGCTAGATGAGATTTGGAGTAGCTTGTGAAAGCTCAACTCCTAGGTAAGATGGGGAGTAGCTAAAGTAAGCTCGACTCCACAGAAATGGCTGAACGTTGGCTATGAATAACTGTGTGAATCTGTTCGTTTATTCGATTTGATTAGTCTATTTATATAGCTTTATAATATGCTTACAATTATCTTATTTGTAACAATTATTTTGCAATATTCTTTATTGTGAAGCCCTTATGATAAATGTCATTCAGCAATCCATATTACTTCACCGTTTGTTATTTTTCCCCGCACCACTTTAGTGGATCACGTTTATTATTGATTTCAGTTGATTACATAATATGTAGAGGGTGACCTACTTACCCTGTGTACAGCATAATTTGCTGTGTCGCGTGTTCTTTCATATGTGACAATTGTTTTCGGATAGTAGAATTGCTGTCATTATTGTGTACTTTTAAAACGTTTTATATATTATGTATGTAGGTAAGTTTATCGCAGTGTTATATAGGTAGGTATATCAGACTATACAAAAGGGAAATAAATACTATCCACGTAGCCAAAACCCATAGTTCTACCTAGCAGAGGACATATTCTCTCTAGGATTATATTATTATTACTAGTCAAAAATTCGGAGTTTCTTCCGGAATACACCAATCATCACGGCCGCTGGGAGAGTATTTCATACTAGCTAAAGTTGCCCTTTCTTAGAACTGGATTCTCCTTAAGTTTGTAAATTTTTTTTATTTTTTTAAAATACCGTTTTCATTAAAAAAAAAAACTCATGATGGGATTCGAACTCTTTACAGTCAGAGTCTGGGCTTTTCTATATATTTATTAAGGGTACATGAACAAATAATCGCTATGTTATGATCGCAACGGGCTGCATGAAGCATTATGCTTCACTTATGCCACTGACAGATAGCAGCAGTACTCGCATGGAGCTGCACTGCAATTGTGCTGCCACGTATACCAAACAGTGTGAGTGAGTCCCGGCTGGGACAGAGACACAAAAAGTCTGAAAAGAAAGAAGAAGCATCAGGGAGGCCGGAAGAAGTGCTGCCACGAAAAGTCGCCGTGTCATAAAACGACTGGCATCTACTAAAGCCTGAAGTGTGCTACATAGTGATTGCAATTTATTAGTGTGAAAGGTAGTGAAGAACGTCTAGAAAGAAAAACAGAATTAAGGGAAGAAGTGCGAAAAGAAAAAAAGGGAAAAAATCCACCCATAAGGTCCTCACACGACAAGTAAGTACAAGAAAAGAGTAGTGATTTATTCTGTACCTAACCCGCCCCATTCTATTCGTCCAGAAAGAAAAGAAAAAACAAACAAACAAAAAAACAAAAGGAGACTTTGAGAGACTTCGATATTAACTGCGTTGAGCAGTAATAAATTGATAGTCGCAGATCAATTAGAGCGAGTCCCGCACCTCACGATTTATTGGCACCGCTAAAAGTATTACAATTTACAGTCAATTTTCTTATTTCATAATTACCTTGCAGATCATCATTTCGGTGTCACAATTCTGAGGAATTAATTTCCTCCTAATAATAGCGGGAACTTGTGCGGTGCCTAAAGTGCCTAAAATAATCCGACCGTCAATAATTTTTGTGATCGAAAAGATTGCACAACAACGACTATAACAGAGCATACTCTTGGACGGATCACTAACTCTGGCATCTTTAATTTACTTTCCACTAGTGGATTAATCAATTGTAGGCATTGGAAGGTCCGGATTAGTCCACACAATTTTAGCTGTTCCTGATCTCGCGGATAATGAATTTATCCTATGCAAATACTTAATTAATTTTTACTGGTAGTTAGTATTATAGATGGCACAAGAACTAGATGTTGCATGGCATACTAGAGCAGAGTATACAAATTGTGAAATGGGTAGTGCATTCTGGAATGGGCCACAACACGGTTTAGAGTGTGCCGAGAGCAAATGTTTTTTAACAGCAGTTTTGTATTCGTTTGATCGACCTCCTCAACACTTCAGATACAAAAAATATGAATCACTCGACGTACACATCAGTTCAAATGTTGTGGTCCATTCCGGAATGGACCACCCAGCCATATAAATTTTGTATGCTTTTTTGGTATTGCATGCGACATCTAGCTCTTGTGCCATCTATGCTAGTATTCATATATATATATATATGACTCGTAGACCTGTCGTCGTTGAGAAAATTATATGACAACTTTGTCTAATAGGGTATCGCCTATAGTAATAAGGTGATATGGTCGTAGCATATTGCAAGCATTAGTATGCTACACTGAGACTAGCTGCTTCATGTAAGCGCGGACTGCTGTCTGTCTGGACGGAGCGTCTGTACGCACCGAACGCCACCTAATTGACATCAGCGATTCCATATGGAACGAGTTTTTCTTTTTACGGAGAAAGGAAGAAGAAGAGTTTTTTTCCCCGTCTGGTTCTTTTTGGTTATTGCTTTTTTCGAGAACGGATTAGCTGAAGAATAAGTTGTGGTTTTCTGTGTGCAGATATAAAATCGAAAAACATCAAGATTAGCAAGAGAAGTCGGTCTTTGTAAAAACTTCGCACTTGAATGAAAAGAAATCGGGAAAAATTATAGTGAAGCGCGGAAAATTGCATAGCGAAAAACACATGCTGCTGTACGGACATCGTGGAAATACGGTCCCTAGGCTTAATCCAGGAACCATAAACGCGAAATAAAATTAATGGAACGCGGAGTAACAACAGAAGAGAAAAAAAACGAAAGGGTACTCCATATCCTATAACAGCGAACGAATAATACGAGACGTATAACCTAGAAAGAACTTGAGGTGTGGGTAAACGTGAATCTAGATATTGCTGGCAATGGGTAATCGACTTCAGGACGTCACAAAAGGTTTCAACTAATTCTGGTTGGCTATCAATCGTTCTATCCTACTACTTGTGAAACTGAAGAAAATGCTTGCACGGGCTTGTTTGTTGGCAATAAATATGTCAAGGAACACACAATGAAGGAAGATCTAAGCAAAGTGACTCCTTTTACATGCCGTAGTGAATTTAGGTCAAATAGAACAACTATGTGTCCACACACGTAAAGCATGCGTAAGAAAGTTCAGGTAAAGAGCATTGACAAACAAAAAGGAAGAAAACCCCATAAGTAAATTAAAGATAGTTCACAAGAATAGTTAAAATAATAGCAGCAAGGTGCGTGCAGCAGTCCCGGAAAATTCTCGTTATTCTAAATAAATTTTATTAGAAACTAATTAACTGTTACGGTCGTAGCGTAGTGTATATAGCAATATGCTACACTGAGCTAGATACACGTCTAAGTGACCCGTAGCAACACGAGGTGGGCGCGAACTGTTTTCTGTATGGATGGAAATCGAAACGCACCGAACGCACCCAAATCGAGAGTCGAGAGAAGCCCCAAAAAAAAAAAGGACTTCCTGCGAGCTGGCTGAAGAAGGCGAAAGTGTAGTTAAAATTCCAAAAAAAAGGGAAAATAAAAAGGAAATCTTTTAGAGTTAGTGAAAGGAGATAAAATTAGGAAACGCAAAAGAAGAAATTTTAAAAATAAAAAGGAAAAGGGGTAATCTGAAAAAAATATTTGTTAAGTGTCTTTAATTTACACAACTAAGAAGATCAAATTAACTAGGTCAGGAGCAGTTGAAGATTAATAGTGATTTGGAAAAAAATAAAAAGGGAGTAGGAGAAAAGCACAGCGCAAGCCAGAGCGAAGAAGAAGATAAGAAAAGGAAGCCAGGTACCTCTTAAAAGTATCGTGCACAAAAATTTGAAGAAGGTTAACAATTAGCTCGAAGCATTTCTGAAACTTTTAGAACTAAGCCAGGTAAACGCTGCCCCCTAAATGAAGAAGAGGGGTGTATCGTAGTAGTATTGTGAAATCTAAAACCAGACGAGGTGAGACGTAACGGGACTGCATCCTAAGGTACTTCGCATTAAAGTGTTCTTCCATCAAGTTACCATCCGCGCCGAACACAGTAAGATAAGCAAGTAAGTGACGTCTTGGATATTCTGGATTCAGCAAATCCTAAATTAAATCGTCAATTTACGACGGACACTGCTGGGTGGAAAAAATTTCCACCGTGAAGATACGACGACGGGCAGGTCCTCTTGTTACTCACAAATCATTATAGGAAAACGCTGCGCGACCCATACAAGGCTGGGGAGGATTAAGCAAGGTCCCAACGCGCATGGGGATTACCAGTGTGTTAGTTAAGTCCTTTCACAGGCATCGCAAAGAAAAAGATCAACATCCAGAATTCGCCCTAACTTCCAGTGCTATTGCAGTAGATTTCCAAAGTAGACTCACGAATCCTATAATTACACATGCTTATTTAATAATTTCTACGCTTGTACGATGCATAATGTGAGCCTTTATATTCATCTCTTATCGATATGTGCTATATATTTATATAATTTTGAAAATTTAGAAGTTATCTCGCCACTGAATTATTTCTAGTTCTAACTATTAAACGTAGATAACAAATATTATAGTCATACCTTATCGGTCAATGATATACATATACCTTTTAAGATACCAGCCCGGATTTGCGAATTTTATCGTTTTTTGAACTATTTATATATACACAACTCATTTTTTTATGCTTATATGCAACATAACGTAAGCCATTATAGGCAAACTCCCATTGAGTCATAGGAAGATTTTGTAATATCCGCGGCGTGTAATCGCTCGAATCCGTCGTAGGCTAGATTTAATCCCCACAAAAACATAACTTTAAACTTTTCAGATCTACGCAAATCATATCAAAGGAAATAAACCTACCTCCAGGGAGCTCCTTCGAGGGACAGGCCCGTGCGTAAGTTTGATCATCCTTATTATATAACACTGTTTTATATCGCTCTAAATGTAAGCACCCCGACCATAATACTAGTGTTGCCATGACTACATTCGAGGATGAAAAATTAACCTCCATGTCTCATGTTAACTCTATGCTTTATATGCGAATCTAGTGAACAAAGCATTATGACGTGAAAGCCTCTTCCGTATTGGAGCCCTTATAGACAAACGAAACAGACGAAACGCGCTTAAATTTCTCCACCTCTTTTTATCTTTCGGTTTTTTTTATGATATCAGTACAGCATTTATATCCACGTCTCCGAGTTAATACATCACGTTGTGGCATCCAATACTCATTCATATTTGTGGCAAGGAACGATAGACTTCATGTTTATTAGATATATGTATGTAGATGTACATAAGAAAATTAATTTTATATAAGGTATAGTAACTGCCGGTGCATAATGTAGTGCAATAGTATCTAATGTAATAGAATTTCAAAAATTCCCCTACAGGGTATATTCCGGTTTAATAAAGAGTTCTTATAACCTCATGAAGTGCTAAAGCTTTTTTCCCTTTCACCCTCCCGGAGCCCTCTCGACATGAAGGTCGCTTTGGTCCGCTCCTCTCTCTTTTCAGGTCTATAAGGGACACTGAAAACAATCTGCCCTTGGGTGGATGGGGCAAGCAGTAGAAGGCAGTCCATCTGTGCCTTCAATCAGGTAAGGGTAAGTGGTGTCAAGGTCCCTTCAGGGCTGGAGTGTATGCTGCGGCTTGTTGGTAGTAGGCAAGAAATTTATTTTTATTATGGCAGGTGGCAGCGGCAGATTTCGTGGAACCCCCCACACTCTCCGCCAATAGCCGAGGCGAGCTAGCGTGCCGCCCTGCAGTCAACGCTGTCCATCGAGTGATCTGTCAGCTATACTGGCAGTCTGGACTTCACGTCCGAAACCAGTCACTCTTCATAGTTCCATAACATAACATTACAGCTTTATAAAAGGAAAAACCGCTATTACCTCCAGGGAGCTCCTTTGAGGGATCCGCAGCATTGTGTAAGTTCAATCCATATATATTCACATATCGATATAGCAGTTTACGTGCTTATTAGTTTTAAGCAAAATTTAAATATTGAATGCTTTAAAAAAAAAATTTAATCGCAATCACGGATCGATATAGCGTTCATGTGCTTATTAGTTCTAAACAAAATTTAAATACTGAATTCTTGAAAGAAAGGTTAGTAGTATTAACATATCATGCACTTATTAGTTGTAGACAACATTTAATAATTTTACCGGATTGATAGATTAGTTCCAAATTAAGGATAACGTATCGAATTCATTGAAGAAAAATGTTTACAGTATTAAGAAAATGCTATGCATCCACAGTTTCTATTAGCTTTAAACGAAAGATACTCAGTCAAAGCATTTAGCATCCTTGAGATAGTCCAATATAGTGCACACAATACTAGGAATACGTAAGATGACTCTGCCCGATGATTCCGGGTCGGCATACATTTTTCTGCTCCCTTTGTTGCGTTGAAAGAATAAGATAAAACTATACCATAAGATAGTCACTTTGGTTATCTGTTGAGCGGTGCAGGTTTTTCTTCAGTGGTTAGTTGTTAACTAGAACTAATGTAAAATTCTATTTATGAAGTCTAGAACTTTCGATAGTTTGCAAAAAGGTGAGAGAGTAATACAAGAGGAACAGCATTAAAACTGTTGTAAAGAAAGAGTTAATAAAAGGATGTTTTATAACGTAATGGCTCTCTGAAAATTTTTATTATCCTTTCACTCTGCTGGAGTCCTCTGGCCGAGATGCTAGCGTGCCGCCCTGCACTACAACGCTGTCCACCGAGTGATCTGTCAGCTCATGTTGGCAGTTGGGACTTAACGTTCAGTCTTCATCACTCTACGTACTACCATAACAAAGGTTCAGATAAATGCTAGACTGAAATTGTAATAGATATGCGGAAATTCTCTGATATTCAGTTGTGATTTAAAAGTAGTCATTGAATATGAATATAGAAGGAACTCACGTAGAACTTAAACTAAACTATGTCTATAGACATATGTGTTTTTGGAATTTTATTAAACTAAATTTTCACGAGTAATTAGAATGAGCTTACATGGAGCTACCAATAATATATGTATACGTTTGTATTTTGGATTTAAAATCAATTAGCGAACATACGATCGAGCAGCATACCGAAATTTTAGATAACAACTTCTTCACCCGATTTTCGTTATGAACGGAAAGTAATTAGAAGAAACGTTCGTAGGAGTTGCTGATAATATACATACATGCATTTGTATCTTAATTTAAAACGAAGATTAGGCGTGTAATTAATTACTAAGTATATTGAAATGTTCATATTTTATTTCTTAAGATATATCTTACAGAAAACTTTATAAGAAAGGAGGAGATAGCGAGGAGCAACCTAGATAGGGATGTATAAAGTTTAAATTTTGAGATTCTATGTTCCTAATAAAGATGCTTACCGGATGCTGAAGTGCTTCATCATGTCGGGGAGTTCTGAGCGTGAGTAAACTCTGTTCTAAATTGTATTATAATTTTTATATAAACGAAGTATCTTTAATTTTCCCTCTTGGTTGTTTTCGCTCATTAGAGATATACAGTACTGTGCAAAAAAAATTGCTCACTCGCATTTTGTCGGAACTTTTTTTTTACTAAGCCCAAATGTGTTACTTGCAGTCCTCGATGCGAAATATAATGGTTACTTCCAGCATTTCTAGACAATTTAAAACCGTTCTTAAATAAAAAAAAATCTTGATGAATAAACAGGCTGATGTTTCGGAATTAAGGCAAAACCTTGAGTTTAAATGGGGCTTAGAAGGTTGAAGAAATTAAATACTTTCATTAGCGTGATGTACTTTTTATTTTTTTTTATTTTTTAATAAACTAATAACTTAACGAATATAATAATTTAATACTTCGTCGGCCCCCCTTGGCCTTTATCACAGCCTTACATCTATTAGACATCGATTCTGTTAAATTTCGTAATGTACTGGCTGGTATGGACTCCCAAGTATCCCTGATCAGACGTTTCAGTCCTGTAATTGTCTCCGGTCGATTCCTTGCCACCTTTAGTTTCAATATAGCCCAGACATTTTCGATTGGATTAAGATCTGGGCTATGTGAAGGCCAGCTTAACACTTCGATATTGTGATCTTGTAGGTAGGTCTTCATCTGCAAATTGAAAAATAAGCAAACATTATTATCCGGTTCAAAATTTGTTGCTCCCTGCTGGCAGATTAACTAAAAATCTTTAATTTAATAAAGTTTTTACAATGCTACTTACCGTTCTAGCACTGTGGCATGGTGCATTGTTAGCTGGAAGACAAAGTCACATGTGTCTCCAAACAACTCGATAACTGCGGACTCAAGCTGATTCTGTAGAACATCCAGATACACATTCGCTGTGACTTTTCGGTCAATAAAGCACAATCGACGTTTTTCATCTCTAGAAAAGCAACCCCACACCATTACACCTTCCCCAGTCTTTCTCCACGCCTTCTCCGAACAAACAGTCTGCCATCTCCAACATGCAGCTTGAACTTTGATTCGTCAGAAATTACTTTGTCCCACATCTCTTGGGCCCACAAAACATGCTCCTTAGCCCAAATTAGACGGGTTCGCCTCATCTGCTGGTTCAAAAGTGTCTTCCTCATAGAACGGCGGGCTGGAATTTTGGCCTCTTTTAATCTCCGCCTTACAGCACTTGTGGAGATTTCTGTCCCACGTGCTCGATAAAGGTCATGCCGAAGGTCTGTAGAAGTTTTAAATCTATTACGTAGACTTTGGAGCGCCAAGAATCTATCCTCAACGGGTGTTGTCTTCCGCGGCCTACCAGACCCACTTTTACGTTCCGTACTGCCCGTTCCACGAAATTTTTTTAAATTCCATGCAACAGTTAGTTGTGCACAGCCCAACCTAGCTGTTATTTCACGTGTCGACAAATTCTCTCGTGACAATATCAACATATTACTTTTTAAATCTTCACTAACTTTTCCCATTTTTTTCTAATTTCACTGTAACTTCACTTCATCAAGACGTATCAAAACAAAATGCAATATTTGTCGAGTCAAGTCAAGAGCTCTTCACACGCGATTAACGAAATAAAACGAATTATGGCGAAATTATAAACCGAACCTATATCCCGGGATATTTGATAAAATTTACGTACAGCGTTTAATTTTGCCCTAGGTTTCACTTTTGTCTTTGATTCACTTTACACTATAATAGTTCGAATAATTATTTAGGTTGCAGATGTCGAAAAAATTATTATCAGCTTGTTGCGTGACGGCAAGCTGTGTTCTTGTCTGTTGTTTAGCGGTTTTGGGATTTAGAGGAATAGGGAAGTTGGATGGGGGTGGGAAGTTGTGGAATGTTAGAGATTCCTCTGACTTGCTGAGGGTTGAAGACTGGCGTTTCTTCCAACATGGTGAGAAATATCCCGAAAGTCCAGAATGGTCCAGCGTTGATAAATCTCACGATGATTGAGATGCCAGGATGGTGTCCTATCCACGATGGTGGCTTCCTGTACTAGTGAAAAAAGTAAATCTTTCGCCCAGGTAATAAATGTTTCTCGTTTCCGAGTTGATTAGGTGAAGAGGTGATAAGTAGTGGAAGTTTTCAACTTGAAGTTGCGTTGAAAGTTGGCTAATGAGGGGGTTAGGATGTTGAGAGGTCTTCTCAAGTTGTTTGACCGCGAGAGAAAGGAGATAGTCCACGATTGGAGTTATGTTTGCACTGTCATACAAAAAGGTGTTGGGAAAGTAGTGTCCGTCAGGTTTCCTGTACACTCCTGTACAGGCCCTTAGGATCTTTCTTTCGAGGGCGCTGATTTGCTTCATATAGGATGGCGAAATGGTGTGCCAGATGGGGAAGCAATAGCAGATGATTATTATATTATTTATTTATATTATTATATTATATTATGATTATTGAAAGAGACACCAAGATATTTGGTGTTCTTTGACGGCTGGAGCTTTTCGTTATGACTTCAATTTCGATGTTGTTGGCTCGTGTGGCGAGGTTGAGTCTTCCCCTTGTGGAGGGGTTTCGGATGCAAATAATTTCAGATTTATTAAGGTTAATTTTGATGCCCCACTTTCTGTAGAACTCATTGAGTTTGAGGACATGCCGCTCCACTTTGGTAGCAGCGAAATTGGATGACATGGAGTGGGCGTACGTAAGGGAGTCATCAGCATAAAGTAGTGTGGTGGAATTTGAGTCGCTGGCAGGCTGGTCATAGGTGAAAAGATTGAAGAGAGTTGGTCCGAGGACCGAACCTTGGGCGACACCAGCACTGACTGATGTTGCCTGAGATTTGACATTCTCAATTTCTATGTAGAAATTCCGGGATGACAGAAAGCTATGTGTAACCCGGGTGAGATAAGGCGGGAACTCGAGGTTTATAAATTTGAATATTAGCCCGTTTGTCCAGACTGAGTCAAACGCTTTCTCTACATCAAGGAAGAAGCCTACTGTCTGCTCCCTTTTGTTGAGGGCGTTTGTAGAATCAGAGAGGAATTTGAGCAAAGCGTGAGAAGTGGAGTGCTGGGGCTTGAAGCCGAATTGGGTATCTTGCCTGTTATTTAGGTCGAGGCAGGTATTTTCAATGTGTTGGCAGACTATTTTTTCGAAAAGTTTGCCCAGGTTGAACAGAAGATAGATTGGGCGGAACTCATTAAGGTTTTTCGAGTTTCCTTTTTTGGGAATTGGAACTATGCGCGCGGTTTTCCAGACGTGAGGAAAGTAAGAATTATTGAGGCAATTATTGAAGATAATTGTCAGAAATTCTATGGCGACAGATGGGAGATTTTTGATAACTTTGTTTGGAATGTTATCTGGGCCGGCGGACTTTTTACCTCTGAAAGTCCCGATTAGGCCAAAAACGTGAGCAGGATTTGAAAAGATGCTTAAATCATCCGGATTTGAGGACGTGTTTGTGGAATTAAAGATTGTGGCGGAGGATCCCACTGCCTGTGCAGTGAAGTCATCAACGGGCGAGTCTACAATGGTCCTAAAATTTGCATCGCTTAGAGATGAGTTGTCTTTGAAAGTGGATTGAAAATATTCCGCGAAGGTGTTGCATTTTTCGTGAGGAAGGTTGTAAGCGTTTGAGCCACTTAAGATGGTTTTGGGGAGTTTTGATTTCCTGTTGCAGATCCTATTTATGTACTGAAAGCAGTGTGGACCGGGTTCAATGGAGGCCAGTTTCTTCCTAAACTCTTTATCGAGAAACATTTTCGTTTATTCCTCAATAATTGTTGACAAGCAATTAATTTGCGATAACACGGTTCTGTAGGCTGGGTTGTGGCTATTAAGGGTTCGGTGAAAAATACGGTTAAGTATTTTTTGAAGTTTCTGTCTAAATTTATATAATATTTGCAGTTGAGGCGGGAGATTTTTGTATTTGTAGTGTTTGTTCGGCACTACACTGGAAAAGAAGCGACATTTCCTTCAATGGCGCTGTTGAGGAAGTCAATGTGGAAGTCAATTTCCAAGTTCGTGAGATTCCGTTGCGAGTCTGGGAGATTTCCTGCGAGGAATTGAGAGAGCCTGTCTTGAAATTGTTGCCAGTCAACGTCTTTGAGTGAGGTTGGGGCTTGAGGGTCAGAAGTCAAAATATTTAAGGGTTCGCTGGGGGTGATTGAGATTTCAACTACCAAGTGATCAGATTCAGCCATATGCGCTGTACAAACGTAATTTGAGAATTGGGGAAGGAGATTAATAAGATTAGAGGTTGCGATGTAGAAGTCAAGAATTGACCCAGATCGCGGGAAGGTCGGAGTATCCTGCGAGACGACGACGAAATCATGGGTGATGTTAAAGAGAAGCCAGTCATGTACTGCCTTGCCTGACGGACTTACGACAGTCATTCCACAACGGGTGCCTGGCGTTGAAATCACCCCCAAGCACCGTGTAAGTGAAATTGTCCGAGATTCAAGCAATACTGTTCATGTTATTCTGGATATCAGCTCCTGTGGCGTGGCATCTATTATATAGGGCGATTAAGAGAAGAGACTCGTTGTCACGTAGCTCTAACTTGACGGCAGTGCATTCCATATTGGAAAGGTTACTTATTTTCACCTCTTCGAATTTAAGGTTTTCCTTAATGAGAAGGGCAGTGCCTGGGGTGGTGTCAGATTTGTCCTGACGGACGAAGCTGTAGTGCTCAAAAGCTAACTAATGTCTCTCAGTGAGGAGAGTTTCAGAGAGGAACATAAACGTGGGTTTATGCTCAATGAGGAAGATATGTAATGTGGTGCTGCTCTTTTGCTGTTTTTGCTGTGCTTTACCAGCGAATTGCAGTTAAGTGTCATGATTTTCAGCTTGCTTATGTAATTGCCTAGACATAATCCAAATGCAAATTGAAAGTAAGTGCTTCTTTTTCCGAGATGGAAGAGAGCTTCCTGTATTTAGGAAGGAAATTATTGATTTTGCCCATAAGGACGAAAAGGTCGCAGCAAAATAGAGACTTGGCTTCTTTGGTGCAGAAATCGTCAATTTCAGACACTCTGGGTTTTCTAGGAGCTGCCTTGGGGGCGGACCTAGGTGCTGCTTGGGGCTTGGGAGCTGTGGGTTTAACAAAATTGTTATTATTAAACGTGTTTTTAGAGATTACCTGGGCGAAAGATTTACCTGGTTGCACGTAGTTCCTTGTGGCTTCCTTCACGAAGTCGTCACGTTGGCGACGCTCCTCTCGGTCTTCTTGGCGCGTTGTTGTACTACCTCCTTGTACTTGGGGCAGCCTCTGTAACTGGCTGGATGTCCTTCACCTACAGTAGCAGCTGGATGTCCTTCACCTTTACAGTTGATGCAGTATGGGGCACCTTCCTTCTCGTTATTCTTCTCGCATTGTCCTGGTAAGTGTACATTTTTACACTTCACGCATCTGTAGTCGACAGCGCAGTTCCTCGCGACGTGGCCGAAAGCATGGCAACGCTTGCACTGGGAGATTCCAGAAGCACGGTACTTTTCACAGTAGATAATTTGGTTTTGTAGGCGATTTGTTGTCATTATGTATTTTAAGTCATAATTTCCACCGAAATTTATGATGAAGGAATTTGATTCCTTAGTTCTGGGCTTTTAAAATGTACGACCGAGTTGATTATAAAACCACGAAATTTTCCCTCGAGTGCTGGCTTAATAACATCCTCTGCGTGGTATGTGTGCTTCTTCTTAGCAGAAGTGTCATCGTCCTGTAACACTTAAGCGTAAACGTGTACCTCTGCACGCCTATGTACTTGATAATGCTGAATAGCGTCTTGTGGTCGTCCTGTGAGATTGGCTTGATAATGCACTTGGTGCCCTTTGCCGTCTTGATGAGAAATTTGGGTCTGCTTTCTAGCTTATCCAGCTTGCTGTTGAACGCTCTGACGTTCAGATTCTGGCATACACTTGGTGGGGGTCTCACCGCCTTTACTACCTGGGCCGCAGTTTCTTTGGGTTGGATGTCAAATTCCTTCCGGTTTCCGAAAATTTGGTAGAATCCACCAGTGTTCTCCTCCCTGGTTGGTTGCTGCTTCGATCCTGATGGCTTCCTCTTGGCTGGAGTTCCATGATACACTAAATAAGGTGTCCTTTATCATCGCAATTCGTTTTCACTCACTTGTATGTGTCTCTTTCACAATGTGTTATTATCACAACACTTAACACTAGATGATTTCGTTTAATAGTATGTGTCTCTATCACTTTACTAATAGTATATGTGTCTGTATTTGAATAGCACACACTAGCTAGCTTACACATCTACACGGGCCCACGCGCACCGTGACTACGTGAATGCCGTCGACAAAAACTGTGTAAGTGAATGATTATTTATTTCCAAATTGTTTTCACTTTGGCTATACCACACTGACTGAAGATGAAATGCTGAATAAATAATGAAATGCAATATTTGAAAAATTCGGCTGCCATTTATAGAAACTAGACACCCGTATGCACCTAATGACTGCAATAAAATTTACAGCCATACCCTCAATTCCAAGAAATTCGAGCATTTGGCTTGAAAATGAAAGTGAGCAATTTTTTTTGCACAGCACTGTATATATTAAGTGAGTTTTCGCTATCCAATTGTTAATTTCAATGCCCACTAACATTTATATTAAGTCCAACCGGGCAGAAGTGTGAGGTGCACTAAGCGCCACTCTAGTGATTAGAGAATTTTGTGGAAAAATGTAAATACAGCTAACAGTTTTCAGGGAGCGGTAGTGTTTTTATATTTCTCTCTTCACTCTCATGCCCCCCCCCCCCTTGGAATGGTTGACTAGGTCCGCTCCTCTACTCTTACAGGTCATCATAGGGAGTATAGGGATATTGTAAACTTTTGCCCGCAATGTCGCAGGGTGGATGTGGCATGGCAGTGATGAGGACAAAGGTACATAACTGCTGTAAGGGTCCCTTCTGGACCGGATTGTGTGCTTGGCTTTTTGTGCATGCACGAACTTTGTTTTTGTATATGGGCTGTGACAGCAGCAGGTATTTGGTATACTCACCCAAAAACACTCCCGCATTAGCCGAGGTGATAGCGTGCTGCCCTATGCTAACGCTGCTCACAGAGTGACCTGTCAGCTCATGCTTACAGAATGGACTTCACGTCCAGTATACTCACTTGTATGTTTCCATAACAGCTAGTCAAAGTTACAAAGCTTGGTATAATTATATTTAAATGTCTTGAAGATTGTGCAAGTTATATATGTATGTTCCAAGAAATATTCAGGCTTAACTAAAAATATTAGAGAAGCAACCCAGAATAACGTTTCGGTATGCACTTACATGATCATATCATCGAACGAATACAGCAGATAAACGCCACATTCAATTTACGAGAATAATTATTATGGTCTAGCGTTAGGAGAACAAGGCGTGAAAAGCAATGTAATCAAAGTTTTTACTATCCCAAGCCTAAGGCTTGAGTCTTCGTAAGGCACCGTAAATATTATTTAATATTTCCTATACTTGGTCGAAATACGTCATATCTGAGCTGAGCATCACATTAAGATACTTAAAATGTAACATATCTGATGAATTCCTAAAAACCGGATGGAAATCAGGAGGCTCTAACCCCCTCTTGTTACTGATTGTATAACTAGTTTTACTGGTATTTAACATGAAATTGTTAGCGATATAACACTCATGTATACATTCAAGGTTCATATTTAAATGGCAAAAATCATCCTTCGAAATACCAGCAACCTAGGAAAACCTGCACAAAATCGGCTTACAGATACGTTAACGTTAGGTAAACCATTCATGTACAGGCTAAATAATAATTGACCCAAAATGGAGCATTATGGTACACGGCACCTAAGCTTTATCGGTTAAGACTCAATTTCCAACTTTAGTTATGTATGATGTCAATTTACGCACTAGGTGCAAGCAACGATGATGACAACACTAAAAATTCATTTAGAACTGGTTCAAATCTTAAAATTTTTAACAGGAATAGTTGATATTTACAGTGTACATGAGCGTGCGTAATACAGGTAAAAAAATTACGAAGGGATGGTAGCAGCACCGACAAGTAATAACATATAAGCAAGGCCCTTAGTCAAATGTGATTCCACCCAGATCATATTAACCGTAAAGATTAACTGACAACTCTTGGCTAACTTTAGCGAACAATGAATTGAACCGACAAAACTTTTTTATTGACTGCAATCATTTTTCTTTTGCTCATTTTCATTTGAAAACTGACGTAGAATGAAGCAATATTTGTTTTCAGTTGAGTAAATTGCACTGACATATATATGATGGACCGCTGATACTACTAAAAACGCTTAGATTATCATGGGATCACTTTTTTACAGTACTTAGTCTCTTTTTGGTTTAGGAATTCTTGATGTAATAGGAGATAAGCTTCCAATAAAAATAATAATTTTGAATATATTTGGAATTTTTTGAGCTTGTAACATGACTATTAAAGCGAAAATGAACCTTGAAATTAAGATAGTTCTCACACCCCTGCCAACAAAAGTGGAATATGAAATAGAAGATCAAGCAGTCTATGTTATACATGTCAGTGGTAAATTGTTGGAATGAAAGGAACGATTGGGGATTTATAGATTGGATGGATTGGTTGGATAGGTTTTATATATAAGGGCTTGTTTAGACAGCATAGTTTTTGCGGGCCACGCACGCAAATGGATAGGCAAGATGGGTGTGCGAGGTAACACTGCACACCTCCCATACTAATCCATTTTCGTGAATGGAGCGCAAAAAATGTACCATCTAAACTAGTCTTAACAATTTATTTGAGCGAAGATGAGCAATAAGTATTAATTTTTTCTTAGAAATTCACTTTGGTGGGTGAATGGAGTTTTTTTCAGATACAATATGTGCTTTGATGTGTGCCGTTGTCCGCCGCCAACAATGCATAGTTCAGGCCGAGATATCGTTGATTTTATATTGGGGCAATACAATTTTTTTCACTTCGTAGCAAAGACAAAAACTTCTTGAATACTGTAGAACATGAATTTCGCCATAGAAAGATATAAAACTATGCATATGAGAACAAATGACATAGAAAATGTAAAGAAATTCATTATGATTTTTTTTATAATATAACAACTGATATGTTATCGCTGGAGTCACTGGAGGTATATTTAAGAACACAAAGCCTAACATCGTGTGAAAGAAGTAGAAAACTCAAATAATGTAATTAAATTTTACAAGTATGAAGTATTTTTAATATTTTGTGCCCCATTTTGGTATGCTTTCAAAGTGTTTCGCCAATGGAGAGAGGAATTTGACCGGGTGATAGATGAGGTTGAGACAATATGGATAAATTCAGCCCAAACAGTTTCCTTCTTTAAATAATTTAAATAGGATTTTTAAGAAAAAACAAAAAAGACAAAATATAATAAAAGTTTTACCAAATATATTTGTAACAAAACGTTATAAAATTTAATAAGTACTTTGTCTAAATTCACAGATTTCAAAGAGTATTTTTATTAAAAATGTATAAAAAGTATTAAAAATTTTATATTATGCTTATATATAGTTGTTTAAAATAAATAGTGTACTTATGAAACTGCTACACATACATATGAACTAAGTGAGCAAAAATAGGATTTACTATTTTTCATGTTTCCTAGCCAATTCTACAGATAAATAAATATTATTTAATCAAGTAATGTAATGATATATTTTTGAATTGCTTTTTCTTAGGAATTAAGATTTGATCTTAATTTTTATATGCGAATTGATAATGAATTGACTTTACCTAATGTGAAATGTATTATTTTAAAACAAGTAAAAAAGCTAAAATTAGTGTAAGACCAATTCTTTTGATACCCTAGATGAATGCCCGTATAAAATTTCGTATGGTCACCGATCTGTGCAAGTTTGATTTTTGAAGTAGTTTTTCGCATATACTTCTAATTTCTAAACTTAAAGCCTTTACCATATCTTCTTCACTGTTAGAACTCGTATTCATGTCTAAAATACGAAAAATATATTCATAATTTGAGTTTTGAAAGCTATTATACGCAGGTTTATAATATCGCTCCGAAAATAGCTAGGAGCTAGCTGTAGGCGGAAAAATTAAAAAAATATTTCACCCCAGCTGGAGCAAAAAAATTGCCAATTAGAGGATAAACTCTATAGCTGATTTTACCGAAGAGCAAAATATTGTATATCTCCACTGAGATGCTCCAGATACGGGGCAAAAATATTAAGCACCCTAAGTCAGAAATACGTGAAATTAAAGGTTTTCAATAAATCTTTATTTTAAAGCTTAGGATTTATTAAAAAAGTATAGATATGTACCTTTATATTGCATATGATTTCCTGTGCCAATACATGTCTACTATGTCTCCTTAAGTATTTACTTTAATTGCCTTTCTAAGGAACTACATATATTATTTGTAAGCAAATAGCTCAAAATCAAGCTTGGGGTTTTTTTCACAAACTCCAAGCGGAATGGATGTGGTGCGTGTACTTTAAATTAGATGGAATTTTGCTCAAGAATGAGCTAATCAATAGGAAGTTTAAAATATAATGCTGCGGAAGGAGTGTTATTTTCATAGCATCACGTCTGGTAGGATTGATTTTTTAAGCCCTGCATACCTTTAAAATGAGCAGAATGTTCAATAAAAATGACAGTCCAAGAGAGTTTCATAATTTCATTCAACATGAATACCAGCCAGAGAAGAATATCATAGACGGCGCGCGATACGATTAAGACTGTTTTTGTTTTCGTGCTCACCTCACCGTGCAAAAATTATACCTTGTTAACGCACAAGTTTTACGCCTGCATAATGGAGAACAGGCGATCACGCAACTACACCGTCTAAACTAGCCCAATGAACGTAAAAGAAAAGCTGGGCAAATTTATCAATCTTCTTCAAAATGGGTTAATCGAAAAACAACACTAAATATGCTTATTCGTTTTTGGTGGGGTAATACTTGATTCACTTGACGTGACAAGCGAGAATTGATGTCGAGAGAGGGCTCTTACAAGCTACATGTCGTTTCAGAAGATAAATACCCGCTAATTTATATGAAAAATATCGTAAAAATTATTTACAATAAGAAGTATTGTTTCATGAAGTAAACCAAAGCTCAGAAAGATTATGTGTGTAAATATTTATGAGGAATGGAAACATCTCCTTCAAAAATGAACTTAATCGGAGAATAGACAACGCATTGATTGCCGAAGTTGAAGTCATTGAAACCATTGTCGCCGCATTTGCAAGTAAAATAAAATATATCAATATATGAAATAAGGACGTTCAAATTTATGAATTTATTTAAGTTGCAAAGGGATTTAACCCGGATTGAGTCCACCATAGCTTAAGGAAATAGACATTCGACTTGATCCGCAATTGTCGGAACAATATAAGATTGAAATTTTGTAGCTATGGAGCTAATAAACTAGAAACGGGACAGCTTCGGAACAAAAATATGTAGATGAGTTAGAGAAAGCGCCATTACAAGAAATGGATATAAAACTACAATTATATAAAATCATTAGACATCAGCAATATAGAGCTTAAAAAGAATTTTAACGAAAACGAGAGTAACGACATTAGGTAATTAAAGTGGAGTATAATTATTTGTTTTTATAACTATTCAGGAAATGTCATTAGATTAGGATCGCAGAAATTTGATTTTTTGAAGAAATTTCGGACAAAAAGAAGATTTAAGAATGCTATATATTTTTCAATTGGATTATTTCATATTGAAAATGTAGAAAGAACAGTAGATTCCAGTAAGTATTTACTTTAAAGAGCAAAAGTTCATCGAGATAAAAACTGAATACTATTGACGGAGTGTAAAATCGTGTAGGGAGTTAGGAAGTATGAATTGGATCGAAAACAACCAAAAAGTAGCTGCAGGGCATGAATTTCAACAAAATGTAAAACAATCTGCACCATTGACGCAGGGCCTAATCAGAAGTCGGTTTTTCGGTCTGGCCCAGCACTTTTAGATTTCTAAGAAATTCGGGCGAAATTATCGATAACGGCAACGTTCCGTACTTTCTAACTTCTAAGAAGATTTGTACAACATTTCTGATACCGGCACTGAGCCCGCGAATTTCTAACTTGGATTACATTGCCGATACCAGCAATGATCCCGCACTACCAGGAAAAGAAAAATGTTTAATTATGAAAGTAATGATGAAATTAGAGACGAGGCAGAACAATTATTAAAGTAGATTTTTTTTTAAATAAAAGATTACTCTATTGGATCTTTAGGATCAAGGTTTGAACAGTACAAAAATTATAATGAAATTTTTGGTTTTCTGAACAATATAAGTGATTTAAAACAAGTTTGTAATGATATACATATAAATTTACAGGATGGCGAGAGTGCTGATATCTACGGTTTAAATCTATTTCGCGATCTTATATAAGTCAAGGAAGATTGGAGACCCTCGCAATGTTATCTAGAGAACAAGAAATAAGCAAGCAAATTACTTGTAATAGAACAACTGGAAATACAAAATGTTGTAGGAAGAGGCAACAATTAACAAGTAAAAAGGCTAGAATTGGTCCAAGACCAATTTTTATGACTAGTGAATACTCGTATGTCGTTTCGTATGGTCACCCATCTGTGAAAGTTTGGCTTTTGAATGGTTTTTTGCATATATTTCTATAACGGTTCATCAGACAGAAAAAATGATTATAACCAATTATAGAATTTCACATTCTGAACAACTTTTCAGTACATTAAAACCGTATAGGACTGATCGTTTTCACAGTATACATAAAAATCCTAAATTTGAATATGGCAACACCAAGAAGAGGTTGACCAATCTAGTCCTTTTTTGAAACTATATTTACTATTTTTATGAAAACACTATACTAAATTTCAGCTATCTACGCTGCGCGTTCTCAGGTAGTGTCCAAATATGTACTGAAGAACGAATTTTTGTATGGCACCTCTACAAGGAGTTACCCGATTTGTCCCAATTTCGAAATTAAATTTACTTTTATTTTTAAAGCCAATATACAAAATTTCAGCTCTTAAGTACACACGTTCTCGAGTTATCGTGAGGACGGACGGATAGACGGACATGCAAAAATCAAAATAACTTTTAATATTATGCGTGGGTGTCCAACCCATTTTCGCTCATATCATTATTACTAGGTATTCCAAACGGAATGACAAACTTAGTATACCATATGATTTCATCTAGGGTATAAAAATTAAATCAATTTATGAGGCACTTTGTCGACTATATACATGTATGTAAACTCATTATGATTTTTAGATAGACACATTTTTTTGCAAATATTTTGGTACGATATTTTACTGCGGCTGTGAAAACTATGTAACTCTTATGAAGTGAGATTTACCCCGAATTCCAAATTTCCAATAAAAATTATTTTTAGAAATACATCCCGAATCTTGAAAATTTTGTTAAAAAATATCAATCATATTTTGCACCGATTGGTATCTGCGCAATGTATTAAACACTAATTGAGTTGGAAAAGCCAGGAATAGAGTCTATGTCCACCAAATGTTGAAAATTTCCGTCCCAATTTGAAGAGAACGTGTGAATAACTTGATTTAAACAATTAAAAGAGAATTACATATAATTGATGAAGGGAGCCTGGACGTACAACAATTTAAAGAAAAAGAATTGAATTTTTAAGATTTAACTAGTCCTGCAACTTGACTTTAAATATTCATAAGAAAATGATTTCAGAGAGCAAACTTTAAATACTTATAAAATATTTCTATGAATCGTCTACATTATAAGATTTTGTTGTATTTTGTATTACTCACAAAAGAAATCACAATTGTAGAACATTGTGCGTAATTCTCGACTTTAAGACAGAATTCCATATTATTAATATTGTGCAAGAGTATCTAATACTCACAGTTAGTCATTCTAATATTTAAAATATTAATTACTTGGCACTGAAATATCAACAAATTTTTTTTTACAAAAGCTGTATAATAGCTGCGTTTAGTTATTTAAATATTTTTAATTCTTATTTAACAACTACCATTACTTTTCAAAATAACATTTACAACTTTTTCTTGGCAAAATGCATTCTGCGTAAAAAGTGAGCATTTTGTATGAAAATAAAATTTAAAAAATTTAATACTGTAAACTACTTTAATCCTCTTAATTTTAAAACTGTCACTTGAAGATCCCAGTCGTACTTTTGAAAGGCTCCTACTGATTCTTGAAGGCTAAGCCCTACCGAGCTCAGTATATTTTGGAGTTTGATCAATTTTATGGCTTTATGAACATCCCATTCAATAAATTCTAGTGTAGATAAGCATCTTTCTGGAGAAGCCTGTAAATAAAATAGAATTAACAAATTTAAAATTTTGTTAAAAACTAAAATTTTGCACTATAGTATTTTATAATATATATTCCTTGTATATTTTTGCAAATAAATTACATATTAAATACAAATTATGTATGTATTTCCTAGCAAAATATTAAGCAATTTATGTAAGAGAGTCTGAATTAATTATTGTCAACTTAGAACTATTAGCCAGAACATTTTCGAAAGTCGATTAAAAAATCAAAGTTTGCACTAATCTGTTCTGTTTTTTATTAAGCATTTAATTAGTGATTTATTATTTAATTTGAATATTACATGTAAGACTACTAAGCAAGCATATATTGATCTGCAAACGGAGAAATGATATATTTTTATCGGGCTTGTTAAAAATCGATTAGAAGCCAAAATACATATGTAGCGGAAAGCACCTAGCCTCAAATTTTAGCACCTGAGGGTTGTGTGCACATTTTGGTACGGAGTAATTGTATAATACAATAAATATCATATCTCTCATCTTTTTGGCTTCAAAATAAAAATATAAAAATGATTTTAGAGTTCCTAAAAAAAACAAACACTATTATTGCTAAAACAAATCTTTCTTTCGGTATTGCTGCATTTTTGAATTGGGACACCAACGTCTTTTTGTGTCAAACTGTGAGATACACATCAGTGATATGAGCCATATGGTATGAAACATATTGTTCAGCAATGATAAATGGGAGAACATACGAAGCAAACCATGAGTTACGTACTCATCACTCATCAGAGCTTAAAACCGATTCGATTTCAGTAGAATTTGCGATTTTTTTTTACTTTTCTAATATTAACTCAAAAAATATGATAACGAAATCTGAAATTATTATTGTAAACGAAATGTCGGAGTAAATGTTTTGAAATCCTATATTACCAATTACTATTGATTCCATCAGATGTTAACTACAGGAAATAAAAGTTAAAATTGGGGTTTAATGTTTTTGTTGTTTTTGGCCTGATATTTATAAAACGATAGCGATCTTAGATATTGCCTACATTCTGTATTAGATAACAGACTCCGGTTTAATGAAAATAACTTGTAAATGACTTCCACAAAAATATCATCCAGAGAGAGAAGAAAGCTATGCTAAATAAAGCTTTGGATGCATCAATTGCTTCAAGTACATCAATTCTAAGTAATAGTAATATACTACGTTAAGAAAATTCGAAAGCCTTAAATGAGGTGGCTTGAAAGAATTACAAGGCCCTTCGGCGGGATCGATGATTTACAGCAATACCTCTAAGATTGTACACCGCAGGATTAGATTAAGTAGGGAAGAGCTAAAACTTTAAAGGGCTACCAAAAATAAACAAGCTTGATAATTTTCAAACAACTTATTTGCGATACATTTCTCAATTTAATTCTAGATAAATTTTATTCAAATAAATCGAAAATGTTACTTACATCCTTTCCTAAAACTTTCTGCATAATTCGAACCTCATCAGAATCAACACCACGTTCACGTCCTTTAGGTTTTTTATCAGAAAACTCTAATAAATCTTCGCAGCTAACTGAATTCGAGTCCTTAAATCTCATTTCTTCCTCGCGCAAGGCATCTTCCTCATTGATTTCTTTTTCCTTAGACTCATATTCCAGATTTGTTTCTTTTTCCTCCACTTGACTTGTTTGATTCATTGCTATGTCCACATTTTCTCTTACTTTATTGAAGAGTGCATGATTAGCGAGTTCGTTATCAGGTTGCAAATATTTCGGGTGCTTTTGAATAAATTCATCCCTTTTTCTTTCCAAATCCAAATTTCTTAGTTCGTCTTCATTGACATAAAGGCCTGAGATTTTTGAGCTATCGAAATCAACTTCTTTGGATTTATGGTATTCTTCTTTTTGTATCGCAAATGGACAGAATCCATCGACTACATCTGGAGAAGAGACAACGTCTACTTTGTTGAAATCGTCTTCTAAAATTGATTCGAAATGCAGTGAAGCTGAATCAGTGTTGTTCTCATTTAAATTAATCTTGATATCTTCAATATTTTCGTAAGTACGACAATTTGAATCGTATATCTTACTGCAGGCAGACGCCAACGTACTAATAATCTCTTGAGTTACTTTTTTTACTTTTGTACATTCATCTTTGTTCTCGTTGTTGCATTTTATGTTGTAGTTATGCTTAGATAGATGATTCAGGTTTTGATCAGATTGCGTTCCAGGGAATGGTACTTGGGGTTGTTCATCTACAGGAGTAATTTCAGTTACTTTGTTCAGGGTTCTTTGAACACCATATGCAGGAATAATGAGGGGATGTTTTCGTACATGGCGTTTTTGATTGGTTTGCATAATTTTAGTGCGATCTCTGGGTGGCAAAGGTATAGGATTGTCTGTAGAATCACTACAAGATTTCCCTTGTAACTTTTTTCGGTTAATGGATTTGTTTTCGGGAAAAGTATATGAAGTATTTGTCATATAGCTGGGACTTTCACACATATAATCCTTATCACCTATTTCCGTACTATTATTTTGTGGATTTGTATTCTCATCTTCCAAATTTGATAGTAATTTTGGTCGTGGCCGACCAATTGGAAAGTTTTTATCTCTAAGTATTCTGAGTGGACTTGAATCTGCAATATCGCTTTTCTTTATTTTATTAGTTCCGCGATAAGGTAAAGTAGTAGGTCTTGGAGCTTGTTGAGAAGGCGCACAAAGATCTTGATCATAATGACTCTCAATTTCCAATAAACGCTTTGAGCAAGTGCCCAGATTAACCAGCTTTCTGGGTAGAGTTTTGGCTGCAGCTAGTTTAAATTCATTCGTATCAAATTTTCCTATTATTGATGTTGACTTTCTTTCAATCAAGCTATTATATGCTTCCCGACCTTCTTCAGTGATTGAGCTCTGAAAAAAAAAACGATGATGGATGGAGATGGTTGGGATCGGATGTTAAAAGCCGGGATTTTGGAAAGGGTGAAAACAAAACAAAATTAATAAAAAACATCAATAAAACAAAATACTTACAAATATATAGATAGAAGTTGGAATAGTATGTACCTCACCATTGGAAAGAAACTTATGAGTCAGAATTATATGTAAATATACTCAAAATAAGTGTTTTTTTTTTGTGATTTTGTTAAGTAAATCAATCAAAATAACAGCAGACTTCATATAATTTAAATTAAAAGACCGTAATTCCTTTATTGTGAAGACAGTGCAAGATAGTTTAATTACAATGATTTAACCACCTTATAAAAAATCGCTTTAAATGGATAAATAGCATTGTATGCATTTGGAATCATTCAAGTCCATGTCAAATTAACAATTGAGCCGGTGAGAATCATAGTGGCGTATGTCAATAATGTTCAAGACCAAATTCTTACTTGAAGTAAGTGAAAATTAACAGTTACAGCTACTGATGGCAGTGTTTCATTGTCATTTTCAACAAAAGATGTCTATACTTTTTATGGATGGTGTGAAACTTCAATTTACTCTAAACTATCCAAACTTGACTTACGCTACTCTGATTCTCACCGGCTCAATTGGTAACGACAATTTGCATTTTACTGACTTACTGGGATCTTTTAGATAAATTTGTGTTTAATGACTATATTTGTTAAGGGGAGGTTACCGCCGAGAGGCATGAAAAATGCATGAACTTTGGATTTTTTTTACATCAAATAAATACTTTTGGAAATGGGTTTTAACGTATTTTATTCTTCTATCAATGGAGAGTAAATTCTAATTTTATTTATAAAAAAAATTCAAATGGCGGCTCCAGCACCCATCAAACAAAACCGTGCACGGCGTGTTTTGGTCTCCAAAGCTCTGCCAATTCATTCGAAACAAATAGGGTTGAAAATGATTAAACTTGCTAGCCGTTTGAAAAAAAAACATTTTTTGCCCATTTTTTCTTCTTCAAAGGACGAAAAAACTATTTGTAAATAAATGTTTGACAAAAATCGCTTCCTGATGCCCCCCCCCCCCAAATAGAATTTCCTTTTAATTGCACAAAGATTCATGTGAATCGGTTCATCCGTTGAAGCTGTAGAGCACCCCGCGCGCTGAAAAATTTTGTTCCCAAAAAACTCATATAAAGTTTAACATAAAAAATCGTTGACAGCTTACTCCAGCTATTCCAGCACTATACAGTGGCCCTTCTTCTTCCTTGAAGAACTGATTATGCTGAATCTGAAGGTTAACGGCTTCCCGAAATTTATGATGGTACCGGGTAGCGGGAAAAGGTCTACCCAGCAAACGCGCCCCGTGCAGCTCAGTTACCCGTTTTCTAGCCGGCGGTTCCGCACTCAACAGGCTGTGAATTCTACAATACCTTAGATATGAAAATATTCTTTTACCCACGTGTTCTAAACACTTTAAGGATGATAATTATGTAAAAAAAATCGAATTTTTCATTGTCATGAACGGTAACCTCCCCTAAGTAGAAATGTAATTTTGTAACCTTTTCGGGATGTAGTCGAAAGATATCTAAAACTGTTTTTTTTTATTTTTCCCAAAAACAGTTAAATGGTCATAATTAAGATCTCCGAGTGATTGTTTTCCAGCAGGCTTGCAATTTTAAAGACTTTGTAAGGCAATTGTGAAGAATATTTTTGATTAATTTTAAAATTAAGTAAGAGATATAAAGAGCTGCTAGTTTGTAATAACATGAGAAATTGCTACTGCGACAAAAAAATATCCATTTGGAAGTTAAGTGTGGATGTTTTTTCCAACAATTACTAACGATACTACTTTAGTTATCTAATCAATTCAGTGTTAATTTTCAAAATCAAAAGCACGAGGCAAGTGAAGCCTGCGTCGTTACCCTTAAGTTTACTTACTCAACGAAATACTATCGCCACAATAGTGTATAAAAATTCTGAATCGAAAACTCATATGTACATACAGATATATGCAGAATCAATTCAAATCCCAGCAACAATTTCACAAAAAAACTTGCCACACAAAAGAGTAGCTACATATAGAAATACAAAAATTTTCAAACAAACAGAAACGAAGTGCATAGCTGGCATTACAGTTACATTTTCGTTTAATATATTTACGCGTAGGAGGGGGGGGGGGGGGTCTATTGCCTGCGATATATGTAAGAATTTGATTTATATTGATAGTATCACATCATGTAGTATGTTTGATTTTCCTATGATGCGATTTATAGCAACGTTGCGATGTTAACATTCACTATTAGTTTTGGTTGGGGGAGAATTTTCGATAATAACTGCGAAAAAGTAGCAGTCTGCTACTTAGTATTACATCTCTAAAACTTAACTCTGACATTATTTTATACAAAAAAAAAAAAAAAATCATTTTGTATATCTTGCAAACAGAACTTAAAACCACATATAACTTCCAATAAGAAATACTTAAGAAAAGCAGTTCACAGCGCAGAAATATTCTTTTGGCCGGTGTAGTGTGTACAACGAAAAGAGGCAAGATCGTGCGAAGTTTCCTCGCGAATCCTCAAGAGCTAAGACATAATATGAAGCCGACACCAGGCGATGTGTCCACTTGCCACATACTTGACAAACGTAAATGCGCCGCATATGAGTCTACATTTTTCCTTAACACATCATCTTTCTAAGACGATTCTATAATAGGTTCCTGTACTTCGCGTGCAAAAAATTTCTGGGTAACAACTTACTCGTGTAGTGGGAGAAGAATGTAAAATGCATCAGAAAGGAAACGAACGCTTTTCATGCAACTTCGTGAAAAACAAGAGAAAGAAGTGTGGAATAACATTTGCGAATTGCGTATTGTTTAATTTTTTTTAACTTGTTGCACTCTTGCAAAGTCCCACGAGAGCATTGAATAGTCAAACCATCTTCTTTCGCATTTTCATTGCGTTTTAAGAACTTATTAAATGGGTAAAATGAAAAAGCTAGTTATTCCTTGATGAGTATTTCTTTATATGTTATGTTTAGAATTCTTAAAAGTATGGCATATTTGTTATATAAATAAAATAAATTTTTAATTATCTGCCTTTTATTACTTCAATAAAAATTTACTTTTACATTCAAAATTGATTTTAAACGTATTTGTTTACTATTTATTTTCAGTATACTTACAAAAGTATGTAAACGACGTTGCCATATTGATAAAGTAACTGTCACAATGTCACCTTCAAATGACTGTTTTTGAGTTTATTGAATACATAATATTATTTAGTGCTTTTGCACTCACAATAGTATATAATATTGTGACAATTTCTTTTCACGAAGACTTTGAAGTACCTTGTATGTATTAATAGTTTGTATTTAATTTATATAATGATGTAAGTATATATTTTACATATGCTAAATTTGTGCTTCTCAAGTATTTTTAATTACAGTTTATCACTTAAAAAAAAAAAACAAACATGTACTTAACAATAGACATAAAATAATTTACACTGTGTTTATACAAGATTTTTTCATATAAAATGCGAAATTCAGTTATCTGCAAGAATACACCCTTTTAAAGTTGTGAGCTTTGAGTAGACACTTGAATTCTGTAGAGAAAGATAGAGTGATCCTTGGTAACACAAGTTAGAAGGAAGCTGGACACTGGCTTGTGTTTACATAACAAGTAAAACGAGATATTGACATTGGTAAGTAACCACAACAAACCATTTGGAGAGTTTTGTAAATCCAATTAAAAAACAACTTTACTAATTAGAAAAGGTTATTATTTATGTAGTAGCCTTTGTCTCAACATTGTAGAAATATATCATTATTACCCACTAAGAGAAAAAAATTTGCGTCTGGTTATTAAATATTGACGGTTATTTAATAATTTAATTTGTCTGTCTACTTGAATAAATATTTTAGTTTTATTCAATTAATTTCTAAAGTTTTGAAAAAGTTATCAATAACAAAAAATTTGTCTTATTTCTACTGCAAATACTATGCTAACGTAATTGATAACCGGTTTATTGTGCATGTTTTTTATCAATCTGACCGCACCAAAGTCCTATATTGAAAAGTTGCTTAGAAAGCTGTCAATTTCATAGTGGTCTGTCAATTAAACGGTGTTCTATACATTATCCATAGGGCCAACCCAGACGAGAACTTTTTAGAGAAGGAAGGAATTTGGCTTAGACCTGCCATAACAATAATGTTCCTTCGCGCAGTTCTTTATATGATTACCGAAATTAATTATGTGCGTGTTCAATTAAGTCACAGTTTTTGATATAAAAAATAACTGTATCACGAATTTACAACACGTAATGATTATTAAATTATTATATAATCACCCCAAATCGCAGGTAAACATCTGTACAGCCGTCCGATGAGAAATTTCAGAAATTTTGCAATTTCAAAATGGCCGGCTTGCTGTAGTATTGTTATGCTGCCCGTACTCCCGATCGAAACTTGGCATTTGATATCCCCCCCCCAATACTTCCCGCCTGTAAAAAGTGCCAATATCCTCCCCTGTGGCTATGGCATATTGTTATGGTCACAGCCCACTCGGAGCACTATGCCCCGTGTCGCGTACTGCTGACACCTAGCCGACAGCGAGATAATGCGAGCCACACTGTGCACTATGCTGCACGGACGATCTGATTGACAGAACAAAAACCGGCGGGTTCGAAAAAAACAAAAGACGAAGATTGTGATGTGAAGGGAACAGCAAGGTGTCATTTGGGTTGTGAATAGTCTTTGAGGAGAGAACTAAAGGAGACGACATCCCATAGTAAAGTATATGTATGGCAGCGTAGCCAAAAATTTGATTTTGGCAGGATGTTTGACTGTCATTTTTTTTTAAACAAAGAGCCGCGAAGTGTGTTTGGCGCAGAGACGTAGTTACAAAAGGGATAATTTACTTTTTATAGGAAATCGTGAAAATACTTTTGTGGTAAATTCGGTTAATCCCACTGACATGCATGTATAAGTAAATTCGCAAATAATTTAAATATATCGTCAGTGAGAGCATAATTTCTGAAATCAAAACTGGTGCCACATGAAAGAGATCAGTCAGTCCATTTATACACATGTCAGTGGGTGGTGCGGAAGATTGTACGAAGTTTCTAAGAAATGTGTTTGAATTTTCGCGCCATTAATTTGTTGTGATATTTAAGGCATCAACAATTCTTAACGCCGCCTCTGGCACCTCGACAAAACAAGAAAAAGAACGATAGTTGCTACGCTTTTTTCATCAGATGTCGCCTCCTTTAGTTCCCACCTCGAAGTTAGTAAAATCAGAGAAGAATGCGAAATTAAAACAAAATCCGAGTTAAGAAAGGAAAATGAGGGATTATTGCAACCCAGAGCGGCTATTTCCTGTGAGTGGGAAAATAACAATGTAAAGGATTGCAGATTTAAAACAGATCCAAGTTAAAAGAAAGGATTCCTGTAACCAGCAGGGAAAAGGTGAAATCTCAATTTTGTTTCTGTTTCTATAACCAGATTTTAATGCCAGGAAAACGTTTCTGACTCCAGGTAACGGAGGTAGTAACCGGAAAAAGGAAGAAAAAGGAAAAATTTTCCAAGTCCTGTTTTCGGGCATAATACTGCTTTACTGCTTATCGCAGGCGTACACCGTGGAAGAAGTTCCCAGTTTTATTTATTTTTCCCGAACGGGAATCGAACCCACACTTGTTAGAATCGGTAAAAGATGGAGAATAAAAGAATTTTAAGAACTTTTATTTTTAACGATTCTAAATCAAATCATAAATACAAGAGTTCCCCGTCCGAGAAAAATAAATAAAATTGAATTTCAATTTATTTGTTCGCTTTCATCGTTACTGGGTAATGCCAGCTGAAAGCAAACGTAGCTTAGTAGGCTAGTTACAAATTAAGAAATACAAAGGGAAAATCATCTATACCGGTGAGTACTATATAACATTAGCTTTCATTAAATAACGAAAAGAACTGATTTTACAGGTGGGAACTTATATAGGTACATAGTTTGAAAGTTGACTTTTGATCTTTCTATATATACAAAGAAAAGAAGAGAAAGGGAAATGCTGCACATTTCCTAGCGTTTCTATGACCAAAGTCATTACCGCTTTTAAGTTTATGTTATCATATATTTAGGCATTAGATAGAGATATTTTATATGACGTTCTATGACCAAAGTCACTACTACTTTTAATTTTTACATGTCATATATGTATGCAAAATAATGGATTTCTCAAAGCATACGTGGGCGGGGTTGTCCGCGAAGGATGCAGGATTTAAATTAACCTGAAGGTATTACCTGGGCGAACAATTCTGTATTAAAAACTTCTGAATTAGTTACTTTTTCACCCACCTTCAGTCATTATGGTTTTGGCCAGGTCTTCGTCGTTTAAGAACGTCCACGGTTAAGATAGAGTAAGTTAGTTTGGGTCACAACAAGTCTAAAGAAAATAAAACTAAAATAAGAGTTGTTTGTGATGTAAGTGGAATTTTAATAGAATTTTGTAATGTAAATTTTAAATAATTTCTTAAAATGGTGAACCTCGTCAATTATCAAGAACGAAAACACCAAACCCAATCAGTCACCCTATACAGAAATGTAAACTGAACTGACAACGTCCCGGGTTACAAGTAGGGATAGTGAAAAATATTAGAGAAAAACTTGTAATTGCTCCAGAAACAATTTTAACGCGAGTTCAACAAAGCTAAAAACACCCAAGTTAAGGGAAACGCCAAAAGGAAAAAACGAAGAGAGGAACAATTTTAATTAAATCATTAAATTATCCCCGCTGAAGCCGTGTCGAGTTTTTTTTAAGGGAAAGAACAAAGGAAAAGTAAAGCAAAAAAAACCAAGTAAGTAGGTAAAGACTAGCGAAAGAAAATTTAAGCAAAAAAAAAAACTAATTAAAACAAAAATTTCTAAGTAGAGTACCCGTAAGGCATTGGTTCAGCGAAGGATGAAAACATCTGTAACTTGGCTTGTAAGAGCTACTACCAGAAAGAAAAGGAACAAAGAGAAACCGAAACGAAAACCGTCCGCGTAGTACACACAAATTCAATAAGGTACGGAATTCCGTGTAATAGTCCAAGCGAATTGAGAATTATTAAAACCATTCGTATTATTATAGTTATAGTTGGGGGGCGCATAGGAAGTGCTGGCACACGGTAATGTGATTAGGTCAATCCTCTTAACAGTAGGCACCCAGCAGCGAGTGTCGTGATAATCAGAGAAACCAGCAATTGCTCACGAAATTCATAACCAGCAAATCTCCGGAGGCCACTAATTTTGCAATTATTATAAATTGTTCACTGCAATAAAGTACAAATTAAATTACTATATTGCTATCATATAAATTTTTTTCCTTTTGATTCAATGATTATATAATTACTATATTGCATACATATTTTAACATTACTCATAGTATTCAGTTAAGCACGTTAGTTAATATATTACATTAATATCATTAGGATTGGAACTGTATCATTAGTTCGTAGTGCACGTATATCGATCTTTATGAGGACAGAATTTTTAGGTTAAGATATTAGTTTTCGTCTAAGGTTAAGGATTCTTGGAGCAGCCGAGTTATTACTGCTAACTAAGAAAAAGCTTAACCAGGTAGTCGTTCTACGGCCTGTAAAAGTAATAGATGTTACTAGAATTCCATAATATAATTCGGTGAACGACAGGACGTAACATTTGTATATTAAAAAGACAAAATGTTCTAATTTGTTATTTCATCACACAACCCATTAATTGTCAACAAAAACATTTTTTAGCTTTTGCTATATACCGGAGAATCCCAAAAAATTCTTTCTTGAACAAAATTAAGTTTAACCCGGTAAAAAGTCCAAAAGAGTAATCTTTTTATTTATTAAAAAGACAAGAATTTTATTGAATCCAAGTTGTAATTTACCCTGAATTTCGAATTAGTTCACAACTTGTAGTATGTAATCGTGAAATTTTTAGTATCTCCAGTCGCGTGCAAGACGTAGTATGAAGTACTACTACTGGAGCGAACTATGTTCACAGCGAAAAACCCCGCTGATACTAGACTACTAAGGAATTGTACACTGTAGTTGTTCGCTAGATTATAAGGGGTAGGGTAGCCAGTAAATGTACTGCGTGTTGTAGCTAATAGAATTTTGTACAAGTATAGGTTGTTAGTCAGTTTAAAGTAATAAATATGAATTATGTGATGTAGCTCTCGTGTTTCACATTCCCCCCGTCATTTCGTTTCTAGTGGGAGAACTACTAAATCCCCAGAGCAGGTAGGCAGTGAGAAATGGAGCGGAGCGTGATAGGTTATATGCGTACAGGCATCGTCGTTCTCTCGATTACAATAAAGATAATGGGATCCTCCTCCCACGCCCTACCAGACGAGTTCTAGCCGGAGCTGAATGAGGAGGTTCAGGAAGATTCGATTACTTAGTCACATGCTCAGTACAGAAGTTTTTTTCTTGTCTCAGTGTTGCCCTGTCCAAGGCGATACCCCAATACCATGAGGTCTGGCCCCCAATCCGATGCGACGGAATAGTCATTTAACCAAGTATAACAGCTGTCTCAGATTGTCTTAGAAATAATTTACGAGCCTCCGAATTATGTATACAGGGCGCTTTGGAAAACGCCTAGTGTTACAATCTTTAAATCTTATTAATTTCAAGGGAGGCCGGGGAACGGCAAGGAGGACAGTCTACCTGGGTCCTCACAGTAGTAAGTGATGTAAGGGTCCCTTCAGGACCGGATGTGGTGCGACGATTTTGTGTAAGGCACGACATTTCTTGTGTATGGTGCGTGACAGCGGCAGGTATTTGGTTTACCCACCCCACAACTCTCCCGCAATAGCCGAGGTGCCAGCGTGCCGCCCTGGACTTGCAACTCTGTTCACGGAGTGAGTTGTTAGCTCATGCTGGCAGATTGGACTTCACGTCCTACTGTTACTCACTCACCTTGTACCATAACAATATGTTGTAAGCGATTAAACGTATATTTTCTATCCTTTGCCGGAATATTTTTCAGCGAATACTTCACGCAATATAAAGGGTTTTCCTATAAGAGGTGTTATTTTAATTAGCCCGCTATTTCGGTAGAAGTCACTTTTGGAGCTGTCATTTTTTGACATTTGACAAGTACAAACTACGCCATTAATAAAAATGGAACGATACACGATTCAACAACGCATTGAAATTATTAAAATTCACTATAAAAATGGTGAAAATGTGGCAGAGACGGTTCGTAAAACTCGAACATTTTTGGGTCGTCGTGAAGCACCTTGTCGGACCGCAATACAGAAATTGGTAGAAAAATTCGAGCTGTCGAGAGAAGTTAGTGATGTGAAGAATAAAACCCGTGCACGTCGCTCAAGAACAGCCGAGAATATTGCTGCTGTAGCCGAAAGTGTTGAAGAAAACCCAGGTTTGTCCATTCCTCGTCGTTCTTTGGAATTAGGAATTCCACAAACGTCATTACACCGATTTTTGCATAAAGATTTGGGTCTTAAGGCTTATAAAGTTCAGTTAACACAAGAACTCAAGCCGGCCGATCATCAACAACGTCGAGTCTTTGCTGATTGGGTCCTTGAAATGCATGAAAATGATCAGGAATTCCATCGAAAACTCATCTTGAGTGATGAGGCCCATTTCCACCTCGATGGATTCGTCAACAAGCAAAATTGTCGCATCTGGGGCTCGGAAAACCCAAGAATTATTGTTGAAAAGCCGGGGATGCAGCAAGGCAACCACATAGTATGCAAGTAGAACGCTCAACTAATATGAGCCAAATTATTCCACGACAGAGTACATATTTTATGGTCTGCTAATTATATACTACCGCCTTTACATTTATGGATAAACTTTTTGCCCATAATTACAACTGACAAAGTTTTAACAATACCTAACGCGTTTGAGATCTATGTGTTGCAGATTATGCTTCATTCTTCATATCAAATAAATTACAAATGACCCATTCCAATTTTGGAAAATTTTTCAAATTGTGTTCAAATGCTTCTAACTTCTACCTTCGGTTGTAAGTTAGGTTAGACTATCATATTAAAACTATTTAACATGTTATGATGCACATTAAATTTTATATATTTACTATTGGCTATATTATTTTTTTGATTGATAAAAATATTTCGGATTGTGAATTATGAAAATCTACAATTGGAATTTTCCTTATTGTAGAGTTAATTTACTAAAAATTAACCTGCCATATGTTCGTTTTGAACTTCAGGAACAAATCGCAAGGAGGTGGAGGAGCCACAAGTTTCAAAAACTTAGACCTTCTTCGCAAGGTAGACTTTAATCAGTTTTAATTCTGATCCATATAATATCATTTTTAGACATTTCCGCACTCATTCGCATTCAAAAAATAAATCCTCTATTCAGTAAGTATTCGCTTGCTTTTCGGAAAATGAAACCGATTTTTACTTGTACTCTCCACTCTCTTCACTCACATCATTCATTTCGTCTGAGTAAAGGGTTTTCCAATAAGAGGTGTTATTTTCATATTGAAAGAAAAATGCCATTTTTTGAGATAAATGATCGGATCTTTATTTCATTATAAAGAGGAAGGTATGCCGTTAATAATGGAAAATAACATCAGCCAAATGACCACCACGACCACGCCCACAGGACCATATCCTTTTCATGAAATTTTCCATAACCAAATCGCAAAGTGGCTGTGTGTGACTGTTTGGTGCGGTTTATGGTCCCGCGGGGTCATTGGACCTTACTTTTTCGAAAATGAGGCTGGAGCAACAGTTACAGTGAATGGATTGCGCTATCGACAGATGATTAATGATTTTTAATGGCCGCAATTGGATGGTATTGATCTGGACAACGTTTACTTTCAACAAGACGGCGCTACGTGCCATACAAGCAACGAAACCATTGATCTTTTACGGGAAAAGTTTCCGGACCGTGTTATCTCTCGAAGAGGTGATCACAATTGGCCACCGAGATCTTGTGACTTAACACCTTGCGACTTCTTCCTTTGGGGCCACGTGAAAGAGAAGGTCTACGCCAACAGCGGAGCGTCGATTCAAGACCTCAAAGATGGAATTCGTGAGGCTATCGAGGACATAGAGCAGCTTCTTTGCGATTTGGTTATGGAAAATTTCATGAAAAGGATATGGTCCTGTGGGCGTGGTCGTGGTGGTCATTTGGCTGATGTTATTTTCCATTATTAACGGCATACCTTCCTCTTTATAATGAAATAAAGATCCGATCATTTATCTCAAAAAATGGCATTTTTCTTTCAATATGAAAATAACACCTCTTATTGGAAAACCCTTTACTCAGACGAAATGAATGATGTGAGTGGAGAGAGTGGAGAGTACAAGTAAAAATCGGTTTCATTTTCCGAAAAGCAAGCGAATACTTACTGAATAGAGGATTTATTTTTTGAATGCGAATGAGTGCGGAAATGTCTAAAAATGATATTATATGGATCAGAATTAAAACTGATTAAAGTCTACCTTGCGAAGAAGGTCTAAGTTTTTGAAACTTGTGGCTCCTCCACCTCCTTGCGATTTGTTCCTGAAGTTCAAAACGAACATATGGCAGGTTAATTTTTAGTAAATTAACTCTACAATAAGGAAAATTCCAATTGTAGATTTTCATAATTCACAATCCGAAATATTTTTATCAATCAAAAAAATAATATAGCCAATAGTAAATATATAAAATTTAATGTGCATCATAACATGTTAAATAGTTTTAATATGATAGTCTAACCTAACTTACAACCGAAGGTAGTAGTTAGAAGCATTTGAACACAATTTGAAAAATTTTCCAAAATTGGAATGGGTCATTTGTAATTTATTTGATATGAAGAATGAAGCATAATCTGCAACACATAGATCTCAAACGCGTTAGGTATTGTTAAAACTTTGTCAGTTGTAATTATGGGCAAAAAGTTTATCCATAAATGTAAAGGCGGTAGTATATAATTAGCAGACCATAAAATATTACTCTGTCGTGGAATAATTTGGCTCATATTAGTTGAGCGTTCTACTTGCATACTATGTGGTTGCCTTGCTGCATCGACGGCGATGTACTTGCAACAGTTAAAACTTATGAGTTTTTTTATTGAAATCTGGGTAGTTATGTATCGGAATTACTGTTATTAATCGTTTTATATTTTCAAAGGAGTTGGCATAATTAGGATCATTGACGTTCCTCTTAACATTTCAAATACTTTTGTAACTGGTTGGGCAACTTTCGTATAATTTCCGATAAATTTTCGGTAATAACGGGTAACTCAGAGGAATTACTTTTTGCTTTTGCGTTTGCGGTAATCTTAATTTAGTTATATCCTCAATCTTCGTTTGACTCCGTTTGATGCTAGTATATGATCAAGGTATTCTTTTCTTTGGAAAATAATTTACATTTTGACGATAAGTATCTTTCAGTTATACATATGTATTTTCTAAATTTGTTAAAAATTTTGTTTATACTATTAATGTGTTCTTCAAGCGTAGTAGAGAAGATTAGAGTATGTATATCGTCTAGATACTCTACGCAAATTTTATTAATATCCTAAATTGTCTCAACTAAAACGCTTTCGCTTTAATGGAAAGCTTTAATTTTAAAAGTGAAATTTTTTATATATATATATTTATATTTTTTTAAATACTTCTATTATTTGTGGAGTTGCTTAAAGACCTAGAGAAATATTTTAAAGGTAAATCTTTATGATTTTCTCAAAAACAAATTTTTAATCAATAAGCTTCATCAATAAAATCCCAAGAGGTTTTAGCATAGAATAGAAGATAAAGTTCAATTTGTAATCAAAGACCAGACCAAGGAATATGTGTAGCGTATTTCCAGATGTATAGTAAGAATATGGGCATATAACTGATTAGAATAAGCAAATTTAATTGTATTTGACTTAAGTATCCCGACATAAAATAATTTTGCTAGGATGAAATTTATCTGACCTTTTAGAACATCAATAAAATAACTTAATTTAAATGGAAAAAATTCAAAATTTTGCTCAGGTTAAATTGGTAAAGCGACAACGCCAAACCGAAATTTCCCTGACCTTGGTAGCTCATATTTCGTGGCGCGAACTATAACATTAATTATATATATTATCTAACCACCCAGCTAATTAACGTCGCTGATTTTAAGCTCGAATTCGTAAATCTAGAGTACTTGAAACAAAATTTTTTGTAAACGATGTCGGACTGCAGCTGGTCGAAACCTTCAGAGACTTTGCGATAGATGCCCTACCATTAATTCCCAAAGAGTCGAGAAAACCCTCAATATTAATCAAAGGTCTAGTCGGCAATACGCTAGTCGAGGATGTCCTTCAGGATATAAAAGATCAAATTCCTGATATTAAAAGTACCAACTTATAGTGAATTCTTTTCTGCGACTCGTTGTTAACACTGCCACCGAATCTGCCATTCTCGCGCTCTTTTCTTCCGTACTGATGTGGTGGGAAGAAAAGAGCCGGGAAATGAGAGATTCGGTGGCGGTGGTTACACCGAGTCGCAGAAAAGAATTCACTAATAGTTCACTTTTCGACTCCTAGTTCTAGGAAGTCGGAAATCCCCTTAACAGTTCCACTGTTCCAACTGAATGAAACATACGACGACATCAAAAAACTAAGTGTAATTATGTATGTATATTCTTCTAACCAGAATCTGTTGGGAAAAAAAGAGGGCACAGAAGAAAATTATAAGATGGTTTGGGAGTCAGAGATTTGGCCACATTGGCGACTTCTGCGCCTATGATTCCAGATGTGTCCTTTGTGGAGACAAACATGACTGTATCTTGAGAGAGAAAGCCCATCTCCTAAATGCACAAATTGCCAGTCAACGCTGCCAGGTACGCGGGCTGCCCGAAATTTCAAAATACAAGGCAAAAAATCCGATATAAAAGCCAAGATCAGAGAAAAAGCTAATAACAGAATTGATTCAGTTAAAAACCAAGTAGTGTCCATTGTAAATCCCTCTAAGACTTATGTGGATATCCTTAAAGATAACATCAGCCATGGATACACTAGAAGCAAGGATGCTAATAGCGGCAAAGCACTGGACCAATTTCTAAATGAAGCCAACAATCTATTCAAGATCCCGTTTATTGAGCTAATTAAAAAAAATCGGGATTTTTGGCCAAATTTTAAAGCCATGAAAACATACGAAGAGAAAGCCTTTGCTTAACTTCAATTCACCGCCTCGATTATAGGATAATTAATCTAATACCCTTTATAAAATTATTAAACATAAACTCCTTAATCATTTCCGAAACAAAACTTAACAATAGACATGGTTTCGATTGAAGCGAACTATTTGTACTGTTCGCTTCATTTAAATCTATCTATGAAAATGTATGAGAAAGTATGGTTCAGCAGTCAAGCCATATCTATTTGTTGCATTCAGATCGCCTTTGTGAACAAAGCGGGTCAAACCAAAAGACTCCCCCCTTGGTCAATGACTTAAACAATTTGTTGAATCTGTCTCTCAATTATGACTAGTGGGTTTTTGGAGGTGACTTCAATGCTAGACACAGCAATTGGGACGACAACAACAATGGTAATTGCATTTCGAACTGACTACTCAACGGCCCTTTCCTAACACTCCGCATTGTAGCCCCCGACTGCTCTTATCAATCAAAATATGGAAGACAACAACATTCACCAGCTGCAAAATTACTGAGTCGCCTTCAGAATTGACCTCGACTTCTCTACTTTTTAATATTGTATAATATATTATATCGAAGTAGCCGACTATAAAGTGGCCAAGATAATTTATTAACTATACTGTTGTCTTTCATATTTTAAGAACAAGACTCAATAAATGAAATGAATGAATGAATGATGAACGTTTAGAATTCCTTATAATTCCAACTAGAGTATAAAATTGTTTCCATTCATGGAAAACGAGGTACATAGTTATTCATCGAGTTAGTGTATTTAGTACTTTTCCAAAGATTGCTAAAAACTAAAACTGATTGCGGTATCTTCCTATATACAACGTTTTCATTCAAATGTCGTGCCCGAAAGAAAGCAAATTGGGCATTGTAGTACAGAAGTTAAGGGGATACCTAAATTCTTGGTTTTTAATGTACAGAGTTTCAGAGAGTTTCTGTTTCCACCCTTTTAGTTTTAGTTCCGCAACATCAAGTCAGGCATACAGAATAAAAGTTAGATTTAAACGAATATTTAGTTTAACGTATGCATGGTAAATACATCTTTTATTTTCTTGTATAAACAAAATGTAATGATTAAAAATATGTTTTAAATTGTTTTTAACATAAGAAGAAATAAGAATTTCGAATAATTTCATATTTCCACGATCAGTTCAAACTTAATGAAACTTCTTACTGATCCACTCTATTATATCTCACAAATAAGTACATATTGATTTACAGACCACCGATAACGATTAATACTTTATAAAGGACAGTGTCGGGTGAAAAAATTATTCTAACGAAATGCATCAAGTCTGTAATTTATTTGTAGTTCAACCGCAATTTTATTCTAAGGATAGTTCATCTGAGTTCTTTTAAACAAAACTAAATCTTTTGTTCCGATGATTTAAAAAAATAATGTCATAGCTAAAATGGATTAATTATCGTAAAAGTACTTAATTTAAATTATTTATAAAAAAAAGTCACTTACAACTATTGTAATTCACTGCCTAATCAAGATCTTTTAAAACAACTAAATCGTTTACAAAAGCTTTATTCAACGAATATGAGTTGAAAATTTGTGTGTAGAAGAGAGTGAACCGTCTTCCTTAATTGGTTAAAGAGATTATTGAGATTGTTTTAAATAAAATTAAAAACGAAAGTTTGGGTCTTTATATTATTATTTGTAGCTTCTCTAGTAGTAAAGGTAACCGTGAACAACTCTTTGTTTCAAAGTGTGTATTAAATTCAAACTTTTTTAGTTTCTTTTCTAACTATTTTTGAGCAGTTAATGCAGAGTTCAACATGGTGGATTTTCTAGATCACCTGCTCTAGACATACGTAGCTTACGTTTTTATGGACTTGTGTTATCGTCCCACCGATGTGCTGCGCTCACTATATAAATCCTATAGGAGCCGTAATGTACAAGTGATATCTCACTCGGTAGTTCAGAGTCAACTTAAAATTGTAGCAAATGTCAAGAAGCAAATGATTTCATCCATCTACCTTATCGTCGCGTCGGTGATATTGCATAACCGCGAGGCTACTAATGTCAGTACCGCGTAAGTTAAAGTTAAAATCGAGTTTTCAGCAGACATTAAAATTATATTCTTTAGCTCTAGAATATCATATATTTTTGGATTTTAGACATGAAATTGACAAAACAAGTTGTAGTTTCTTAAATATGTTACCATTAACTTCGAAACTGAAATTTTGCTACTTTATGCAGTTACGCAGTTATGTAAAGTATCATCAACGTTAAGTTGCAAGAGGAATTTAAGAAGTTCAACAATGGGAAAATACAGGAGTATGTACATATCTAGGTACACTGTTTTTTTCTTCTAATCAATGAATTGAAAAAGTATTCTAATAAATATTTTTCAAATTTGTTAACTTAGGGCTCATCACCATTTTCACCTTTTCTGTGTATGGGTAGTTTGGACACTGATGAGTTCTTTTCGTCTGCTGAAATAAGAGGCTCACCTAACTTTTGTAATCTTTTCATAGCTTCAACACGTATTCAAAAACAGTTTTGTTAGTGAGTTGTTTTTTTATCAAGTCTAGTTTTTTGTAGTTTTATTTTATACGTATTTTTACAAGTTTGTAGCTTTTGCTTTCAAATTATAAGTAGAAATCTAGTTTCAAAATAAATTATCAAATTAAGTTTATAAGTTTTATAATAATCAATAGACACTTTAATTTGATTATTTAGTAAGGCATTTCCGTCTTTAATGAAGTACGATACCTATTCTTGTATATGGGTATAATTTAAAGTACTCGGTAAGTGCACAACTGTAAAACTATTGTAAGTAACTCAATGTCAGTCACTAATCAAAAGTGAGTCTAAGTCAGTCTAAATCAGTCTAAGTCTGTGTGCCTTATCACAGTTGTTATAACTATATAGGTAATAAAACTAGACATTAAGTTAAAGGTGTGTTTTAAATATTTATACCGACTTAAAACACCCCTGTATGTACATGCCTTTACGTTTATTTATCAATATGAATAATATATCAAAATGATAAATATAGTTAATTCTATAAATTCAATATCGTCTAAAACACAATAATTTCACAAATTCAATAGGCAATTAAAAACTGTCGGACATCAGGCTCATTTACTTTGGATTATAGACAAATATTAGTTATGTTTTTCAATTCCACCAGTTTAGTGGAGATTAAAATTGAATTGGGCATAAAAGGAGGTTATAAAAAAAAAATTAGGTCAGTTAGTAATCAGCATCAGTGAATTTTGCTTACAAATCCGTGATTACGTAGATATCATTGTTACTCTATTACAGAAGATTCCGATGTGCATCCAAAGGGAACTTAGTATTTCTCAGGAGCCTAATTCTTCAGTAACAAAATTTCCATTATATGACAAAACGCTCGAAACTTGACGAACAAACTTTCAGAAAGTTCTCTTTGTAATGTTATTTCAAGATAAAAATAATCTATATAATTTGAAATTGTTAATTTCAATATATTTTGAGTTGCAACAAGTGTCAAAAAAAGTTCGACTGTGAAAAACTTTTCTTCACACTTAACTGATTTCTTAAGCAATATAGAATAAGATCTTAAATTTTTTTCTTTAGCTTTAAGCGACATAATTTCTGGCCCAGCTCTCCAACCACATGGATTCGATACATAGAGGATATATAACCGTACTGATGGAAGAGAAATATGAATGCCTAAATGGTTTGAATAAAATAGGAACTGATATAATTAGTAACATATGAGCCAGTGAGAAACATAGTGGCGTAAGTTAATAATTTTCAAGACCAAATTCTTACTTTTTAACGATCACTAAGCACCATCTTGAAATAAGTCAAAATTTACAGTTACAGCTGCTGGTGGCAGTGTGTCATTGTGATTTTCAATAAGATGTCCATATTTTTTATGGGTCGAGGTGAGAAACATCGATTTACTCTAAACTCTGATTCTCAGCGGCTCATATAATGTATATTTGACATAAACAACATAAGCGAGAAGGAAAAAGTTGTGATAAAAATTTCAACGTGTAATTGGTTGCTGGTGGAATTATATTCGCAATAGTCTTGTCAAGCGACTTGAAAGTCTCAAAGTAAAATCAATCACTTCGCGCTATTAGTCAACGTTGAAGGTTAGCAACAACAGCTGAGCAAAGCAAGAAGGGAAAAGCTGTGATTAAATTTTTAAAGTGTAATTGGTTATTGGTGGATTTATATTCGCAATAGTCTTGCCAAGCGACTTGAAATTCTCTGAGTGAAGTTATAGGAAGTAAAATCAATCACTTCGCGTTATTAGTCAACATTGAAGGCTATCACTTCTTGTGGATAGCAACAACAGCTGAGCAAACGTTAGAAGCAAGACTAATTTATGAAATATCTTCACGCGAAAGCAGACAGATATAAACTAAAAGCCTAGGTATCTGGGGTTCTAAAAAAGGTTTGTTTAAACAATGATGTTATGGCTTACATTAGGAATGTCATGAATGGGTATATTGATCAACATGAAGTACAGATGTTTTCACGCTGAAAATATAGCTCTAATAACAATTGTTAAGAAACCAATGAATTCCTTTATCTATTTATTTGATACATAATTATGATAATAAAAACTTACAATATCTTGGATAGTAATTGTATACATTGCTAAGAATACAAGGTATATTGTTAACAACTTTAACAATTCAAATAGGTCTTCGAACAAAATATCTCAGCATACATGTATATAATTGTCGTAAAACCAGTCAGCATTGACTTATGTTTTATTTTGTTTAATGATTATTTTATCCATTGAAGAGTATAAGTACCGGAGATGAACGGCGGGCAATGTCGTGCACTGGAGTCATGGCTACATTCTACTTTTGGCAAAGCTGAAACGTCAATGGACTATTTGCATGATGTTTTTGCCGGCGTTGAAGTCTCGGTTCCACGTGATACTACAGTTTGTACAAAATTGGTACCGATGTAGAGATCGAGACGGCTTCGCCGGCTGAAAAAAATTACTGCACAGCTTCTAAGTATACATATAAATGTAATATATACAAATGTCACAACTTTTCATTGAGCATATCCTTAACTTGGAAAACTCTTCAGGTCATACCCCATACTTGATCGTAAAGATAAAGAATATTTCAATACAAGCAAATGTGTACTGTGTGTATTTGACATAACTAATGCAAAATGCCGGGAGGCAAAATTGTTTACTAACAAAACAAATCGTTTGTATTATACGGTATTCATACTGAAATTATCTTTATATACGTTGAAAATCACTTACCCAGAAGTCTTTGGTGAGCAAGTCCCGCTCATTCCTAAAGTACCATGCCCTGCAGACTTTATCTCGTCATTACTGAATCGGCATTTACTGTTTGTGGTTTTACCCATTTTCTTAAGCATAAGATTTTGTGTATACCACGGTTGATGATGGGAAGAAAAGCTATGGAACAGCGTCGGAATAGAGTTGATTATAAAAATATGTACGATTATGCCTCCAAGCGCACCAGATTGCCTCCAGATTACTTTTCACTTAAAACTCGAAAATGTTCGCTCTCACAAGATCATCACAGCAAGTGTTCTTTAGAAACAAAATGGGTCAACCTTCACCCGTTCCGAAACTACCAAGGACAGTTGTGAGACTCGCAGTCATTATTAAAACCTTGTGTTATGCATTTGAAAAGTCTCACATTTAAATTCAATCATATAACCATGCAACCACAGTCATTACTGATAATGTTATCCATGTTTTTTGCTTAGAAGTGTTCTTCTACAGGTCTGTTCGGATACTTCTCGTGCAAAAACTTACTCGTGTGGTGGGGGAAGAATGTAAAATGCATGAAGAAGTAAATGAACGCTTTTCATGCAACTTCTTGAAAAACAAGAAGAAGAAGAAGTGTCGAATAACATTTGGGAATTGAGTATTGTTTTATTTGTTTTAACTTGTTGCAGTCTTACAAAGTCCTACGAGAGCACTGAATAGTCAAACTATCTTCATTCGACATTTTGATTGCACTTTAAAAACTTTTCAGAAAATTAAAAAAATGAACTTTCCTATGACAGCTGTCAATTTTCCTTGCAGGAATGGTAACTAAAAACTTCGGGTAAATGCGAGAGGGAAAGCTGTGACCTGTGACGTATGCAAGACTCGTGTAATTTTGTGTACACGAGAAAGTAAACGAACGCAAAATGTGCAAATTCATTGCAATGCATTGTCCCAAAACTGAGTACGCGAACAGACCTTATTTTAATTTCAAACATGATGTGCATATACCCTGGCTCGTGACGAGTAGTCGAAATTGACAAATTAGGGTTGCCAATAACAATGGTCTAGTTTCAGTAACTATAAAAACGTACTATGATTGAAGTCTATTTATGGTTCCGGACACGCACACATTGAAAAAGCGAAGTCTGAAAAAAATTCAGAACGCGTTGGCTTCTCTCGTCACTTATAAATAAATTACCGTATACGATGTACTATCTCCTTCACAATTTCTGTAAAAGTTGCATGCCATCGTAATGTAAAGCCTGCTTTAGGCCTGAATTACAATTACGACTAATCAGTCGACTACGACTTCACCCAAATGGTAAATGCATGTGGCAAGATACAATTGCAACTTCGACTGGAGTAAAACTAAACTTTGCTCAAAGTGCAAAGTTGGTGTTGGTTGCGGCCAACTTCAGATCAATCACAGAGGTCAGGGCTTCTGGTTTGTTCAAGCAGTTGAAGCTTTAATTTAATTACCAATTTCACCTTAGTGTCGACTTCGACTTAAAATCAAGTCACAGTCGACAGATCAGTCGTAATTGTAATTCACGCTTAAGTGAACGCGAGTGGTTTGTCCAGGTAAAGTTCCCTTCCAGAGATATTGACATTGATGATAAGCTGCATTCTGGATGTTCGAAAGATATTGATAATTTGAGGGTAATAATTATGGTAGAATCATATTAAACGTGTAAAGAAATTGTGGACAAGCTTAGAATTCACTTAGTTTTTTTTTTAAATACAGTTGATATACAATTGATCATTAAATTGATTTGAAAAAATTGATTTGTGAACAGTTAAACAAACTTACAATATTGCTCTTTATATGTATAAAAAGCATTACAATATAAGAGTTGCTCTTATACGCTTCAATTTTGCCACGAAATGAGAAGTACATATTATTCTGATTATTTGTAATGTAGACGATAGACACTCGTCGGAGAGCCTTGAACAGAAAGTACACGAATGAATTAATTAAAAAATGTAAGTATTTATCTGTGTGTAATTTTTACATTCCTCTGCTATATAATACACAAATCAAGTCATCATATAATATATTATTGCATTATGGTACGCATTTAGTAGGCGAGGATCGTCTCTAAGGAGGAACGTCCACAGTTAATTTTCACTTTTCATATATTTTTCTATCTATCACATATTTTACTTCCATCCTTTGATGATTATAGAATTTGATTTTTACAAGACATGTTCGTTTGATAGTAAATGCAGTGAAAGGCTTTTGGAGAAAATTATACATGCTCAATCGACTCCTCCATTAAAAATTGTTTTAATATTCTATATAAATTCTATTTTAGCTTCACAATCAACTTCCATTTTGAATAAATCAAATTCCGAAGGTAGAGATTATTCGAGTTAAGTCTAATGGAAAAGAAGGTGTAGTTTAGTGGACAACCGCCAGAGGCAAATCAGTAATTTATATGTATATGTATATTTGATATATAATGTAGTAAACCCCCTGTATACATATTATATTTACTGAAAAATTCACAAATAGCAATTACATCTACAATTATAGATAGTCCTTTCAATTAGATTTGTCCTTACAAATTCTTAACACTGTTCACCGTTACTGGATACATAAAAGTAGCTGGTGTATATAATAATATGTTATATTTAATTCCTTTATTATTTCTAGTAAATAGCTTATGTGTACGTTCATTCTTCTTAATATTATACATAATCACTCTTTTCTATCACGGGGCAGGACTCGGAGGTATACGCGGTTGAAAGTCTCTTCGAAATTCAATTTCATCAGTTTCAGACGAGGAACTTTCACTTGAAAACGCTTGCCGTACTTTCAAATTACTAAATAATGCCGCATTTGCTTGTTGCTGTTGCCATAAAAGATCGTTTTGTTTTACTGTCGAGGCATGAATTTTTTCTGGCCATTGAAATCCTTGTACGGGTATATGCTGCTGAAGTTTTTTAAATGCATTATTTCTTGACTTACTTTCAAGAAATCCATCTTTCGTTACAGTGTTATAAAAATTATGAGTTGTGGGACTTTTACCAGTTAATTTTGTAACATCAAATTCAGCAAACAAATTTTCTCTCTCATATTTGGAACCATTCATAGCAAAAGCTCGCGGTGGTTTTATTAAAGTGTTGGTTACACCATAATTATTACCAGGACCACGACCACCAAAATCGTATATCTTTTCTTCGAAATTCGTATCGTAGTTGAATTGCTGATGATTTTGATATTTTTGAGGATGCCTTTCATTGACATAATTATAATGTGGTGCTGACTTAATACTAGTATTTGAACCGTAGATCTTGTCTTGTACAACATCATCGGTAACAGGGGACTTACGATTTAGATACTGTCGACGTTTTCGTGATATCGTTATTTTAGATCGAATGTCACATTCTGAATGAGCAATACTACGATCATAATCGCTATCACTACTGGAAGAAGTACTGCTGTTTATAATTATTGGATTATAGCTTAAACGCCGAAGGGTACGAGCTTTAATACTACGAGGTTTATAGGAAATGAGGTTGTGAGCTTTAATATGAAAAGATCCTATATTGCGATGAGCAAAAAGGGACGCGCGATGAATACGATGTTGAGGTTCAGACAAAACTGGAGATTTCAGTTCATAATTATCAGTAAATGACATTGATCTTTGTCGACTTGAATAATCACCTATAGATGTATGTTGGGAATGAATCGAATTGTTACTAGTGTTTACATTTTTTACAGGAGACGAGTTTACTTTTCCAGTACTAGCTGAATTACTTGGTTCATTACGAAGATTTAGATAACGTGATTCTATGGTAGGAAAGTTAAAATCTTTTGAGCTAAAATGCGAATCCTGAGGACTGAAATTACTTTTTTGACTACTTCGACGAGACAACGAAAGATTGGTTTCCCGTGAAGCGAATCCCGTGTCTGGAGTACTTGAACGTTTTTCTTCAGCTTTATCTATAACATCGGTATAAATTTGAGAATTCACAAAATTATGCTGTTGCAAACTCTTTTCTGACTTACTGCTAGAGCCAGAAACATTCGTATCTACTTTAACATTAAATTTACTAAAATCGAAATCAGGGGTGAATGACACATTAGAGCTATTAAATTTATTTGAGCTGGAATTAGTGGGTACGAATTGTTCCCCAAATAACGTTTCAGCTGAATCAGTCTTATCAAGTTCATTATATGTGTGAAGAAAATCCAAATTTAAAGCTTTTAAAGTATTTTCAATGTCGAGAAGATTTTCACCGATATCTCGATTTTTCTTGTCTAATATTTTGCTGTTATGATCACTAACTTTATGTGGAATATCAATAGTAAACGGACGAGACAAAATCTCTCTGGATTTTTTAAAGCAAAAGTCTGCACTTTCTTTGTCAAATAAGGGAATTCTTATATCTGATTCATACTTTTCAATTTCAGTCAGAGAACGAAAACGCTTATTTTTTCAAATTAAGTTTAAATAAAAAAAACAAACATAAACAGAAAGTACATAAGGTGCGTTTGTATAGGAAGATATAATATTTACGTTCATTTTGGGATAAGGAAATTTGTTGAAGTGAATAGAAAAAAGGGTTCTGTTAGTATTTCTGATGGTTTGACGTGATAGCAAATATTTTATGTTATTATATGACACTTTTTTATAAATCGATTACGCCGGTTAAATAATCTTGAAACTTAAAATTTAACTCAAACATATACATAGGTATAATATATATATATTTTTGTGTTAGAGTGTAACAAGAAATGATATAAGCGTCATATATTATGTTTATTTCATGCAGGATAGGTATATGAAAATAGAAATAAAAATTGAAAAATCAATAATACTGCAATATTATTTTTAGAATAAATTTAGTAAAATCAAAGCAGTCAATATGATTTTAATAAACGTTGGCATTTTGATTTACTTCCGTTAAAATATCATATCAATAGAAAATACAAAAAAAAAAAAAAAAAGCAGGGGAGCACGACTGACTGAATTCCTCGGTTTATTTAAGCTAGGATAATATGATAAGAATGATGAACAAAGAGAAATATGGCCAACATTTATCTTAATTTATATATTTCGATTAGATTTACTTAACTTAACTAGCAACAATTTAAATTGTTTTCCCATTAGATATTGTTTTTTGTTTTTTCTCAAAAGGCAGGGGAGCGAGGATCCCAAGCACGGAGGCTAAGGGTACAGTGTACGTAAGTAAGCCACACTTTGCGTTCAGACTTAACTAAATTAGTTACTTTTGACCTTTCTAAAAGTAAACATTTCAGAGTTCCGAGAGTTAGTGAAACTGTGTGATATTTAATCATTTTAATACAAATAAGAAATTTTAAATTGTGTTATTTGGGTAGCTTGTAGTGTATAGTGCTATTGATTTCAGTGATTTATGAAATTAAAGCTGTTAAGCTATTAATTTAACGTTATGAATTGTGCGGTGCAATGTTGCACTAACAATCGCCGAAATTCTGGTGGAAAACCGTTTTTTAGACAAATGAATATATTTAAAAAATATATCTTTGTTTTATAATTGTGAAAAAAATTTAAATATATATGTATAACAGAAACAGAAAAATATACGACAGTTTAAATCATGTCCGATTTGTTAATTTGAGAAATGCGAGGTTTCTTTTTTTTAGTCCTATATTCCCTTTACCTAAACAAAGCGGGCGCTAACGATTTGTTTATTTTACATAGCAATTTGTTATATAAAAATTCCCCCTTCAAAATGTCACGTTTTCATTACTGCCATGATGAAACGAATACAAACGAAGCACACTAATACATTTCGCCGAGTGGCTTAGATTTTCACCCGGTATGCCGTTTCCTTATTAGTTATTTATTCAATAATTCAGCCTGCTTCGGGCGAAGTCCGGACAAGCACACAAAAAGTGTTCGGTTGCCTCAGGCTTTTCTTCCTGGCAGGACAGACAGTCAGGGCTGTCAACAATTCCATCCTTGATAGATGAGCGTGAAGCGAGTTGTGACCGGTGATGATGCCAACCACAGGTTTGCATTGTTTTCTTCCGAGCTGCAAGAGAAAGTCTTATCTTTCATGCGAACATCTGCTTGATGAGAGACTTGATCACAGAGACGGCAAGGCCCACAGCAGGTTCGGGTCCAAGGAAGGGAGAACCAGAGCTAGATCTGGCTGGATTCCTTGATTTTCATATTACGGGCAATTTTCGCTGCCATTGCGATGATGAAGACTTCAGCCTGGAAGACAGTGGTGTGCCTTCCAGTGAGTACTCCAACCCAATGTCAGGTTCAAGAAAGTAAACACCAACACCGGCTCACTTAGTGAGGGAGTTGCAGATGAAAATTTTTAGAGCTAATTGCGGAAGGCTCGAAGGGCCTTTCCATCAGCTCACGATTCTCTTTCAGGAAAGCCTACAGAAAACCGACGGTCAAAACGAATGTCTAGTACCATCGCATCAAGCATTCGGGTTAGAGAGTTTTCCCGTTCCAGCACACACGCCAATTAGTAATGGAAAGAACCAGTCAAGCTGTCCTCCCAACATCGGAATGAGCGCAGTCTACACACAGCCCTTTTGCCATCTGCCTGAATGACAAGATCCAAGATGGCAGATTAAGTAAGACCTCAAGGGCAGCAGTAGCCGGGGATCGCATGGAGCCTGTAATTCCCAGTCTCCACTTGCGTCCTCGGCTACCATACATAAGACGTGAATGTGAGCATGGGACTTACAATCGAGGTATTATGTTGAGAAGCGATATTTCATTTAATGTTAGCTAAAACTTCTTGTATATTATATCATAGAGTAATGAAAAATGAGGACGCAACAATTAATTATATTTGCGTATAACAAGCATCCGAACATTTCGAGAAAATCACAATGACTTTTTGTTAAATCACTGTATGTGTGAATACAGAAACTGTAAACAAAGCACTCAAAAAAGCTTGAGTGAAAAATTTTACTTCAATTTTCCTTGGTAGAATTTGAGATGGTAAAATTTTTTCAAACTCAAAAATTACTATATGAAAAAATGTATAACTGTTTGAAAAACAATATATAACATTAATTTATGTTAATGTTGCTATGTGAAAAACGCTCTACATGTGTTAAGTGAATTCGGAAAACAGTATTTTCGATTTAACCTTCTATAAGTATTTTTATTGTCTATATTATTTCCAAAAACTCCGTCAGAAATGACTTATCCACTATACACATGTCCATCATAATTAACCTAAATATTTATTACAAAGGACTTTACAAAACTGATAAAATGCATTAAGTAGTTAACAGTTAATACTCCTATACACATTAACTATTAATTCATGTCGTATTATTGAAGACATGATGTAATTTGAGTTTGAAGTTGTGCTTTCCATCAGTATCAGCAAGAGTTTAATTATTTAAAATAGCATGGATAGTGTGTGGAGAGAGTCAATCATCAGATTATACAGTTAAGTCATATTTTATTTGAGCGAAGTATACCGCGTGAAAAAAATCCAATTATAAAAATTAATGATGCCAATGCAAATTTAACTCTAATAGGCAGTGTCTTTATCAGGCAAACTGTTGCATCTGTTTGAGTTTAAAAGACATTTTAGATATTGGAGTACTTTAGGTATGTAATCATGTGAATGTACTTTAGTTTGTGATATGAACATTTTGTAAGTTGTTTACAGTCCGACATATTCAGTTGGTAAAGGAACAGCTACAATAATTTCTATCATCGCTGCAACCTGGGTAACGTATTTTATTGCTTTGAAATGCGTATATGCAACTCAATTATAAGAAATTAAAACTATTTTTGTAGTTCGATTTCACTGGGCAGAAAAAGCGACTGAGTTCCGCAGATCTAAATGGCTCTTTCTTCTGTCGTGCAAATGCTTCATAGGGTACTCCCTGAGGCTTCTGGTGTAAAGTCGATGCCAGTCATTCATGCACGTATAAAGTTTACATATCGATATGAGCTGATAAAAACTCAATTGCTAACAAATTTTGGAAAATGCAGAGGAGTAGATCAAAATTAAAAGAAAGAAAAGTAACCACATAAATATTTATGCAAAACTATAAAAACAACATATGCAAAAAAATATATAACATGGGCCACATATTACTCGTGATATTTATTATAACAAGGAGATATTTATCATAAAGCGATCGTATTAACACTTTAGTACGCGGAACTAATTGAAATGCTAAGACCTGAGCCTTGGGAAAAATTAAATTCAAATTTGAAAATGGTATCAATTTGTTAACTACTCCGAAGGGTTGTTATACAAAACTTCAGTTTTTCACTATACAGGGTGTTCCCCTTAGGAGGTCACTAGAGCAGGAGATGATAGTACTCACTTAGCCAAACAAAAAATTGTACGGCAGGAGGGGGGGGGGGGCGGCAATATCAACTGTTTAGGACTTACAGGGTGATTAAAAAAATTGTTTTTGACAAAACACTCTGTATTTTAAAATGTACAGGGCGTACGGTCACAGTTAAGAGCTCATTGTATGCAGAAATTCATGGCCTTTCCAACAACTGCCTCATACCTCCTAGTCTCAGGAGTTACGGGGGTCTGACCTAAAAATTTCGGATTTTCTTACCTTTTTTCTTACTTTGACCTCTATTTTTTTTTGCAAAACGGTCGTTAACATAACTTTTTTTTTTAAATATCTATACATATGTGTCATCACAATTGATCAAACGTAGTAATGGAATAAATTATAAATTAAAAATAAAAACGAGAGTAAATATGTAAGATTTAAAGGACTTGTGGGAAAATGCAATTAAGCTCTCAATTTAACTGCTTTGATTTTTAAAGGAATTTACACATGCAAGCCGTTCGCAATATATTTAAGACAATTAGTTTTACAATAGCTTTTCAATCTAAGGAAATTGGTAAAATTATTCCTTTTCTAATTTTTTTATAATTTTGAATAATATTGCTTTCGGTATGCATGTGACCATAGTTTTTTTCATAAATAAGATCATGTGACACTTACCTGTAAGTCGGGTATACTTTTGAGTTCTTCAGTGAAATTTCGCTTTTCTTTCGTGGTTGAGTTGGAATTTGCATTTCCATTCATTGTTCCATCTTTTTCCGTTGATCCATGATGTGATAGATTAGGAAACCGAAAACTGAATTTCCGCTTAGGACTTTGAGTAGTCGTATTATGATCTGATACCAAATCTGTCATAGACCTATAAAATATACGCAGAAGAGTAATGGATTATTATAATTATATATATTGCATTTAAAAATTACCTAGCGCTAATTTCATTAGCAAAATCTATTGCTTGATTCAGAATTTTTTCATCTTTTACAGAAATATTTTTGACAGTTCCAGCTGCCTTTTTCTTAGATTTATTTCCATTTGTATCGCTGCCACTATTTTTTCTATTCAATTTAGACGTCAATTCGGCAATTTCATTTTTTTTATTAGTGTGCTCAAAGTCTGGTGACTTTGGACTACATTCCGCGCGTGCTGTGCTTATAGATCCAAACATCGAATTTATTTCATCTAATAGTGATGGCCCTAGATCAAATACTTTATCGGCAGTTATTTCATCATCTGATATTTCATGGTATTCATGCTGTGCTTCTGGTTCATTTTCTGTCCAATTAATATTCTTTTGTAAACAATCTTGCAATGAATCATCTTCCAAATTTGCATTTGTAAAGGCATTTGATTCTAAACCATAATTGTTGTTTTGCATTGCAAAGCTTGTTGAAGATATTGCACTTGAAGCAAAAGGATTGGACGAAATAAATACCGGTTGAGGAGGAAAATCGAATGAGCCAAACGCACTAGTTTGATGTTTGGGGGTGTTTTCATTTGAATTTATAAATGTTGGATTGGTGGACGATGTTGTAATTTCTTCTGGAAAATATCCACTGGCTGTTTGTAGGGAATCTGGGCTGGTGGGAGTAGGTGGCAGCAGTAATGGCGTTTGTTCTATATCCTCTGATGGTTTGTATGGGGTAACAATTTGTCGGGGAAGGTGATTATACTAAATGATTAAATTATATTATTAAATCGGTAAAATTTAGTAAATTATTTACATTTTGGGAACTGGCTATAAAAGCTACATCGCCAAAATAAGCGCCATCAATTCCTACGTGTCCAGTATGTTTCAAATCATTTTGGGGCATGGAAATCATTTCAGTTCTTAGTTTTCTTTTGCTAGAACGATCGCTTGTTCTACAAAACGAATCTCTGAAAATATTGTAAATCTTGAATCGCAGATTTTAATTCACAACTTAATCAATATCTTATCGTAAAGTTAATTTAATTTGTTCATTTAAAGACTTGTTTGTATAAAAAAAAAAGTATTTTAAAATTAAGGTTAATAGAAGAAAAGGGCCAAGTATACTTCTCTCTCATTATAAAATAGTAGCAGCAGTGGGTGGTAATAAGGTAACTAGCAACAGCGGTGCGTTAAAGAGGTTTTTTTTAGACGACTTAAAAGCCCTGTCATAAGACTGGCGATAGAGAAATTATAAAACAGGATCTATTGCCTCAGGAATGTACATATCATGTTTTGGGTAGAAAACAGTTTGTGATAGATATTTCCAAATTGAGGACGAAGCTGCTTAGTAGTGCATTGGTTGATTTGTTCGCGAAGTATTGAAAAGGTGGAATGTAACACATAGTGATAACAGAATGCTTATTTATAGTAAAATTAGAGCGTATTATGGATGTGTGGTGTTATTACGGAAGTGGGGAAATAGCTGGGGTCAGTATTCGTCTGACCAAATCACGGTAGCTTACAGCGGTTGACTAGTTCACCAAAAATAGGGGATATCTAGACATAGCTCGGAGACATAAACGACAACTTATATATTAAAATGTTTGTAGTAAATTTAGTAGTAAAATATTCTTAGACCGAAATGTATAATAGCCTTCAATGCATGGTAGAGTACGATATCCTTTTCTCAATATACCATTTTAAATTCAGTTTTAAATGGGAACGATAAGGGATATGGTATTTGTTAAAAGGTTTGAAGAAAGTTGCCAATTTCATGCTTAAGTCGCATTGTCATGATATATTTTGACATCTGATATATCAAGGCTTGTTTGAGAAAAAGTTTGTTTGATTCTGCGCAATAGTTTTTGTTTGGTGCCCTATCATATATGGAAAGTCGAAAGCAGCATTTTCGACAACATATTTTATTTTTTTACTATCGAAAACGTAAAAATGCTGTTGAAGCAAGAAAAAAATACTTCGATGTGTATGGAGATGTATTTACAGAACACCAGTATAACTGGTTTGCAAAATTTCGCTCCGGCAATTTTGATGTTGAAGATGAACCACGTTCTGGAAGGCTAGTTGAAGCTGATGACGACAAAGTAAAGGAATTGATTGATGCAAACCGCCGAATAACAACTCAAGACTACGCTGAGAGATTAACTTTATCGAATTCGACCGTTCATTATCACGTGAAACTTGACATATGCGTTCCACATGCTTTTACAGAAAGAAATTTGATCCGTCGCATTGCGATTGGTAGTCAAAAACTTTTACAGCTTGGATGGGATGTACTAACACATTCACCATATTCTCTAGATCTTATTCCGGTCTCTACAAATTTATCTTAGATGGAAACACCTTTACTTCAAATCAGGACTTCAAAAATTATTGAATCAGTTTTTTACTAGCAAAGATGTTTTATGAGCGTAGAATCATGCTACGGCTAGAAAGAGCGCAGCACGTCTTATACGAGTTCGAGATTACTGGAATTCACCACATTTTACACTAATTGACACTAATTGATTTTTTATAATTTCATCCTTTTTTTTATATTTATATGCAAGTGCAGAGGGGCATCAAACTTATAAGTTGTTCATTTGCTTACCTGTTTGTGCAAGATGGAAGACCTTCAAGATAGGCAACTGTATTTGCCGGATTAAAAAAACCTGTTTTTCCAGAATTTAAAACACCTTTCCAATACGGCGTGTTGGCTCCCTTGTCAAGTACAGTTATAATTTCACCTTGGCGATATATAAGGTGTTCCTTCTTAGATTCACAATTATTAACAATTGTTTTCAGTTGTTCCGGCTTTATATCAGGCAAAGAACTATAAATTTCAGTAAATTTTGGGCGTTTGTTTGGCTCATGTTGCCAACATTTCAACATTAAATTGTAATATTCTCTGGGACAACACTCAGGTTGTTCTAATCTCTACAAAAGATTTAGAAAAATTTAATATATCTCAATATTATCTCTTAAGTCTTACCTGATAATTTGGCTCATCTATAGCTTCTAGAACTTGAAGTCCTGTTAAGGCAGCCCATGGTTGGAATCCGTAAGAAAACATCTCCCACAAGCAAACTCCATATGCCCATACATCAGATGCATTGGTAAATCGTAAATAATTTATACATTCTGGAGCACACCTAAAAGAATAAATCAAAGAATATGTATAAGTAGGAGAGAAAGCCTTTTTCCAATTTAACCCCAAAATCAAACAGGTATAGATATGAATTTTTCAAAAATGCCACAGTAGACACTAAAGAGAATAGAAACTTTTTAAACCAACTCATGTGATCAGTGTTGAGCAGTGGCGTTGCTAGAGGGGGCTGCACGCGTTCTTATATTAACGCCTTAATAAAATATAAAAATGTTTCGATTTTTTTTTTTGTAATATAAGTTGTTCTTAATTTATACTGATCTGAGCCTGCTATATGGGAAATAAGTTGGGTGTTAAATCAAACTTTTTGAGTTGTGTTTAGTGCTGGCTGAGCTGACTAGATTTAACTAACAAATTCAATATATATTTTTAGGTTAAAAGTTAAAATTGTACTTATTTCAATAATTTAATTGGATCCAGCAAAATGAAATTACATACTAAAAAATTAAAGCCTTATTTTTAGTATTTCATGGCGATGTATTTTATAACACAATAAAACTAACTTTGACTATGACCCCACGCTGCAAACTTCCACGATGATGTGAACTGTTCCAAGTTCCTCCATGGCTTCTCTCTGGTCTTTTTGGGTCCTCTAACCCTTGCTGCTGAAAAAGTAAATCTTTCGGACTCGTTCCCGAGTGGATAAGGTAGATGGATGACAGACATTTGAAATATGCAGCATGGATTTCGATTGGCAGGCTGTTGGCAAGGTAATCTAAAAGGTAGTATTCGATTGGGGAAATGCTTGCACTTTCATTCGAACGAGTATTTGGGAAAATTACACCTATATTTTCAATATGTTGTCGTACTACTTTTGCAAAAAGTTCTCCGAGGTTTCACAGAAGGAAAACGGGGCGGCACTCGTTCAAACTTTTGGAGTTGTCATTTTGGGGTATTTGAGTTGTTAAGAAATTCAATGGCAAGAGGTAGTGGTTTTTGATGACCTTATTAGAGATGTTATCTGGGTCAGAGGATTTTTTACTCTTGATTGTCCTAATCAGTCGATGATTCGAGCAGAGGCCGGGTTAGACGAGAGAATCGAGAAGTTGAATACAGTGCTACTGATTCTCTGGTTGTTGAAATCTACTACGTTAGAATTTACAGTAAAAGGAAGCGCCGTTAATTTAGTACATTGTTTTTTCCTCCACTAACATTCTTCTATCCGTCCTGTGAATGGAATTTTAGAACATTTTACTTGCTGGATTCATACAAATTTGCTAACTTACCTTTCATCAGTTTTACGTAGTCTCCCAATTTTTTTAAGTAGATGGATTCTTTTTTCTTTTATAAATTTTATTTGTTCAAGAAGGAATTTTTTTAGATTCTCCGGTATACAGCAAAATCTAAAAAAAAGTTTACCCCGGTAAAAAGTCCTAAAGAGTAATCTCTACTTTTATTCTTTATAAATTTTGTAAATGGTTCCTTTTCCATCTTCAACTTCTTCCCTATTTCTTCAAATTATCTTATCGTTATCACGATAATGTACGACGCTTTTATTATTGGTACATGCTTGATTACTCAACACACAAGGTTGTTCAGAAATATTCAATAAGTAAACAAACTTTGCCAATCTCGGTAAAGTTAGATGTTATTTTAGGAGGGACACATAGAGGATGGGTTTATCGGTTCTGGGAATGTTTAGGGCCGGAAGGATCGTCAAAAGTGGCTTAGTTCAGAGACGCTCCCTCTACCATTTCGAAGGTAGATGTTTCTAGTCTCGGTCATTGCTAGAAGCAGGGGTAATAAGTATTTATAATTTGCTGCTATGAGGGTGTTCGAAAAGACACTTCTGGATTGCAGTTATGTTGGCTGCCTCGTAAACTTCTCTGTTGGTAAATTATTTTCCGTTGGCTCGGCTATAAGTCATGTGCAAGCTCAAAGAAGCTTCTTTCTTCAAGTCTTTCCGTATAGGTGGGAGAAATTGTGTGGCAAATAGGGAAGGTCTTATGAGTTGTTTGTATAACAGAAGTTTGGTCTGAGTTGAGAGTCCGCACCTGAAGTTTATTTTAGACTGAATAAGCTTTAAGCGAAATTAATTTTGTTAATAGTAGCTTTAGAGTGGTTATTGAATCTTAGAAATTCATGAAATTTGATACCCAAGTATTTCGCATTTTGTGTAGGGTATATTTTTCCCCGGTTGTATATGGTCTCAATGGTCTTGGATTTTGCAGCTTGGCGGTTTCACCCGGTTCAAGGCTTAATACTGAGTGAAATACTTTTTCGACATCACAGAAACAGCCTACGAAGCATTCATTGCTATTTAGGGCTCTGGTTGTAGCCGTATGAAACTTTAGCAGAGCGTGAAAAATAGAGTGTTGTGGTTCAAAACCAAACTGGGAGTCCTAGTGAATATTTTTTTCTTCACAGGTGTTTATAACCTGCTGTTTGATGACTTTTTCGAAAAGTTTTCCCAAGTTTGTGATTAAGGAGATGGGCCTGAACTCCATGATGTCTTTCGACGAAGTCTTTTTTGGATAGGGAAGATGTATGAAATTTTCCACTTTTGTGGGAAGTAGCAGTTATTGAAGAATCATTACCAGTTGATTTTTTGGAGTTTATTGTCTTGGATAAGCGAAGAAGTGTAGGGGGTTGGTGCATATATTTTGCCCTTTTGGATAAATTGCGGAGTTATCTGCGCAGAAGGTTTGTTTACAGTACTGACACTGCTGTTCACTTCTGATGAGAAAGCTGGAGTACTGGGGATTGAGTTATCCATAAAGCTGGCTTGAAGATATGATGTGAATGCATCACACTTTAACTGTGGGGGAACGAACTAACCGTATACATTTATATGTTGTTAACCTATCTCCAACCTGTGGACGTATAGCAGTGTATAATTTGAACCAGCTATAAATCAAGAGAGTTGAGTGTTCTTTGACAAATGCAGTTTTTGCCTATATTTATACAGGCTTTTTTGATGCTAGTAGTTCTTGAGAAGTAATCTATATTGCGTTGTAGGCAGTTAGGGAAGAGTTCTATTTGGGAGTCTATTTCTGCGTCAACCTATCTTGGAAATCATTCCAGTTATCGTCTACCAAGGTAGTGTAGGTGGATACGGCCATCGTCAGTATATTTATCGACAAATTGGATTTGATGGTCAGCTCTATTACTAGATGATTTGACGGAGCATGGTGCATAACGTAGTTGAAGTTACTGATTTGGGAAGTAGTTAATCATACTTGAAGAAACAAGGTAAAAGTATATGTAGGAGCCTGAACGGTGAAGGTACGTGTGGTGGGTGAAACCACAATGAAATCATGTCTACTTTTCCGAATGAGCCAGATGAACTTTTCAGCGGATCACTTCACATTGCATGCCTGACTTAAAATCTCCTCCAACAATCGTATAGGTGTAATCTTTAGAGATATTATTGAGGGTGTTAACGTTCCTTTTTATCTGCGCGGCCCGATCATCGCATCTGTTGTAAAGGAATATGAGGAGAAGTGTTTCTTGAGAGACGAGAAAGACCTTCACTGCTGTCCATTCTATGTTGCATAATGGCCTGAGTTTTACTTGTTCACATTTCAGCTAATCACGTATTAAGATAGCCATGCCAAGCAAAGAATATTTTTATCTGAGCGATTGGTTGTGAATTTCACGATGAACGATTTAAGGCTATTCTTTTGTTGTGCCTTACAAGAGAGTTGCAATTTAAGATAAGCGCTTTGACGTTTCGCGAGGAAAGCAAACTTCCTGTAATGAGAAATAAACTTTTATTAATTTTTCGAACAGATCTCAACCGAATAGGGCTTTAGATTCTTAAGTGCAGAAGTGGACTGCCTAATTTTGTAGTTTGAGTAGCTCTTGAAGATGGTTTGAGTCACACAGAAGGTTGTTGTGGTTTATACGTGTTAGTGTTGGAATTTGTGTAAAGTTTGTTAGAAATAATTTGCGAGTCACATATTCGGTTTAATATTGTTTCTTGCTGATTCCTGCATGAAGAGATCTTTCTGTTTCCGCTGCTCTCTCCGCTTGTTTTTATCTGCTTTACTTTCCTATATCTCTGACATCCTGTGTAGCTTTCTGGATGTCCTTCTTTCATGCAGGTTTACCAGTACTGCTTCGAGTTAACATAGTTTTAAATCCTTGGGAATTCACCTGGTCCATGGTTTTTGTCGCATTTGGCACACCTTCAGTGTTGCACACAGTTGCTGGCACCTCTTGTGAAACAATCTTTGTGGTATGCATGTCCCAGTAGCCAATCTAATCTAGGAGTCGATCTACTTTAATTATGTCATTTACCTCGTATTTGGCAGCAAATTAAATTACAAAGGTGTTTATCTGTTTCTCTGCTGCTTTGCTGGGTGCCATTTTTAACTTTTTAACTTATACCCCAGGAAAATAAGCATCCAACCTCGGAATGGAAGCAAACAAGCTGTAAATTGGTATAGACCTTTGTTTGGGCATTCCAAAAACTGGGTAAAAGTCTCATATAATATCGTGTCTGCGTCAGCAGATATTAAAAGTCAAAGGTCGCGAAAATAGGTTTTTTTCAATTATCTAGTTTTCTAAGGAAAATAAATCATTCAAGGTCAATATGAAACTTGTAGATTACATTTGAACCTTTTTTTGTATCTACAACCGTTTTCGAAGTACAGCGCGGAGAGAGTAAGCGCGCATCCGTACACAAGCGTATAACGCTATGTGAACGCGGAGCCAAGAATTTTATTATTTTTTTTATTTATTATTAAGACCAAATACAAAATAGCGTATTTAAAATGCAATTCCTTCATATACGACAGCAGTTCTCATGTGTTTGTACTATCTTACTACGTTTTTTCCAATCGCGTCGTAATTTAATTTTTTCTTGTTATTATGGATTGCTTTGGTTTTTGCCGCACCGAATTTGATGGCTCTTCCGAGTTTTTAGCGTGCGATGGTGTTTGTGGTAAGGCGTTCCACGGCACATGTGTAAAACTTGAGAATGCGGTCTTAAAATTGTTAAAAAAGACTCGCAATTTACTGTGGGTCTGCGATTCTTGTGGAAGAACCCCGGCCCATACTTTTTTTGATACGGTCGCTTTGTACAGAGGTGACCTGGACAACCTTAAGAGCATGGTGGTTGGCCTATCGGACAAGGTTAACCTTAATGCTCAGTCTATTGAGAAAAAATGATTGACTGCTCCATTTCAACTGTCGTTGACTGCCCTCAACAACCAAAATTGGACCATGGTTTCATAAACAACCGCACTAATAGAAACCACACGAGCAATCCAATTACAAAGAGGAAAAAAACTTCCAAAAAACAGGAGGTTCTGCCGACTGTGGAATTTAACCCGCCGAATCCGACAACTCCTGGTAGACAGGGTTCTCCTTCGGCTGGTGGGACCGTATGCACCGCTTTGGGCCAAGGCGTGGATAATACCACTCCAGCTCCTGCTTCTGAATCCACAGTAACAAATAATATTAATTCTGTATCCACATTAGTACCTCTTTGAGGACAGTACCAAAACCTTCAAGTGTTTTCGTCACTAGGCTCTCTCCTGAAACGGTGTGTGACGACATACTGAGGTATCTCGAATCCAAAAACATTGCAACAGAGGGTATTTCTTGCCGCAAAATTAGTAAATCCTCCAAACCGGTTGCATCCTTCGTCTTAACTGTTTCAGCAGATGTGCAGAATAAGTTATTAAATCCCTTATTTTGGCCCTCTGGCGCTTTTACTATATTATTTGTACCTTCTGGGCGCCAACCTAGAAATACAGCTAAAATAAGCAATATTATTAAAACTAAAGTCTCTTTCCCTTTACTATCAAAATGTATCTTCAAATCCTCTGTTGTAACTTGTTTTGATATTGTTGCTTTCACTGAAACTTGGCTGTACCGTGGCTTTCGTGATGCCGAAATCTTTGACAATTCATACCAGGTTTTTAGAAAAGACAGACATACTGATTCGAAAGCTCGTGGCGGTAGCGTACTTCTCGCATGTAAAAACTATTTTAATTGCAAGCAAATTGAGGTTCCCAGTTTTTCCAACACTTTTGACATTGAACTTATAGTTCTTAAGCTGTCTCTTTTAAAACACGACTTATACATACTATGTTGCTATATTCCTCCAGACTCCATAAACATTATTGATGACAAAGGTCAAAATATTTACGACCTACTAACTTCAACATCTAATTTTATTCATGACATGATGCAACCTCTTGACGAATTTCTACTTATTGATAATTTTAACTTACCCAATATACATTGGGTACTAAATGAAGATGACGATGACTATCTTCCTCTTAATAACTTATCAACAAGGGAATCACTATTCCTAGACACTATCTCAGCTCGTGGTCTCAGCAAATCAGTAATGTACAGAATGACATGGGTAGGCAGTTGGACCTGGTTTTCTCTACTGACACGGGTAACTTGTTAGTCGAACCTAGCCCAGTTTTAATGTCTAATATTGACAAATATCACCCCCTCTACTTATTCCATATTGCTATGAAACCGAAAACATTACAAATTGTGACGAAACACAATACTTCTTCAATTTTAGAAAGGCTAACTTTTCGGAACTCTCCAGTAGCCTTACCTCTATTGATTTCCACATTACTGTCTAGCAATAATGTTGACGAAGACATTTCTAAATTTTACATCCTATAATGAGTTCAAAAAACTTTCCTCTTCACTTTATGATTAGTATATCCAAATTATTTAGTGACCCACGTACCTTTTTCAAGTTTATTAAAATGAAGAAAAAACTGACAACTATCCCAATACCATGAGGTATAAGGATTGTGCTAGTGATGATTCGTCTGAAATTTGCAATATGTTTGCTTCTTTTTTCAACAATGCTTTTTCTTCGTCAAATTTCCATCGACATAACAATTTTAGTCATATGCACGATTCTTATAACGTTTTATTCACTATTCCTACAATTACATAAGAGGATATACTCGATCATATTAATGAGCTTTCAAATGACTTTACAACGGGACTTGATGGGATCCCTCCAGCCTTCTTTAAGTCGTGCTGCCTTGCCCTGGCAGCGCCGCTTAAAATAATATTTAAAAAATCGCTTGGTAGTGGTTGTTTCCCTCAGCTATGGAAAAACTCTTTCATCATACCTATCCACAAAAAAGGTAATAAAAGTAAAATTTCTAACTATAGGCCTATTGCAAAATTATCTTGTATGCCCAAATTATTCGAATCTATCATTTACTCGCAGCTATCGGCTTTATGTAAGAATTTGCTCTCTTCAAACCAACATGGGTTTATTTCGGGCAGATCTACAACCACTAACTTATTGGAATTTGTCTCGGATACCATTCGCGGGTTTCCAAAAGGCTACCAGACGGGTTATATTTATACAGACTTTAGTAAAGCCTTCGACAAGTTATTTCACTCCGAGATACTCTTTAAAATGGAAAAGTATGGTTTCCCTCAACATTTCTAAAATGGACAGTCTTATTTAGATAACAGAACATATCAAATCTTATTCCGCCATTCCATCTCTAGAGTCTTGAAGACTTCGTCTGGCGTACCTCAAGAGTCACTTGGGCCCGTTGTTCTTTGTTCTGTCTATTGACGACATTGTCTCTGTTGTGAGGTACTGTAAAGTCTTGATTTATGCTGACGATGTTAAGCTTTTCGCTCAGATTAAATCTGTTCACGATTGTGAACAGGTACAGGGTGACTTTCAAAAATTTTACAATTGGTGCGACAGCAAAAATTTGGTACTCAATATCGACAAATGTGAAGTTATGACTTTCGATAGGAATCAGACACCAATCACTTACGGTTATGAGTTCTCGGATTCCTCGATTCGCCGTGTGGTTTCTGGGTTTTATAAAACGTTGGTCCCGAGAGCTTTCAAATCCTACCATAACATTGCGTTTGTACACTTGCTTTGTGAGACCACTTCTTGAATACGCTAGCCAGGTCTGGTCTCCATTTTACGGTACACACATCGACCGCATCGAGTCTGTTCAGAGAAACTTTTTACGATTTGCTCTCAGACACCTACCCTGGAATAATTCATTAATTCTTCCTCCTTATGAGGATCGCTTGAAGCTTTTGAATATGCACTCGCTTCACAAAACGTCGCGTGATTGCCGATGTAACGTTTGTGCATCAACTAATAAACGCGAATGTTGATTCTCCGCTGTTACTTAGTAAAATCTCTTTCCGCGATAATGGACACAATTTGAGAAGACTACCTATGTTGCATGTTAACTCCGCAAGATCCAACTTTTGCATGTATGAACCCATTAATCGCATGTGCATTACTGTTAATACTAAGGTTGAGAATTTTGTCGTTGACGTTTCTAAGCATGTTCTAGACGTTTCTAAGCATGTTCTAGACGTTTCTAAGCATGTTCTAAAAAAACGTCTATATAATACTTAGTTCTGTTTCTATGTCGCATTGCATATCATTTCATCCGGTGTTTGGTTTATGTTTAGTTTAACATACTAATACGAACACCGACTAAGTGATGAAACGCATGTATTGTTGATCGTTTATTTATTAAACGTGTCCATGCAGCGAGCTTGTGCTAAGCTAGTTCTGATAGTCAAACTTCTATGAAATTGCTAGATTTCTAAATAAACACTTTGTTGAAGTAGGGAAAATTATTAGTGATCAAACAGATGGTAATGAAAGACCTACAATGAATAAAGTCAGTTCAAAAAGCATTTTTCTCCACCCAACAAGTCCTCAGGAAGTTGAAGCTGTAATTGGAACATTGAAGAATAGAGCACCGGATGGAATTACGGTTAAAGAAATAAAAGTACTCAGTCCTGTAATAAAAAGTAAACTGTCAAATTTGGTAAATTTGTGTTAGTCTATTTGAAGCTTCCCGACTTGTCTTAAGGAAGCGTAAATTATCCCTGTACATAAGTCAGGTAATACAAATGAATGCAGTAATTATAGACCAATCTCATTGCTCTCTAACATTGGAGAAATTTACGGAAAACGAAACAATGGTAATAAGATGAGCTGCTAATGATTTGATTAGAGGCTACCTTAGTAAAATGAAAGTAAGAAGGAGAGGCAATGAGCAGCTAAGCTCGCCGCTAGAATTACAGGTTGGTGTTCCGCAGGACTCAATATTGAGTTCACTCTTGTATCTCTTGTTTATTATCATTAACAACATAAAGGAGGCTAACCCGGCAGCTGATTATATGGTGTTCGCTGATGACACATCTATCTTTTATAAAGAGAAAACAGAAAAGAAACTAGAAAATTTGATGAATATGGATAAAATACGATAAAGAAGTTAATAAATTCAAATAAACTAAAGCTGAGTTAATGTAACTCAAAGATCTTACATTGTATGTAAAAAAAATAGACGGAAATAAATATGGATATAAAAATAAAATAAAAAAATGCGGCCAAGTGCGAGTCGAACTCGCGCACGAAGGGTTCCGTACCATCGTATAACATTTAACACTATGTACACTTTTTGATTTTTTTCAAATGAGAGTAGGCGAGGAAAAATACGCCGAAAAAATCACGTTTCTAGTATGTGGACCCCTTTAATTTTATTTTATTTTTATTATTTGTTGTTATAGAGGCAATAGAGTGTGTATTATGTGAAAATTTCAACTGTCTACCTATTACAGTTTATGAGATACAGCCCGGTGACAGACTGACGGACATCGGAGGCTTCTCTTTTGTAGCAGTTTCCTGTAGCCATATTTGCTGATTATTTGGACGTCCATATGTAATAAAAAAGCAGCATTTTTTAGAGTTAAAGATTTAGGTACAAATTAGCTTAGAAACATGAAAATTATGGCACACTGATTAATTTATTGTAAAAATAGATAAAACACATTAGATCCATTTATTTGGAGAACCAAATGAACAGAACTGTTTTTAGCCATAGTTAATTAAACTTTCTATTTATTTATTTTGAGGCGCTTTGTTTTTTTTCCGATCTAGCGTGTTAGATATTAACAGTAAAATTTTAATCGTTGTTAAATTCTATCATATGCATATGCCTTGTGAAAAATCAATTTTATTATTAAGAAATATATACATAATATGTATAATCTAATCGCGTATGCATAAAAAATTCCATATGAATGCTAAATTTGCAGACTCAAATAGGATCTATTGCCTTTTAATGATTTTACGTTAGGACCACTTTTCCTATATAGGATAATTTAGGAATATATAAGTTATCAAATAGAATTCCTATATAAGTGAAATAGACTAATTTAGGAAAACCTACAACAAGGTAATAACATTAAAATTCTACAATAGGTAATATAATATATGTAGTCTAATATAAGCTCTGAGCATCAATATGTGATTAAGATATAAGTACATTATAGAAATTATTTTTCCTATATCAGCACACAATTTTATTCCCGGAGCATGATATGGGATACCCCACTTTAACGGTATAAGAGTCTATTGCAATTTCCTGGGAATTCGGTGAGACAATTATCTGCTTAAGTTCGAAAGATTTATTCCCTAGTAGAGCTAGAAGATAAGGGGGAACGGTGGTTTTTCGTGCAATTTGGGCTATATCATTATAACCAATTCACCAAAAAAATAATTTTTTTTTTGATTTCTTGAAAGTAGCATTTTCAAACGATACAAAAAATAACAATTTTTTTAACGGGGGCCCAAACATTAAAAATAAAAAAAAAAGATTTCATAATCTCTTACTGGCGAAATTTGTGGTGTCACAAAGAACTAATATTCTGATAAATTTCAAATTCATTCTTATAAGGCTTCTGTTTTCCTTTGCTGTACGAAACCCTAAAAATTACGAATTTTTAGCAGGAGGCCTTTGAGAATGAAACAAGCAAAGACGCCGCCAAGCAAAATATCGAATAGTTTAAGCAGCAAGAAGTGAGATTAGACGGTGTAAAGTGAAGGCTGCATAAAAGGACATGGACTAATAATCTAAAAAAATATTGTATAGCTTACCATGCAATTGGCAGCTTTAAGTTTACGTTAAAATTGGTTTTGTAATAATCTTTTCCAACTCCAAGAGCTCTTGATAATCCAAAGTCAGAAATTTTCACTTTATTTTTGCTAAATACCAGGATATTCCGAGCAGCTAGGTCCCTAAATATTTTGAGTTTAAGTAAATTTATTTAAGAAGAGCAAACTATTTATTTACCTATGAATAAGACGTTTGTTCTCTAAATACATCATACCATTACAAATTTGCATTGCAAATTCACAAAGTGTCGGAACAGTTAGAAAACTGACGCGTAATCCGGGATCTTTCAAGCATTCAAGTAAAGAGCGTAAATGAGCCAGTTCTGTGACTAACATTAAAGAGTCGGTATCCAATACAACACCATAAAGCCGAACAATATTTTCATGTTCAATTGCATGCATTATTGCTGCTTCTTTCAAGAATTCCATAGGATTTGATTGCATTCTTTCTCGACATAAGCATTTGATAGCTACTTGGATCTGAATTAAAAGTAACGTTTTGAAGTATTAAATATAATAATTAATTTGCTTACCCTTTCTGCTCCATTTGTCCAAACACCTTGTTGCACTATTCCAAATTCTCCTGTGCCTAATTGTTTATTAACAGTTATTGAATCTGCAGGAATAATATGTTTGTTGCTAGGGGCTTTGCTAGGCGAATTGACAACTCTAGTAGGCTCGGTTGAAGCCATTTGATTTGACATCTATTGATAAAAATTATAAAATACAAATTTTTTAAAAACAACCACCAGTACCAATCCATCATCTTTCCTATTAGGATTTTGTAAAAGCCTTTTAATTTTACTTAAATAACCATGAGGATAATATTTTTCATAAAATTTTCGCAGTCTTCGTATCTCTGGACGAGAAAGTCCAATTTGTTTGAGATCCTCATCCGTTGCATATTTGAGATGAGAAGCATTTGAGATTTTAAGTTCATTCCTAAAAAAAATATACATTAAATATTCTCGTTAAGTAAACAATTGCGGTACTTGATTGAATTGTAATATTGTTGCAGCTCAGATTCCACTAAAAACTCATACAGATCTATTTGCTTGGGTTCTGAAAAACAAAAAAAAAATTAGAAATTGTTGATACTGATTAATTTATCTTATAAAGTCAAAGTTTTGAATAACAATTTCAAACAAATATTCGCCATTCTGTAAAAAGCGCTGAAATTTTGGTAAAAAATGTGGATTTAATGTTAGCTATGGTGGAGGTGTGATGCGAGAGGGGTTATACTTGAAAAAGGAGATGTGAGAGAAAAGTTGAGGTGCGAGAGAAAGATTGAGGTGGGAAAGAAAGATAAGGTGCAGATGGAAAATAAGTTTGTTTTTCGCGCTCAGCTCATCGGCTTCGCTCTTGCCATGTATTCAGTATAAATAGAGAAACTTCCAGCGCTCAGGGAATGGATGGAAAATGAGGTGAGAGAGAAAAAGGTGAAAATGGAATATGTAGAATTGAAATATTATGCGGAAACATTTTGTAGCAAAAGGATGGGAAAATTTTAGATTCCAGCTCCGGTTTTCCGTACTACTTATAGTATATCTCAGATTCCGTACGAGAAAGCCATTTCGTATCGGGGGCTCCATCCGCGGTATATAGAGATCCTAAATGTTATAATTAATAAATCAAATGACAGCATTTCCTCGTATTCATAGAAATAACGAGAGGTGGCATTACTTACTAAAAAATGTGGAATTAGTAATTCAAAAATAACGGTTTTTGGCGCCAAATCGACTTTTGCTTATGTTCTCGCAAAGACCTTTCTAAAAATACCCACATGCGGGGATACGGAAGACAGTAAAAATCGCGATTTTTTACTAATATTGGAAACTGCTCAAATTTTCTAATTTTCACACGAATTGTCGCGGGTAAATTGCGACAGCGCCAAATTCAGTCGGGTGAATTGTCAACGACAAAGGATTTTTGATTCTGCAAGTGCCATGGTCCGTCAGTTTTCGATCGCCGTTAGATGGCGGAAAGTGGACATAAATTTTTTTTAGATTTTTTTTGTTTTAAACAGGTAAATAATATCCCATCTTCCTGAAGTTTTGTATAATTATTTAATAAGCCCGCATCCCCTAAAAAATTGAATTAAACGATAATTCGTGAAGCAAAGTTTGGTAAAAAAATCACGAAAAACTTTGCAAATCAGATATTTACCCGAGATATGGGTTGGGGTGGATTTTCTGGTATTAAATAGATGGAAAAACAAGTAAGAAAGCTAGAATTGTCTAAGACCAATTCTTGTGATTTAGATAAATGTCCGTATGAAATTTCGTATGGTCTGTTCAAATTTGATTTTTGAACTGGTTTTTCGCACATATTTCTATAACGGTTCGTCGGACAGAAAAAAATTATTATAACCAATTTTATAGGATTTTTTATTCTGAAAAAGTTTTTAGTACAATAAAAATGTCTAGGACTGATCGTTTTCACAGTATACGTAAAAAACCTAAATTTTTATATAGCAACACCAAGAAGAAGTTGGCAGATTTAGCCCATTTTTTACTATGAAAACACCATGTACCAAATTTCGGCTTTCTAGTGTCCAAATATATAGTGGAAAACGAAGTTTTTGTATGGCAATCCTACGAAGGAGTTGCTCGATTTGGTTCATTTTCGAACTTAATTTTTTTGTTTTTTAAGTCCGTGTACAAAATTTCAGCTCTCTAAGTTTACGCGCTCTCGAGTTACGTGCGCACAGACAGACGGATGGACATGCAAATATCAAAATAAGTTTTAATATTATGCGTGAGTGTCCAATCCATTTTGCTCTACCATCATTATTTCTAAGCGTTACAAACGGAATGACAAACTTAGTATACCCTATAGATGCTATCTAGGGTATAAAAAGCATGAACATTTTAGGGGAACAATCAAAAACCTGATTTTGTGTGAACAATTTCGGAGTAGTTTTATTTGTCCCCAATTTTCCACTCCAAAGTCGAAAAATTCAAAATTTCTTTTGTATATCCTTAAAGAAGTTTGGTGTTTTCACCATGTATAAATTGTATTGTAAAATGTCTGAAAATTTTTCGAAAATCGGAGATTTTGTTCCAGAAATTTTTGATACGTAGAATGCTGCGCATTTTAAATCTGCATATTTATACAAACTCACACGTCTATGAGTAGAGAATTATAAGATGGTTTTCAAAATTTCGAACTTTAACCGTTTGCAACTTTGTTCAATGAAACACTCGCTGGAAACATGCAGTTTAAGAAAGTTGCAAATTAAAGGATAGTAGGAAAAAAATCGGATAAAACTGTATATATGAAAATTTTGAAATTTTAAATAGTTATTTATTGAGTTTTTCGAAATTCAAAAGTTTTAATTTCGAAAATCCAGTATATGTAACATACAAAATTTTATGAAAATCCATTGAGTTATGAAGAAAATTCGTTTGAAATTGACCATTTTCGGCTCGATTTGCCGCTCTCACAGGACAAATTTGATCTTTAATCTGTATGAAAATAAATAAATCTGACCAAAATTAGGAATTCGACTCAACTTTTGGTCCATATAACTCGATAATTCTCGAAATTCGAAAAGGACCCTATATCTAATAGCCAGTTAAATTTCGAATTCAACGACACCTTAATGATTGTGGTAAGTTAAAACTGTACGAGGAGATAGATTTCTATCAAAATTCGTATAACTTATAAGGATATCGCATACCGAACAAATTCCATGTACAAGAAATAATTTTCATAGGATGTAGCACTACATCCCAAGCAACGTATGTCGACGCATAGTCAGTCAACCAGATCGCTCAGCGAACAGTCAGTGTAGCCGCACGGCACAGTGCACAAGTAGTCAAGCCAACTTGAGTTCTGTTGAAGTAGTAGATTGTTTGAGGATGGAGGGAAGGAAAAGTGACGTTGCCACCGTGAATGCCAAGCAGGAATTCTGTCTGCAGCTCTACTGAGCTGTGCGGTGTGACTATAGTAATGCCTTGTCGTGATGGAAGGAATTCATGAAAATATTTTGAATACCCTAAATGAAGTCATAGCGTATACATACTAAGTTTGTAATTCCGTTTGCAACAAATAGAAATAATGATGGTAGAGCAAAATGGATTGGACACCCAAATTAATATTAATATAATATTAAAAGTTATTTTGATTTTTGCATGTCTGTCTGTCCGTCGGAGGGGGGTCCGAAAATTTAATGTAATTGCTGTATATATATTATATTTAAGTTCTGTCTATTTGAATAAATAATTATATTAATAATGGAAAATAATAATGGAAAATTTGAAGGATAATTTGAATTGCACACGTCGGACCGGAAGTGGAGCTCCTCATTCCGCTTGGTACTTCACCTTCCATTTCTAGGAGGAAGTCTATGCTATAGAAGATGGAGTTAATGAAATCCGGAGCAGACACTTCATATACCTACTGGTCTCTACCCAACATTTGACCTACCAAAAAGCCACTTTAAGGGGAACTTCAAAAATGGGAACACAAGCAACTATATCTCCTCTGGTGTAGTGCGCCCTGTATGAGACAAGCGAAGGATTCTTTACCCCCCTCTCTTCTCCGAACACGCAAAATAATTGGTGTTAGCAGACAGTTGCCCAAAATGTTTACAAATGCAGTCACTGGACATGGATTCTTCTGTATTTTTTTTTTTAAAGAAAGCAAATATGGCAGCGAATTGTGTCGACTGTGAAACCTCGAAGCATATTATATGTGAGTGACTCGCGCTTGGAGCATTAAAGTCGCCAATCACTGGAGAAACACTTATCTCTCCAAACAAGGTTGACAATATAACCCCAAGGGCAATAATCGAGATCGTTAAAAGGCTAGATTTTGCCTAATCACTTTATTAGAGAACACAATAGATTAAGATTAGATTAAGATCGTGGTGTTCATAGTCCTAGTGGCCTAGTCGACCCTACTCTCAACCCAACTTAACCTAAATGAGGGAAGATAGTACTTTAACTTATGAAATAGGGCCAAATAAGTGTCTTTACTAGTCTCGAACGATAAGCAGAAAATAGAATTCTCAGATAACCACAACCTGATCAGAGCGCCATAATTTATTGAATGAGCATCTCAATCGCCTTTGAAAACGAACACAAAATACTGATTGGTTAAAAATAGCTCGGACCGTTCGGGGATGCAGCTTTAACAAGAGGCAGTACAATCGCACTTTTACAAATTTTAAGAAATTGCGAGGATATCAAAATCGTATTGAAAATGGCAGGCAAAAAAATCTTGAAAATATGAAGCAATTTTTGATTTGAGATATTAGATTTAGATTTATGGAAGGGTGTATAGGCTCTGGCCTCGCATTCACTGCGACCTGAAAGATCTATTATGAGTCCCCGTTCAATTTATTCCCTTTCTAGGTTTAGACTTTTAATGAAGTCTAGGATCACTCTGTGATCATTTGAGTTCTATTCTCTTAAGAAGGAGTTGTTTAGTTTTTCCGGCAGAGGTATCGATAAACTTTTTTTCCTGACGAAGAACCTGTAGGCTTTCCCAATTGAGGGATTTTTATTATTCTCCCAGCTGTTTAAGATAGTTCTGAGGTAACTCTTTGAAATGCCACAAAATGGCTCTGGTCCGACAAAGGGAGTTTCCACTCCTCTTTTGGCTAGGCCGTCAGCAATTTCATTGTCTTTATGGCCCTCATATCCAGGTACCCACATGAGGATAACCTTGCTTCTCCTTGATAAATTTTTAAGGGTTTACAGACATTCCCAGACAGTACTTGACTTGATAGTGTAGGCCTTTAAGTCCTTGAGAGCAGGTTGACTCTCCGAGAGGATATTGATAATTGAGCCATTTATGGCTCTCGATATGCAGGTATTGGCGCATTCTTCTACGGCTAATACCTCAGCCTGGAATAGGATAGGGGTAGAACCCAGGGCCTTTGATATAAGGCATCTGGAGCCGCATGCACCCAGTCCGACTCCACTGTTCGTTTTGGAACCGTCTGCATACCACACCATTGATTGTTGAAAGGACGGTTTAATGGAACGCCATTGTTGTCGGTCTCCCAAGACCACCTCAAATCGTCTTACAAAATCCAAGGTGAGATTAAATCAGATATTATCGTCATTTGCTTAAAGCATCTGTTTGAAGATACTTAAATGACCAACCAGATCACCTGGCTTTTAACTGTTTTTCTTTTTGCACTCTAATAGCAGTGGGTGGAAGGTTTGGAAATTTTACTACGTCTGAAAACATCAATTCCGTGTTACCAAGAAAAGGAGCAATTAGTGAAAGCTTCGTTCTTCTTGTGAACGGAACGATAACCGTTCTATTAGGGTTTATGCTAAGGCCTTTGTTTAGACACCATATGCAGACTTTAGAAAGGGATTTTTGCATGAGGTCGAATATGACTGATTTGAGACATACACCTTACCAGCTTTAAAGGATTTCACACATCTTAAGCTGAAATCGCCAACATATGCCAGGAGGTGTTTTATGTTATGAAAAGTAAAATGCGCATAAGGGAATCAGGATCAGTATCGCAGTATGTGTAAACTTCCCGAAAACGCCAGTGATCCCAAGATTCTGCTAAAAATTTGATTATCGTCTACCGACAAGTCAGAACTAACAGATATCCAACGAATATATACATATTCTCCGACCAGCAAATTAACGTTTTTCAAATCACTGAATGTGAAGAAATCTGGATTGAATTGACGTTGAAATTATAAGTTAACAAGTAAAAAAGCGAGAATCGACCAATTTTTATGGTACCCTAGATGAATGCCCGTATGCAATTCCGTATGGTCACTTATCTGTGAAAGTTTGATTTTTGAAGTGGTTTTTTATTTCTAAAACGGTTCGTCGGACAGTAAAAATGGTTAGGTATAACTAATTTCATAGAAATTCATATTTTGAAGAAGTTTTTAATACAATAAAAACGTGTAGGCCCATTGCCTTCTTTATTACAGGCCGTGGCGCTAAAATTCTTCTTTACTTGCATATGTATGAGAAACGTGCTGTTTGAAAGCATTTAGCATTGCACATTATGGAAAAACAAACACGTTTCTTGTTTAAAAATTTATGTAAAATAAACAGCGCTTTGGATGACGATAATGCTAACGCTTATTTATAGGTCAAAATGTTTACTTTAGAAAAAAAAACGTAATTGTAATTATTTGAACAAAATTACGAAGTGTTTCTGCATTTTCCTAAACTCTACTCAATTCGCTGTGAAATGAGAGTAAGAATTTCGCTCAAAACGAACGTTCTATTTTAAGTTTGAAGTCTCTTTCCCCTGAAAATCACGAATATGATTTTCTATTGAATGAAAAATTTAAATACATAATATTTAACGTATGATTTTAATATAATAATTAAATTTCTTTCAATTGCATCACATTTGTTTGTTGGACTTCACAAAACAATAATTTTCACTTTTTTTGACCTCCAATATGTCATTCTATAATTTTCAAAAGTTGTTTAGAAGCGAAAAGAGAAAGAAAACAAAAGCTTTCGCTGCAATTCGAGGAGTACCCTGTTTTATTTTTCAAAATTAGAGAATGTCAATTTGATGGTCAAAAACTTAAAATGAATGTTTTTATAAAGTCTAACAAACAACTGAAATGTAATTATTAATTATTATTTGATTATTACATTTAATTGATAAGTTTAATTATTATGCATTTGATGTTGTCATTCATTAGAAAACTATATTCATGATTTGCAGGGGAAATAAACTTCAAGTTTAAAAAACTAACTTTCGTCTTGAGCAAAAGTTTTACTCTCATTTCATAGCAAATTGGGTAGAGTTTATGAAAATGCAGAAACACCTCGTAATTTTGTTCAAATAATTTCAATTACATTTTTTCCCCCTAAAAGTAAATATTTTGACCTATAAATAGGCGTTAGAATTATCGTCACTAGAAGCATTGTTTATTTTACATAAATTTTTAAACATGAAACGTGTTTGTTTTTCCATAATGCGCAATGCTAAATGCTTTCAAACAGCACGTTTCTCATACATGTGCATTTTATATCGCCACGGCCTGTAATAAAGAAGGCAATGGTAGGCCTGATCGTTTTCACAGTATATACGCCTTTGATTGTTTTAATTCTTTTAAAAATAAAACTATTAAGCTCACACATTAGTCACAGCTAATAAAATTAATCTTTATTCTTTGTATTAGGGTTCGTAGTAAGTATACAATATAATTCATTTCCCCAAAAATATGTATATAACTTCTTGTAAATGTGCTGCACTTTTCTAAGCTGCGCATACCAATACTAATGCAAGCAAATAGTTCGGCGTGAAATTTCTGACCAGATGGCTGTTCAATTCTTTACGTGCGATTTGAGGTGATAATATAAATTTAATTCTGATTACGTGCTGTGAATTTGTGATACAATTATTATTTAGATCAACGATTGTAACTTGGTTAAAGACGCACACAATCAACGTAGGTAATCATATAATAATATCATTGAACTTGAAAAGTGAGCAGTGAACCTAATAGGTAGAGTAATGCAGGTCACAAATATGATCCCAAATAAACAAATAAGTAAATAAGTAAGCAAAACATTTGTTGTCATAGATGAAAAAGAAGTAAATAAATAAATTAGTAGATTTAAGTCATCTACATTGAAATGTTAACATAAAATAAGACGCTATTTACCCTCCACTTTACTATTCTCAATTAACTACTGTTATACTGTTAGTTATATTCAACTCTGTATTTATCTTAATATTCGCTGTACCCAACGCTTATTTGCGGCTCATACTGGGGTTTTTAATAAATAAATGTTGAATTTGAATTTGAGCTACTGAGGAGCAAATTATTGTATATGCTCGTACTTCTTTCTTACTTTGCCTGGGTAGACCAATTATGTTTTAGCCTTAGCTCAATTCTGGCTCATAGAAACATATTATATACATGAAACATGATTTGTGTTCTAGTGCTGCTCATTTAACAGCCTTGCAAGGAATACACTTCCTCCTACAATATGTACGGTGGAAGATTGATAATTTAGAACGAATAGAGAAACGCAGAAGATATAATGAAATTTGTACAGCCCTGCACATGTTTACATCACTGTGCCTAGGAAGAAATAATAAATTGTGAATAAAAAAATTATATTTATTCATAGGCTTTAAGGGAAAAATTGAAGGATTCTTAGTGTTAATTATCTCCGCAGATTTGGCATGTTCTTGTTTCAGAATACAAGCAAAATGGATTCTTCTTGATATTGCAGAAAGATAATTATAATGCCCTATATTAACAATTTTCAATAAATTTAATCTTTTAACACAGTAAAGTTATTTGTCCTGAAGAATTTTACAAGTTTATTGAACTCTGCGGCTCACCCATTGCTTGTTGATATTTCCTCCAATCCAGGTGAGACATAAATAAGTTATTTAGAGGGAATACTCCACTTTTTTACTTTTTAAATACATTAATTCTATGCTGGCCGTACACAACATAATTAAATTAAATCTTGATTACACAATATTATTATTTTCACCACAAACTTTACAAAATTTTGTCAACAGTCCCAAACTACTCCTTTGACAAATAGTACACGACACGGCCATTTTCCAATCTATTTGTGCCAGCTGAGAAACTGAACTGTTATTGCATGTAATCTAGTACGCTTTGAACGCAGTGGCGTATCATCAGCCATCCATCACTCGCTTTTGTTGTTGTTTTCGCCTTTATGATACTATTCGTGGGGTTCAGGTTCTTTTTGCGGAGAAGTTTAATAATTTTTTTGTTGATAGTGTATATAAGATAAGCAACTCTATTCCATATGTGAAATTTGAGTGCAATTTGGCTAATTTAAATAGTAATTTTGATTTTAGAAACATTGATTTATCGGAGTTGAAACAAGCGGTTAACTGTATGAACAATAAAATGCACTATAGCAAAACCCTCGAGAATACTTCCCAAGCCATGAAACAGAAACCTATATGTATGCGTTGTGAGTCCGTTTTCACTAGGCTAAATGTTCTATATTGAAACTTATAGAAAAGTGCCAAACATTGACTTTATATGTGCTATAGTCATATATGAGTATAAGAATAATTTTAGATAATTGGATTGTGTTTGGTGAACCCACTGACTTATAACAATGGACTAAGCCATTGCCGTCTTTATGTTCCAGGCCGTGATACAAAACGATTTTGCTACTTGCAAACGTATTAGAGTGGTACGATTTCGCACTTCTCTTAGCATTTGTTGTTATGGAAAAATGCATTACTTTCAACTTCAATCTTCTGCACAATGTAAATAAGCCTCCCTACTAAGTTTTATTCAGGAATTGTGTTATTTAATTCCTTGTGCATTTACCAGCATTAAAATCTAAGTACTTTCTTTAAGAAAATTGTTTATATTTTATTACTCAAACATAACACTACACTGTTGCCTTCATACCAGCTTTCATTTCTCTGTGAATTTTCTCACAGAGAAATGAAAGTGGGAGCAAATAGTTCTTAAATCAGATCTACTTTTGTTTGAAACTGATTTTCTTTTGAAAATGTATAAAAACCTAAAGTATAAATTATACTACCATAAAGGCAACAAATTTGCCTATAAAATAGGCTAATATTTGAATTACATTTGAATTATAATTTAAAAGGTATAAAGAGTTAAACACAGAAAACCTTTGCCGTCCGTTCGATTCATAGCGCAGTGAGCAAGCGCAGCTTGTGAAAACATGAGGCGAATGTGTACCTCTGCTGATTAAAAAATACTGTTGCGAGCGTGGCCTTTGGTTCGTTATTTAAAACACAATATTAAATAATTAATATATAAGTTCTTTATTACACTTAAGTCATATAAAGTTCACAAACATTAATTTAATCAACTCAACTCTAATTATCGCTAACACTGTACTTTCAATTATCGCAATCTAATTACACACTATCACTTCTTTATTGCTTTCGCTTCTTAACACTGCAACGTCTAAGACAAGACTCCTCTTTCTGGCGATGACAACTGTTATATTTATACCCTAGAAACTCTCCGGATTATTCTGGGCTGTTCTATTCCAAAAGTTTCTTGACTATTCTATTTGTTCTATTCCTGAACTTTCCTGTAGATTTCATAACCGATTCTCCGAACCTGAAGTCATTTACTCTCCGAACCTGAAGTTGTTTATTGCCAGTAGATGTCACCAGTTGTCTCTTTCTATTGCACGTAACACTGCCCCCAAGGTATATAAAGATAAGGTATCCCCATTACGAACCCCGTTCCGCCATATTGTCTGAATTTTTCTTTTCCTTTTTTATTAGTGGACGAAACACGTCACAGCACATCAGCTGCTTTGTGTCAAAATTCGCTTTATCTGTGTAGCGCGGTTTTATTGAAATTTTGCAGAGATATTTTGAGTGATTTGTAAATTAAAGAACAAGTAAATGTTTCTGAAAATTATGAAGTAATCTGTGCCTAATTGTAAGAGCTATTTCAAAAACGACTCCGCAAAACAAGATGTAAGATTTCATGCATTTCCCAAAGACGCATAAATGCCACAGGACTGTTGCTCTTGATAGTGAAATTTCCAAATCTTATATCCTTTAGAGTATAGGTACAAACGTTTGCAATGAGGCTAGAAGAAATCTCGAAGATTATGAGTCAATTTGGAAAAGTTGGCACACGTTTCAACTCATCTATTGGTGGAAGGGTAATTTAACTGTTTGCTAATTATTAAGTGCATTTTATATTTACTTTATATACTAAATTCAGGTTTTCAAATGCGATAAAATGTTCCGAAGGAGGGCGTGCTTTAATGCACTGAGATTTCACACATTTCATGTCTATATTAGAGTTGATATTGTGGGCTGAAATTGTCCGAGCATAGATCATACGTGGATTCATACATCAAGGCATACTAATACTACTTTCGACCAAATCTATTTGAGAAATGGATATACAATCACAAGGATACTAAAATGTACTCTTCCAAGCAACTTTCTTATTTAATTGCGTTTGTTTGCGCAAGTGATAAAAAAACACGACCGAAACTTTAAAATTTTTATAGAGAATCTCAAGATGGTAGCTAAAAGAAAACATTTTACGCCTTTTAATTATTTATATTTGTTTGCAGTAGCACAACTGTATTTTACTTATTTGGTCATTCCTTTATATGTAAAGCATGTCAATAGCACATGAACAATATTATATTAGTACAAAACGTGTATGTATGTATCTTTGAAAACGAATATAATTTATGTCAATCTTATGCTGTTTTTATTATTCCTCGAAGTCAATCGATTCATAGGCAGTTGATCTAAAACTAGTGGGGACTGGAACTCAAAAGGGCGATCCCATCCCATCATCAACATTAAAAAGCCAATAATTATTACAGAATTTATTTCAGGTGAACTTGTAACTAAATCCAATTCAGCATTCAGATGCATTCTAAGCCCGTGAAAAATATTTCTTTATATCAAATATAAGAATCCGGTGGCACGATTAGGTTAAATATGGGAGGTGTTTGATTCTCCTGGTGGTCAGCTCATGTAGTGATACCGAGTAATGGTAAGAAAGAAAAAAAAAGTTGGTGTTGTAAGGATTTAGGGAGTGCAAATAAAATAAAATAATTAATTTAAAAGTGGATAGATATACACAACACAATTTCATGTAAAAATTTTAATTAAATATTTACATACATAATTCAAAGGAAATTTTCAATAATGAATTAATTGTTATAACAATAGCAACTTTCACTTAATATGTAAACATAATGTAATAATGGAGAAGTGATTGTTGACTCCCTGGATAAAGCTAATATTTTAGCTGCTAGATTCGCTTCAAATTCTCGTCTTCCACCAACTTCACAAACACCTGTTTTGCATCCCCCGTGCGGATGTGTACAAGAGCCAATACACATCCGTACGAGGGATGTGTTCAGGGTCCTTAAGGATATCAACGTCTCCAAAGCCGCAGGTCCTGATGGTTTTTCGCCCCTGTTAATTAAAAGCTGCGCCTCATCCTTGGCTAAACCTCTGCGCAAACTCTTCTACTTGTCTTATTCGACAGGAAAATTTCCAACTGCTTGGAAGCTAGCTCACGTTCAGCCTATTCCTAAGAAAGGAGAGGGTAGCGATCCCTCAAATTATCGACCAATTGCCATCACTTCGATTCTTTCAAAGGTTTTTGAATCTATCATTAACTCAAAATTAATGAAGTATCTAGAAACTAATCATCTCATCAACGATCGCCAATATGGCTTCCGAGCTGGACGCTCATCTGGAGACTTGCTGACCTTTCTTACGGAACGTTGGAACCGTAGTCTTCACAATTTTGGTGAGTCTAAAATCGTTGCTCTAGATATTTCAAAAGCCTTTGATAGAGTCTGGCATCCAGCCCTTTTAGCCAAACTTAAAGCACTTGGTCTCTCCCCTCCTCTTCTATTATGGATTGAAAGTTTCCTATCTAGTCGCCAAATACGTGTTGTATTAGATGGCGTTACATCTGAACCGCATCCCATAAATGCCGGTGTGCCTCAAGGCTCTGTTATCTCTCCAACTCTCTTTTTAGTTTTCATTAATGATCTGCTTTCCCTTACTTTCAATCCCATCCATAGTTTCGCAGATGACAGTACTCTTGATTTCGCTTACTCCTTTGACACTCTTGCGGAATCCAGGGGGAATGCCGCATGTGTTAAACGAGATTGCATGACTAGATCATTGAATAACGATCTTAACAGTATCCTCGCTTGGGGCAAAGCGAATCGCGTCGAATTCAATGCATCTAAGACTCAAAGCTGTCTCATCTCATTAAAACAAGATCATAACTTAACCACACCCGTTTCTTTTGATGGAGCATTAATTTCTGATTCACCGTCACTAAGCATTCTTGGCATTAATATTTCCAGTAAGTTAAACTGGACAGATCACATCTTCTCTGTTGCCAAAGAAGCATCGAAATGTCTTGGATTTCTGAAAAGGTGTAAGAAATATTTCAGCCCGTCAAATCTAGCGCTCCTCTACAAGTCCTACATTAGACCTAGAATGGAATACAACTCCCATATATGGGCCGGGGCTGGTCGCACAGCCTTAGCTTCATTGGATATTGTCCAAAAGAGAGCCTTCAAGCTCATTGGCGATTTGGCAATAACTTGTCATATCGACTCACTCGAGCACCGCCGCAATGTTGGATGCCTTTCGCTCCTTTATCGCTATATGCATGGTCAATGTTCTGATGAAATATCTAGTCTAATCCCTTGTAGAATGATTCCTGCACGCAATACTCGCGCTGCAAACCGCGCACATCCTTTAACCCTTCAAATTACTTTCGGCCGTACAGTAAAATTCCGAGATGCTTTTTTATCCCGAACAGTGCGAATGTGGAACAGCTTACCATCTTCTGTTTTTCCTCCGGCATACAATCTGCGGAAGTTTAAGGGCGACACACATCGGCACCTCCGCCACTCTCCTCACATCCCCTAATCCTTTCCCTATCTCCTTCCTGCCATGCTGTGCTTTGCATCATAGGGTATCCCCTGAGCTTGGCTTAATAATATAAAAAAAAAAAAAAAAAAAAAAAAAAAAAAAATAATGTAAACATTTTATTTATTTATTTTTTGTTTTTATCTCGAGAGAGACTGCGTAGTACTCACATTATTTCCAGGTAGGGTGCTTTGTTTTTGTTTTTTTTTTTTTTTTTTGAAGATAACTCCTAAGGACGAGTGTAAATTATAACTCAACTATTTTTCTTGATTAAGTACATTTATAAATTCTTCTAATTTCTCCTGAACATGTCTGACTTTTATTTGCTCGAATGTTCATTTCCACTTGTCTGTATCTAAAATTAAAAAAAAAACTTTTACTTTCAGAAAAACAAAACACGCCACAACATTTTTATATGTATACCTTCTCAATTCAGATAAATCACTTTCTTTAGTTAAATCGTATTCTCTTTCTTAGTCTCGAAATTCGGTAGCATGATACGGAGCCACTGGGGAAAATTCTTGCTTGGCTAAGAGATTCTATAGACGTCCTTTCACTGCTCTGATCACCAACTACAACTACTCGAGGTAAGGATATCCCGACATACTTCAGAGTACTTCTTCTCCTTGTTGTTTTAATCGTGGATCTATAAAAAGGGAAAACGTATTTAGCTATGTACTTCCTTAACAGCACCTTGAGCAGCTAAATAAAAAGCTAGCTCATTGGAAACGACAAATTGCTTGGCAATATTTATTGCCATCGTTTCCGTTTGACTTTGACTTTAATTTTGTACAAGCAATAGGCAAAACTTACATATTATCACAGCAGTTTTAACTTTGGATATAGCCGTCTTCAGGAGGGATTTCATTGCTTGATCCAGTTTAAGTGATAATGACAATGCTCAAATGGGAACGCGTAATCTGGAATAATAAGATTAAATTTATTTTGATTAATATAAGATTCCAAATAATTACAAACTAAGCCTCCAGCAATTGCATGTAAAAGTTTTAAAATTGGGAAGAAATACAAAGCGCAATAGACAGCAGTCTTCCCATTTTTCGAGAATTTCTTATTCAGTGAGGGTCATATTACCATCATTGCAATTAAGCACATAAAGTAAAATACATATTTTTTAAAGCACTTCATGTTTACTTACAGAGGATATACAGCCTCCTGTGTACAATACAGTATCACTTCAGAGTTTGGTGTGCGATCATTAAAAAATAACCATTTCTTACAAGCGCTCAACTCAAAGGTATTTACATTATGTTAGGTATAAATAAATTCCTTAAGAAGACTATCATTGAATGTCAAATTAGTTGTAGAAAATTAAGAAAACTTTACTTAATATGAAATGTTTCGTGCTTTATTCACTTGTCATATTTGACATAAGAGAACTGTCAGAGATTTTCTTTTACTTTTCCTTTTTTATTAGTGGACGAAACACGTCACGGCCAAGTGTCAAAATCTTAATGAGGATACCTTGTCTTTATATACCTTGCACTGCCCCCTTCTTAAACTTGTTCGTCCCGAACAACAGGTGGTCCACGGTCTTGATGCTCGTAGTATTGACACAAGCGGTCCAAATGTACAATTTTGTGCTTGCCTCTTGTGCCACGCTGAATCCTGTATACCACGTCATTAATTCTAGTTACTACTGAATATGGGAAGGACCAGTGTTGTTGCAATTTTGGAGAACGTCCCTTACGTCGTTTCGGGTTGTACAGCCAAACAAGATCACCTTCGTTAAATCCTGCGGAATTAGCACGTAAGTCATAGCGGGTCTTCATCCGATCAGTATTTGTTGCTAATTTCGTCCTCGTGGCCTCGTGTACATCGGCTAATTGTTGTTTGAGCTCCGATACGTAGTCTTCTGGTAACTTTTGTTCACCTCTGGGGGTACCGAATTTGAGGTCGCTAGGAAAACGCATCTCTCTTCCGAAAATGACTTTAGCTGGGGTTTGTCCGGTAGTACTATGAACGGCTGATCTATAAGCCATTAGGAATACAGGAATATGTCGATCCCAATCGCGTTGATGATAGTCAACTACTTTCTTTAGATGCTCGATCAATGTTCTGTTGAAGCGTTCTACCATGCCATCAGATTGTGGGTGTAGAGGAGTTGTTCTAGTTTTTCTTATTCCCAACATTTTACACATCTCCTGGAAAGTTCGCGATTCGAAGTTCCGTCCTTGGTCCGAATGAAGTTCGTGAGGCACACCAAACCTACTGACCCAATTCGTTATTATTTGTTCCGCAACTGTGGTTGCCTCTTGATTAGGGATTGCATAAGCTTCAGGCCATTTACTGAAATAGTCAATGGCAACTAATATATAACGGTTACCGCCATCCGTTTCTGGAAAAGGTCCAGCGATGTCTATAGCTATCCTTTCAAAGGGGGCTCCGACATTATACTTATGCATTTCTCCTCTGCTTCTGTGTTGCGGCCCTTTGCAAGCAGCACACACAGTGCATCTGCGGCACCACTCCTCCACATCTTCTCGCATATGTAACCAATAAAACTTTTCTCGTATTTTGGAAATGGTTTTGTTCACTCCCAAATGTCCTCCAGAGGTTCCACCGTGCATTTCTTCTAGAACATCTTTGACGTTTGATGCCGGCACGACTATCTGCATTCGGAAAGATTCGCCATTAGGTGCTTCCCACTTGCGTTTTAATATACCACATTCAACATGAAGAGAGTTCCACTGAGCCCAGTAACTTTTCAGCTTCTCACTCCGTTCCGAAATATCCTTCCAGTATGGTGTTTCCATGTCTTCTTTCCAAGCAAGAATAGGTGAAATGTCCGGATCTTCTCGTTGTGCTGTTCGTAGGTCCTCGTTGTCCCAACCTGTAGATGGCTCCACGGTTACCAACTGTATAGTTGCTGTTCTTTCTTTTTCTTCCATCCGGGCGCAATGTCTGCATTCAAGTTTGCATGGACGTCGTGAAAGGGCGTCTGCATTTCCATGGATACGACCTCTTCGGTGTTGTATTTCAAAATCATAAGCCTGGAGTCGCTCTATCCATCTCGCCACTTGTCCCTCAGGATTCTTAAACTGCAGAAGCCATTTAAGCGCTGCATGGTCGGTGCGTAGGATGAATTTCTGTCCGTAGAGATATTTATGAAAATGCTTTGTTGAACTTACAATGGCAAGTAGCTCCTTTCTTGTAGCACAATAATTTTTCTCTGACTTTGAAAGTGCTTTGTTATAGTAAGCTACTGGAACTTCTTGACCATTCTCCTCCTGAGAAAGCACTGCACCAATACCTTCATTGCTGGCATCCGTGTCTAATGTAAATGTTTTTCCCAGCTTTGGATAGTGAAGTACTGGAGCCTCACAGAGCTGTTGCTTCAAATTTTCGAAACTTTCGTTGCATTTATCCGACCATATGAACGGCTTTCCCTTTTCGGTAAGTTGATGTAGGCTTCTTGCTATATCTGCAAAACCTTTCACGAATCGCCTGTAGTAGGTAGCTAAAACAAGAAAACTCCGTAATTGATGTTTATCCTTTGGAACTGGCCAATTTTTGACGGCTTCTATCTTCTCTGGATCGGTTCTCACTCCTTGTGATGAAACTATGTGCCCTAAATATTTAACTTCTTTTTTAAATAGAGCACATTTACTCGCACTGAGCTTTAATTTTGCATCTTTGAGTCTTTGAAGTACATCCCGTAAGTTGTTTTTATGTTCCATGAATGTCCTTCCGATTACTATTATGTCATCCAAATAGACAAGACATGTTTTCCAGGTTAAACCACGTAGAACACATTCCATTAGTCGTTCGAATGTGGCTGGAGCATTACATAACCCAAATGGCATTACTTTGAATTGCCATAAGCCACTGCCAACTGAGAAAGCCGTTTTCTCTCGGTCCTCGGGATGTATTTCCACTTGCCAGTAACCACTCTTCAAATCCAGCGTGGAAAACCATTGCGCTCCGGAAAGGGTATCCAATGTGTCATCCATCCGTGGTAATGGATAGCTATCTTTTCTCGTCACGTTATTTAGTTGGCGGTAGTCTACACAGAATCGGGTGCTGCCATCCTTTTTCCTAACCAGAACAACCGGCGATGTCCAAGGGCTGTTAGATTCCTCTATGATGCCTTGTTTCTTCATGGAGTTCATCATGTCTGCAACTTCTGGTTGTTTGGCTAATGGCAATCTTCGTGGTGTCTGTCGAATGGGCCTGGAATCTCCTGTATCGATTCGCTGCTGGATAAGATTTGTTTTACCATAATCATCATCATTCATTGCAAATAATTCCGAAAATTAATCGATCACCTCTTTGGCATCGTTGTGTTGTTGTTCACTTAAGGCACTGGACGAAAGAAGTTTCTGAACCTGTTGGGTAGTAGCTGGTATAGTTTTTGTCTCCTTGACATTACTACCATTATCTAAATTGACGATTTGGTAAACGGGTTCACAATTTCCAATTATAGCACCTTCTTTTAGTTGTACCTCGTTTTCGGATGTGTTAAGCACTCTGACTGGAATTAATGTTGCACCTTCTGCCTTCACTAAAGTCTTGCCAATGATGATGTTCGATGTAACTTTTGTGGGGTTAGGCTCCACCAGATAGAATCGGCAGGTCCCGATGTCATCAGTAAGCTTTGTCCATATTAGTGTCTCGGAGCATGGCGAAAGAGTAATATTTTCGCAAACCATCGTCCTTACTTTCGCAGGATGATCTGCTCCTTCTCCTAGTTTCATAGGAATTTCTATGTTGCCATATTTGAGAATCCGCTCTCCGACATCCAGATTTATTTTGTATGTGGTCATGAAATCTATTCCAAGAATGCAGTCATCCATTATGTCTGAAACCAGGAAAGTGTGAGGAAATAGTAGTTCGCCTAGTTGAACATCTAAAGTTATTTCTCCAAACACCTGTGCTGCCGCTCCAGTTGCTGTTCTTAGTAGATATTTGGTGGTGTTGTGAAGCCATTTGTTCTTAACAAGATCTGTTCTAATAATTGATCTTGAAGCTCCAGTATCGATAGTAACTGCGCAGTCATTTTTTCCTACACTTCCATATATAACAAGACTGCTATTATTTCTCTGTAACTGACTTACTTGGATGATGACTTCGGGGCTATCGATTCCACCAACCAACTTCTGCCCCACGAAGTTGGTTTTTACTAGTTTTCCGACTGCTCAAGAGGAGAGACGATACTAGTCGTTGTTTGATATCTAGTCTCTCCACGAATTGCTTGTTCCCTGGCTCGACATCTTTGGCATTCTTCTTTCCCCTCTTCTTCTGGTGATTCCACTCGTCGACGTTTTCTGCAGTCTCTTTGAAGGTGCCCTGGTCTATTACAATTCCAGCATCGAGGGACACCACGTGATGGCGGGCTCTGTGATGATTGCACTCTATTACAAGTACATTCTTCCACTGAAATTTCTCTCACTCGTACTGCACTCCGTGAAGCTTGTCTGGCGGATTCGTATGCTAATGCATAGGCTAGTGCTTCTGCTGTTGATTTCTTTCCTGCTAGCCTTAATGATTGTTGTAAATTTTGATCTGTAATAGCGTTCACAAATGCCTCCGTCGCCACTTCATTGAGAAAATCCGCATTCACGCTGCAGTATGACAGATGCGCTAATCTTTCTACATCTGCCTGCAGTTGTTGTAGTGATTCGCCATGTTTTTGAATCCTGTTGCGCAACTGTAGGCGATATACTTGCTGCATGTGCTCATCTCCGTAACGTAATTCTATCGCCTGTACTAATGAAGAGTAATTACGTTGATTTTCAATCGGTACAGTTTGTAAGAGTTCTGACGCAGGACCTCGAAGTGCTAACACCAGAGCTATAGTTTTGTCTTCATCATTCCATCCATTTACCTCTGAAGTTGCCTCGAATTGTCTCTTGAAGATATGCCACGAATTTTGTCCATCAAATATGGGAGGTTTCATTCTACCTGCACCGGATATTTCAGTTGCTCCACTTAGAGGCTGACGATGCTTTATTCTTTCCAGATCTGCTTTAAAGTTATCAAGCTGTTCCGTGACATTGTGTTGTACTCCCGACACTTGTTGTCGAACTTCCAACACTTCCTGCTGTATTCCTTCAATTTTCATATTTTGTTCGTCTAATGAAACTTTCAGAAATTTCTTTTGTTCCTCCAAACAAGTTTCTAGACAATTCTGCAAAGAATTCTTTTGTTCCTCAAAAGCATTCTTTCGCTCGTCCAGACGGGTTTCCATAGATTTCTTTTGTTCCTCGAGAGAATTCTTTTGTTCGTCCATAGATTTCTTCTGTTCATCAAAACGTGATTCTAGAGAATTCTTTTGTTCCTCGAGAGAATTCTTTTGTTCCTCGAGAGAATTCTTTTGCTCATCAAAACGGGCTTCCATTTTACTCATTAAAGTACTCAACAGCTGTTCCATTTTCATCGCAGGCGCTTCTTCAACTTCGATTTCTTCCAAGTTCTCTTCGAAAACAAATGTTTCAGGATTCTTTCCTTCCTCTATCAAAGATTGTCTAAGTCGCTCGACTAGAACTTTCTTTATGCCTGTCGTTTGTAATGACCGGTTCCCTAACTCCACTTTCAAATCCTGCGTTCGAAGCTCATCCACTTTGCGCCCCATTATTTTAGTAATTCACTCACAGTTGAATATAAATTATTTTCCAGAACTTTTAAAATTTAACACAATTCCACAAAATTAATCACACTTTTAATTTTTCAGTCAATTGCCACCACTTTATTTCTCAAATATATTTCACTTCTAACACCAGTTGTTGCGAGCGTGACCTTTGGTTCGTTATTTAAAACACAATATTAAATAATTAATATATAAGTTCTTTATTACACTTAAGTCATATAAAGTTCACAAACATTAATTTAATCAACTCAACTCTAATTATCGCTAACACTGTACTTTCAATTATCGCAATCTAATTACACACTATCGCTTCTTTATTGCTTTCGCTTCTTAACACTGCAACGTCTAAGACAAGACTCCTCTTTCTGGCGATGACAACTGTTATATTTATACCCTAGAAACTCTCCGGATTATTCTGGGCTGTTCTATTCCAAAAGCTTCTTGACTATTCTATTTGTTCTATTCCTGAACTTTCCTGTAGATTTCATAACCGATTCTCCGAACCTGAAGTCATTTACTCTCCGAACCTGAAGTTGTTTATTGCCAGTAGATGTCACCAGTTGTCTCTTTCTATTGCACGTAACAATACTTTGAGTCATGTTTGAAATGAAAAAACTGAATTATTTGATATGCAATGTTGGAAATTGTTATGTTCGTAGCTATTACATATAGCAATATGCTACATGAAAAAGGCTGATTCATGTACGCTGGCCTTAAGGTAAACCGCATACGGAATGCACCCCAACGGGAGTAATGCTTCCTCGAGCTCGTGAGCCATGGCGACATGTTGAAAAAAGAAGAAGAAGAGTCTAAAAAAGAGATTGAAAAAAGAAAAGATGTGTGACATTTTTTTGTGTTAGAGAGGTTCCCAACAAAAAAATTAAGTGATTGCAACTTTAAAAAAAGTTAAAATTTTGAAATTGTTCGGATAAATTAGAAAAATCCTGCGGAGTATTCTAAGACAGTCGATGAAGTCATCGCAATAGCGATTTAAACTGATTTTGTATGAATATTTCCGTGAAGGAATGTAACAACGTGGTGTCACGCTTCATCTCGCAAATTACAGCGAGGATTTTATCTTTGGATTCCTGATCTCAGGACAAGCAGTGCTGCTCACAGTAATAACAGAGCTTTTCATTCATACTTAATGTGCTCTAGCCACTGGGTGCTTTCCTTTTTCTGGCATGCTCTGAACAGACGTAAAAGTTTCAACCCTGACTGGATCAGCGACACGCAGCTGCTAAATTAAAACTGAAGTCTCCAGTGCCAAATATTTCTCATTTCTTTCAATACTGTAGCCAGTTTGTATACTGTTCACATTTTTGTTTTTTATTAGTTTGAAAAATTTTACACGAATTATTAATGCATATACCTAATGAAATTCATTAAGCAAGTAGTACATCGAGACTCACGTTGCTGTGGTAAAAATATTTCCGCTTTCGTTTCTTATTTTCATTACCGCGACAGTTATTATTACTAAAACCAAATACATTTGGATTTTATGAACTAATTATTCAATATGTAAATCGTGCCGCATATATGCACGTGTTTCAGTAATTAATTAAGCAACTTATTTTTCCAGTCCTAAGTATTTTACGTTATTTTTTTTCATTACTTCAGTAGCTATAGTTATATGCTGTAATACATAATTCAAGTCATACGATGTATCTATATATTCAGTTTAGTAAGTAAGTAAGTAATTAATTCCAACGAATTTTTAAACTTTGGAACTAAGCAGTAGTCTGCTCATCCCCCTCTTATGGGGCTAGGCAGTTTTGTTTTTTTCACACCGCACAGATTTCGTATCGTTTTACCATACGTATTCGGCAATAAGATTATACGTTATGTGATGTGTGTATACACTCATTCTAGCAATTGGGCGTGTACATTGAGTTACACACCTGGTACCAGCAAGTATTTTCACTATATACTATATCGTTATTCTTGTTACGACAACTATCCTTATGTATTCGAATACCTGGGGTTGATTTATTCATTGTTATAGATCTGCGAATGATGTATATACATATGCACATAGTAACCTAGCATTAAACATAAACTAAATTAACCCAATTAATCAACTTAATTAAGTAGTAGGGAACAGCATATCCTCTGGATTTGTATTTTCATTCACATAGTAGTCGCATCTAGAGATTTTGCTTGTCTGAGTACGATTTTACAGGCTCATTTATAGCGTTTAAACTTCTATATCTTATGTTGCTAAGTTTAATTTACTCTTGTTTCAACTAATGTAAGGAGTAGGTATCTTTTTGTTATACATATAGCACTGTACACATGAACCATAGTGCGCCGTCTGAAAAAGACCTAAGCTCAGCTTCAACTCCTGTTAGATATATTTGAGGAATTTATATGATTATTATAACGTGAACATGATTGACTGAGTTTTTATTTTACCTTTCACTATCCCGGAGCCCTCGCGATTGGGATAAAGGTCGTCTAGGTTGCCTAGTCTCTCTCTCTCATTACAGGTCAACAAGGGACTTTGGACGATTGTGCCACCCAAAGTCGATGGGAGGATGGGGCTTGGCAGGAAGGCATGCCATCTGCGCCTTCAATGGAACATAGGTAAGTGACGTAAGGGTCCCTTCAGGACCGAGTGTGTGCTGGCTCGTTTATGTCGACATGAAGATTTTTTTTTGATTATGGGCGGTGACAGCGGCAGGTATTTTCGGGAACCTCCCTACACTCTCCGCCACCCTTAGCCGAGGTGCTAGCATGCCGCCCTGTGCTATCGCTGTCATCGAGTGATCTGTCAGCTCATGCTGACAGTTTGGACTTCACGTCCTAACCATTCACTCTCAACATAGAACCATAACAAAATATACGGGATAATATAAAAAAATGGTTAACATTGTCTTTTTGTCTTTATTATACTTAAGAAGTTACTGTGTGTTAAACATTGAATGACTTATTTTTTTTTCATATAACTCTATAGGGAAACACAGCTCTGATTGCTTTCCAGTGTGATTTGTGGTATGAAGGCAACAGAATTCAACGCATTTTCTCATTTTTATGTGTAGTGTTATGTTTGAGTAATAAAATATAAGATGTGTAGTGTTATGTTTGAGTAATAAAATATAAGCAATTTTCTTAAAGAAGTACTTAGATTTTTATGCTGGTAAACGCACAAGGAATTAAATAACACAATTCCTGAATAAAACTTTTAATACGGAGGCTTATTTATATTGTGTTGAAAGTAATGCATTTTTCCATAAGAACAAATGCTAAGAGAAGTACGAAATTTTACTACATTCAAAGAATTCGATGTCACGGCCAAAGTGAAATATAAGCATAAGTAGACACAGAGGCGAACATAATAGGAAATTTTTCGTGTTTTTTTAGAATGAAACAAGTAATTTCATATACTTTCGTCTTTTTCATGAATGGGGGAAAGGAACTTGGCTATACACTATTGTAGTGCAACCGAGACAACGAGCTAAAAACAAAAATCGAGAGAACGTAGGATTACCCGAACGACAAAATCTTATTGAATCCCTCAAAATCCTATCAAACTATTCATAATAATGTACATCAGGTCACACTACCTCCCATTTTAAAGAAAAAGATAAATTTCGCTTTGGCCCACATGCTGGAGATGTAAAGTTCCTCTCAAATAAAATTCTCATTTTTCCCGAAAATATCAGAGAATCCAGCATGAGTTCTCCCACTTATTCTCTTCATAGCAAAACGAATGTAAACAGAAAAACGTGCTGTTCAAATATCATGGGATCACACCAACAAACATTAGAATTCCTGCGAAAAACTTTGGGACAACTCCGCCCATTCTCTATTATTTACGAAAAACATTGGGAAAACTCCACCCATTCTCTCTTATTTACGAAAATAAATCATTTGCCATTCGATTTCGTTACATGTAATCTTCGCTTTCACATTTTTTGTCTTATTCGTAAAATGTTCAAAGAGGGTTTGATTTTTTTTTATTTTTTTCTCTTCCTTCCTTTTCTCGCCTCGCCGTGTACATTTAAATGAAAAACAATCAGAACACCCTTCTGTGCCCTTTCTTTTATTTAGTTCTTTGGTCACGGCCTGGAGCATAAAGACGGCAATGACTGAGTGATTTGCTATTTCATGTGGCACAAAATATTATTGTGTTTCTGTATATCACCGTTAGAGCACCCTTTAAAACGATTACATAAAAAACATGTAAAACTCAACCAATCAGATGAAATTTTACACCCGTAAATCGAATTTAATTAAAAAAATATATTTTCTTGTGCCCAAGTGATATTTTAATCGCTTATAAGGAATTAAACTCATTCCGACTTTAATTTTCAAAAGTTATTCTTAACTGAATCCTGCTCCTCTTGCCCATAGGCAAGAGAGACGGAACATGGTAAACACTATCTTTACCTTATTTCTTCTGACGTGATTGCATCTGTAGTCAACATAAAAACATCAAATGGCATAAGCAAACGTTCCAGAATGCAATATTTTATGTTGGTAGCTCCAACTCTTCCATAGGGTGAAAGAGAGAACTATAAAACTTGTACCATGCTTTCCTATAGGAAAATGACAATACGCTCAGTCCATTGTTATAAGTCAGTGGGTGAATCACTATTGAAGATAATAAATCAGTCGCTTAGTGAGAACAGCAGTCCGGTTTTCGAAAAGGGCATCCGTGTGAAACTGCACTTAATATTAATTGAGTGGAAATGTGAGCTTGAAAATCGGAAAAAAGTTTTAGCCGTCTTTCTAGATATAAAAAGAGCATTTGAAACAGTTGACAGAAATATACTTTTGATTAAATTAAAAAAAATATGGAATAAATGGGAGATCGTATGAGTGGTTTGAGCCTTACGTGTCTGAAAGGTATCAAAGAACAAAAGTTAATGAATGTTTGTGAGTATTAACATTGGTGTTCCACAAGGCTCGGTTCTTGGTACAGTATTTTTTTTATTATACATAAACGATATTGTGACCATTTTATCGGATGTAAAAATTGTGTTATTCCCAGATGATGCATTACTTTACATAGACCAAGACGATATTAGTTTATGTGTTTTCCGGTAGGAAAGTGCCATAGAAAAAGTAAATTTTTGGTAGAAAATGAATAAGCTTAAGTTAAATGTTGAAAAATCTAAATGCATATTATTTGGTGGCGAGAATATAAATGGTGTAAATATGAAAAACAACTGTTACAGAATATATGTCAGAAATAAAGTACTTGGGTGTCATTATAGGAAAAAAATAATTGTTTAAAAACACATCGACTATATTTGTAAAAAAGATTGGCAAAAAAAATGTTTTTTAAGAAGAATACGAAGTAAAATGTCAATGGCTACAGCAATACAGATTTATAATGTCATTGTGAAACCTAATTTTGAGCATTGTTCAACGGTATTATTCTTAAGTACCAAGGAGCAACGTATTCAGAAGCTACAAAACAACGCGATGAGGATTCTACCAAAAATAATATAACATGTTATATTATTTTTGATTCTACTTTGTTGTAACAGACACCCCAACATTTCATTATTGCTGAATACTCTGAAAGAGAAGATTGCATTTAATGTGTTAATTTTTGTATTTAAAATCAAGAATGGTATTTTACCAGAATACCTTAATAAGTATTTGCAATATGTAGGTAATGAAATGGAAATATCGTTAAGAAATGCTGCAGAGTTTAGATTAGGTTTGTTTAGAACATTAAGATCACAAAATTCTTTAAGTTATCATGGGCTTAAAATGTACAATCATCTTAAATATGATAAAAATGATACAAAAATTTTCGTTTCAAAAAATATTGCATTGAATTTATAAAAGCGAATATTCACGTTGTTTGGCCATAATATTTAAGATTGTACTAAAATGTTTATATGGTGTTGTTGAAAGAGTTTTAAACTAGCTACTACTACTACTACTACTAATACTACTACTACTTTGCTACAATCTTCAATTGCCGTTTATATTTTTTCTAATGATGCTAATGGGCTTAAAATGTACAATCATCTTAAATATTGTTGCGAGCGTGGCCTTTGGTTCGTTATTTAAAACACAATATTAAATAATTAATATATAAGTTCCTTATTTCACTCTAATCATATAAAATTCACAAACATTCATTTAATCAACTCAACTCTAATTATTGCTAACACTGTACTTTCAATTATCGCAATCTAATTACTTCTTTATTACTTTCGCTTCTTAACACTGCATCGTCTAAAACAAGACTCCTCTCTGGCGATGACAACTGTTATATTTATACCCTAGAAACTCTGCGAATTATTCTGGAGTGTTCTATTCCAAAAGCTTCTTGACTATTCTATTTGTTCTATTCCTGAACTTTCCTGTAGATTTCATAACCGATTCTCCGAACCTGAAGTCGTTTACTCTCCGAACCTGAAGTTGTTTATTGCCAGTAGATGTCACCAGTTGTCTCTTTCTATTGCACGTAACAATATGATAAAAATGATACAAAAATTTTCGTTTCAAAAAATATTGCATTGAATTTATAAAAGCGAATATTCACGTTGTTTGGCCATAATATTTAAGATTGTACTAAAATGTTTATATGGTGTTGTTGAAAGAGTTTTAAACTAGCTACTACTACTACTACTAATACTACTACTACTTTGCTACAATCTTCAATTGCCTTTTATATTTTTTCTAATGATTTTATGGAAAAATTATGTTTAAGCAATGTAAGAAAACATTAAAAGATCTTTCTCCACTAACGTATACCTATGTATATCTAAATGGTTTGAACGATTTTCTATTTCATAGCACAAAATTTATGGTTGTGAACAAAAGTGACGTCTCTTTTCCAAAAACACCTATATTTTTCCTTGTTATGGGCCAACTTACACAGCAAGCTTCACTTTTCAATGATGGATCACTGGGGGAGGAATTTTTTCTCCCCGCGAATTTCTATCAACGACTATAAGTGAAGCATACTGCAGCGTTTAAGCCCTTGCTATATAAATAAAGGAACTCCCACTATATAGGGTGTCAAATACTACTAATACAGCTTGCCGTCGTGCAAAAAGCTGTAAAATAAAGACATCACGTAACTAATAGTCTTCGGACAGTTAAAATGTTAGAGTAAAATAAAGTCATGAGTGAATTCAAGTCCAAAATCAAAGCCTGTAGTAAACCCGGGATATCGGTTCTGTTAAAGTCGTCATAGTTCGAAATTAGTTTAGTTAATCGCGTATGATCTGGACTTGGACTTAGATGCAGGGTGTCCAGTGAACGATCTGGCACCCGAAGGCTATGGATAGTTATGTTTAGACAAGCAAAAACGTTTTCAGAGATAACGAGACTTAAATATATTTGGGTATGATCACTTTGTATCTTCTGAGCGTTACGATCTATGATGATTTTAAATGTGTTAGATAGATAATCATCGAACCTTCCGAATGGTCTATAAACTTTTCTGCTTCTCTCTCCCGTTTTGAAGTTATGGCTCAACAAAGATAAAATTTCGGAATTTTAAGTCGTTTTGTTTTATTTAACTACTATTTTTATTAAAAATTATTTCATCTACACCAATTTTAAAGCTTCCATTTTAAATGACCTATCACACTTTGTACCCAAATGTAACACTTTCTGTGTTTTTTGCAATTTTACATGTTTCCGGTTTAGAGGTATATAGACAAGGAAGAGATAGTATACCTACTCATATATATAAAAAAAAATGTATGCCCCTCATCTCAAACGTTTCGGAGTTACAGGATGATTAAGAACATATGCTAGCTTTTCACAAAATAGCCCGTAACTTTCTCTTGTTACAATCTATGCTACTGTCGGACAATATAATGCAATTCCATAAAAAATAATGAGTCATAAAAACTGACTTATCTAAAGAACGCTTGCATACACATATGTAGGTAAATATACGAGTCGGATTACGCGCGAAAAATTTAACGGTTATCAGGCATTTTGGTGGAAAAATCGTTAAAATTAAAAAAACAAATGTAATAGAAATACTATCCTATAACTAGCAACATAAAAGGGTTGTAGAAAATAGTTATATTTATTTCAGATTTTTAGGAAAAACAAAACTTTTATGTTTTATCGGGCGAAAAACTTTTCCGGCTGAAAATTCGGCCGATAAAACATAAAAGTTCTGTTTTTATTAAAAATCTGAGATAAATACTTATACTATTTTATTAGTAAAATTATAAGTTTATCATATTTCCCGTTATTTTATTAATAATTGGAGAAAAAAACTTATTTTAAAGTGGAATAAATTAGTTTTTGGTTTACATTTTTTCGGTTCTTGTGTTTGATGTGAAAGTGCCTTTAGACTAGTGTCATCTGAGCTAAATCACCTTTTAAGGGTTGTAGCATATTTTATTAACCGCCCTGTAGCTTTGAAACGGTAGAGATGCTCCCGTTAGTGTCAAATAATTTATGTTTGTCTAGGTGAGAAGGTAATATCTCCTCCTTCCCTATGGACATTGAGCCGAAAACATCCTGTAATATACCTAAACTTAATTTTTTTACCTAATTGGAAAAGTTTAAACGCTGTATGTCTTGGCTTTTATTGTGAGAAACTAGCTCTTCATATATTACATGAATATCAGCACTTTTTATTGACCTATAATTATCAATAACCGAAAATATAAAAATATAAACCTAATAAAATAAAGAAAGTTTTACTATTGTTACACGAATCAAAGCAAGCGGAACATTAGCTTCGGACTTTCGGAGTGGTAAAAAACAACTGAAACCGTCCATGGTATCGAGCTGTACCGAGAACTCTGCTGGAACTTGAGTGGCTGACATAGATTTTTCTATCAAAATCAATATAGTTTATATTTTCCAATATGGCGGGAGATTTGCAATTATTCGCCATTTTGTTTATCAGTGCGATACCGCCAAGATTTATAGTTGTTACCTATCCGATAATACAACAATTTATATTACTTATTTACCAAAATCATATCTAATAAAAATGTAGTTAGCAAGTATTTAGCTATTTTGCAAAGGTTTCCGTGGCCGTTAGAATGAGAACCATAGAAGATATTTGTATTAAAGAAATCCTGGGAACTTAATACCTTTGTACATAGTATTTTATTTGGTACTTTTTGATACCTATCGTCAAAAAATTGGTAGCAACATAAATCTAAAAGCGAAAATAACTGAAAAACATAATAATATAGACTGATGGCAGTCCGCAAAAAGTGAAGCCATAATGAAAATATTTATTGCGATAATATGTTATTAGCTTGATAATTTATAGCAATATTTCAAACTAATAACGAAAATTGTGTGCTTTAACATTTATTTTTAATACGGAAATGGTTTTTATTAATTAAAAAAAAATATTAAAGAAAATTAAATGCATTACAACAATGAAAAATTAAATAAAAACATGAATATTAATTGAAAAAAAAATTAATAAGCACACTGAAGAAAATATTCGATATTAGGCCAGTCAATATAGACATCTAAATTTAACATTAATCCCAAAAGTTTTTTTGGAATTTTGATGAAATGTGAGATGAGCTAAAATAACTACAATTTAATTTTGCAACCATTACTGAGGCTTGGAGAATGCGCAAAATTGCAGAAAAACAAAAGTTCTTATAACTTCCATTAAAAAATCCTAAAACTCCTGCAAACTTAAAGCAATGTTTACTCTGATATTTTCCACAATGTTTTAAATTTGCAACTCTTTTCGGCCTCGCAATATTATTTTTTATTGCAAAATAATGCTTCTATTACTATTAGAATCTAATGATTATAAAAAAAAAATACAAATGTGCTGGAAAATGGTGGAATAGCTGTTCCAAATTACCTGAACATCTGTACTAATTTGCAACATTTTATGTTGTCCGCAACATATATTTACATAAGTTTACATAAGTTCTGAAATCGGGTTGCAAACTTTCAAATCGTTGTTGGTAATAATCTGCTATATTTGCAATTGCAACCTAACACAAGGTACGCAATCTAAACAAAATGAGCAAACATGATCAACAATTAGTATTTTGCACTTTCCGTAGTTCCTCAAATATTGCAAAAGCTTTGCAAATTTTACATAGTCCTTCGTATCTCGTACCCCATCAGAATTATAAATTTGCAGAGAAATATATTAAACATACTTTCACGCATGACGGCAAGTTTCCTTCCTGTGGCCTATTTCACAAAATTCAAAATTACAACTTGTAGATCACATTTCCAAATTTGTTAAACGAATTCCTGTTTCACAAAGTACAAATAATAATTGTAAAAATTTGTGATCAGAAGCAGGAAAATTGTAGATAAACAACTTTGTTTGACAAAATTTAATAGAAGTGCGGTTTCACAAGATTTGTAGCTGAGTTGTAAACTAAAAGTGTTTTTTCACAAATTTGTGAATATCAAAACAAAATGACCAAGCTAAGTGTAATGGTGTTTGCTTTTCTAATAAGATAAAAGGACATTTTTGTTTCGAAAATTTGCCAAAACCTTAAGACATGAAGCAAAAAGAAAAAGCGAGTGGAAAAATATTTTGAATCCCTTGAACTCTCAGGGAATTCTTAAAGAAAAAGATGAGGTATTTCCTTGTGATGTTGTGAAGGAAAACATGAAGAGGGGAACAGTTGTAAGTTTTTCTTTAATAACAATAGCTAACTAATTAACTTTAGATAAAAGTAAATAATGCAACATAACGGGTTATTATTGATATTATTGGCAAAGGGCTTTCAACATTGCAAGCGATTATTGCGGAACCATCTCCCAATCTTTCCTCTTTTCAATCAATGTCCCAAAGCTTTGAAGAAAAATATTTTTGTACTTTCAATATTTTTTCTTAAATGTATTGTTCTTTTAACTAGACTGCCAAGACAAAATTAAAAAAACATAATTCAGTTAAAAGTCAATTCGTCGCAATCACTGACATGTATATAAATGGACTGGCTGATATCCTGTTTCATGTGACACCAGATTTGATTTCAGAAAGTATGCTCTCACTGTCAATGCTACCAACTGTCGTAAACTGATGCTATATTTAAATTATGTGGGAATTTACTTATATGCATGTCAGTGCGACTTACCGAATTTACATCAAAAGTATTTGGGACTATTTGTATTGTTAAATTTTAATTATGAGTCGAAGGAAGTATTTTTTACAAGGCTGTTTCTGTAGGAAAGTTTTTATTACCAAGTTGCCAGCTCTGGAAATACCGCTGAACCTCAAGCATTTTCTCGTTTCCAATCGTTACAGTTCAGTAGGAAAGAGACAGGAATATGAAAGTGGTGCCATTGGCTTTCATGCATTTATGGTTCAACAAGCAGCCAATTTATATATACCATATGTCAGTGGTTGCAATTAAAAAAAGAGCGGGATTTGAGACTAGTGAGAAGTAATATAACGTCTGAAATAGAAGGAGAAAATAATTCAGATGAACAAGATCAAAGCCAACTCCAATCTCTTTAGTGAAACAGAAATCTACAAGAAAGCTCTACTTCTACAGATTTGTAGCTTGTGAATTACAACCACAAATAACTTCTCGTGAAACAAAAAATGAAAAATTAGTACAAATTTCCCCTTGTAGAATGCAACTAAAATTTTGTAGCACAGAAATTTTGTGAAACTAAAAATATCAATTTTTCTATAATTTCTGTTAAAAATCACTTGTAAATGACAATTTGTAAGTTCGTGTAATAGGCAATTGCTATACAGCTTAAAAACGTTTGCTTTTTTTATAGCTTTGAAAATAAAATAAAGTATAAATGAAGTATTTAATGCAAATGCTCTGAAATGAAAACACTTGATTCAGTTTGTAATTAATATGAATGCAAGTTTGCAGTAGGTTTTTATTGCAGTTTGAAAAAGTGAAGTTTGACGAAACATATTGTTATGTGCAATAGAAAGAGACAACTGGTGACATCTACTGGCAATAAACAACTTCAGGTTCGGAGAGTAAACGACTTCAGGTTCAGAGAATCGATTATGAAATCTACAGGAAAGTTCAGGAATAGAACAAATAGAATAGTCAAGAAGCTTTTGGAATAGAACACTCCAGAATAATCCGGAGAGTTTCTAGGGTATAAATATAACAGTTGTCATCGCCAGAAAAAGAGTCTTGTCCTAGACGTTGCAGTGTTAAGAAGCGAAAGTAATAAAGAAGCGATAGTGTGTAATTAGATTGCGATAATTGAAAGTACAGTGTTAGCGATAATTAGAGTTGAGTTGATTAAATAAATGTTTGTGAACTTTATATGATTTAAGTGTAATAAAGAACTTATATATTAATTATTTAATATTGTGTTTTAAATAACGAACCAAAGGCCACGCTCGCAACAACTGGTGTCAGAAGTGAAATATATTTGAGAAATAAAGTGGTGGCAATTGACTGAAAAATTAAAAGTGTGATTAATTCTGTGGAATTGTGTTAAATTTTAAAAGTTCTGGAAAATAATTTATATTCAACTGTGAGTGAATTACTACAGTAATGGGGCGCAAAGTGGAGGAGCTTCGAATACAGGATTTTAAAGTGGAGCTAGGGAACCGCTCATTACAAACGACAGGTGCAAAGAAAGTTCTAGTCGAGCGACTTAGACAAGAGAACTTGGAAGAAACCGAATTTGAAGAAGAGCCTGAGATGAAAATGGAACAGCTTTTGAGTACTTTAATGAGCAAAATGGAAGCCCGTTTTGATGAACAAAAGAATTCTCTCGAGGAACAAAAGAAATCTCTCGAGGAACAAAAGAATTCTCTGGAATCACGTTTAAATGAACAGAAGAAATCTATGGACGAACAAAAGAATTCTCTCGAGGAACAAAAGAATTCTCTGGAATCACGTTTAGATGAACAAAAGAAATCTATGGAAGCCCGTTTTGATGAACAAAAGAAATCTCTGGAAACCCGTTTGGACGAACAAAAGATCTATCTGGAGAATTGTCTAGAAACTCGTTTGGAGGAACAGAAGACTTTCCTGAAAAACTCATTAGACGAACAAAATTTGAAAATTGAAGGAATCGAGCAGGAAGTGGCGGAAGCTAAACAAAAAGTCACCGAGCAGCTTGACAGTTTTAAATCAGATCTGGAAAGAATAAAGCATCGTCAGCCTCCAAGCGTAGCAACTGAAATATCCGGTGCAGGTAGAATGAAACCTCCCATATTTGTTGGACAAAATTCGTGGCATATCTTCAAGAGACAATTCGAGGCAGCTTCAGAGGTAAATGGATGGAGTGATGAAGACAAAGCTATAGCTCTGGTGTTAGCACTTCGAGGTCCTGCGTCAGAACTCTTACAAACTGTACCGATTGAAAATCAACGTAATTACTCTTCATTAGTACAGGCGATAGAATTACGTTACGGAGGTGAGCACATGCAGCAAGTATATCGCCTACAGTTGCGCAAAAGGATTCAAAAACATGGAGAATCACTACAGCAACTGCAGGCAGATGTAGAAAGATTAGCGCATCTGTCATACTCCAGCTTGAATGCGGATTTTCTCAATGAAGTGGCGACGGAGGCATTTGTGAACGCTATTACAGATCAAAATTTACAACAATCATTAAGGCTAGCAGGAAAGAAATCAACAGCAGAGCACTAGCCTATGCATTAGCATACGAATCCGCCAGACAAGCTTCACGGAGTGCGGTACGAGTAAGAGAAATGTCAGTGGAAGAATGTACTTGTAATAGAGTGCAATCATCACAGAGCCCGCCATCACGTGGTGTCCCTCGATGCTGGAATTGTAATAGACCAGGGCACCTTCAAAGAGACTGCAGAAAACGTCGATGAGTGGAATCACCAGAAGAAGAGGGGAAAGAAGAATGCCAAAGATGTCGAGCCAAGGAACAAGCAATTCGTGGAGAGACTAGATATCAAACAGCGACTAGTCGCATCGTCTCTCCTCTTGAGCAGTCGGAAAACTAGTAAAAACCAACTTCGTGGGGGCAGAAGTTGGTTGGTGGAATCGACAGCCCCGAAGTCATCATCCAAGTAAGTCAGTTACAGAGAAATAATAGCAGTCTTGTTATATATGGAAGTGTAGGAAAAAATGACTGCGCAGTTACTATCGATACTGGAGCTTCAAGATCAATTATTAGAGCAGATCTTGTTAAGAACAAATGGCTTCACAACACCACCAAATATCTACTAAGAACAGCAACTGGAGCGGCAGCACAGGTGTTTGGAGAAATAACTTTAGATGTTCAACTAGGCGAACTACTATTTCCTCACACTTTCCTGGTTTCAGACATAATGGATGAATGCATTCTTGGAATAGACTTCATGACCACATACAAAATAAATCTGGATGTCGGAGAGCGGATTCTCAAATATGGCAACATAGAAATTCTTATGAAACTAGGAGAAGAAGCAGATCATCCTGCGAAAGTAGGGACGATGGTTTGCGAAAATATTACTCTTTCGCCATGCTCCGAGACACTAATATGGACAAAGCTTACTGATGACATCGGGACCTGCCGATTCTATCTGGTGGAGCCTAACCCCACAAAAGTTACATCGAACATCATCGTTGGCAAGACTTTAGTGAAGGCAGAAGGTGCAACATTAATTCCAGTCAGAGTGCTTAACACATCCGAAAACGAGGTACAACTAAAAGAAGGTGCTATAATTGGAAATTGTGAACCCGTTTACCAAATCATCAATTTAGATAATGGTAGTAATGTCAAGGAGACAAAAACTATACCAGCTACTACCCAACAGGTTCAGAAACTTCTTTCGTCCAGGGCCTTAAGTGAACAACAACACAACGATGCCAAAGAGGTGATCGATGAATTTTCGGAGTTATTTGCAATGAATGATGATGACTATGGTAAAACAAATCTTGTCCAGCATCGAATCGATACAGGAGATTCCAGACCCATTCGACAGACACCACGAAGATTGCCATTAGCCAAACAACCAGAAGTTGCAGACATGATGAACTCCATGAAGAAACAAGGCATCATAGAGGAATCTAACAGCCCTTGGACATCGCCGGTTGTTCTGGTTAGGAAGAAAGATGGCAGCACCCGATTCTGTGTAGACTACCGCCAACTAAATAACGTGACGAGAAAAGATAGCTATCCATTACCAAGGATTGATGACACATTGGATACCCTTTCCGGAGCGCAATGGGGTTCCACGCTGGATTTGAAGAGTGGTTACTGGCAAGTGGAAATACATCCCGAGGACCGAGAGAAAACTGCTTTCTCAGTTGACAGTGGCTTATGGCAATTCAAAGTAATGCCATTTGGGTTATGTAATGCTCCAGCCACATTCGAACGACTAATGGAATGTGTTCTACGTGGTTTAACCTGGAAAACATGTCTTGTCTATTTGGATGACATAATAGTAATCGGAAGGACATTCATGGAACATAAAAAGAACCTACGGGATGTACTTCAAAGACTCAAAGATGCAAAATTAAAGCTCAGTGCGAGTAAATGTGCTCTATTTAAAAAAGAAGTTAAATATTTAGGGCACATAGTTTCATCACAAGGAGTAAGAACCGATCGAGAGAAGATAGAAGCTGTCAAAAATTGGCCAGCACCAAAGGACAAACATCAATTACGGAGTTTTCTTGGTTTAGCTACCTACTACAGGCGATTAGTGAAAGATTTTGCAGATATAGCAAGAAGCCTTCATCAACTTACCAAAAAGGGAAAGCCGTTCATATGGTCGGATAAATGCAACGAAAGTTTTGAAAATTTGAAGCAACAGCTCTGTGAAGCGCCAGTACTTCACTATCCAAAGCTGGGGAAAACATTTATATTAGACACGGATGCCAGCAATGAAGGTATTGGTGCAGTGCTTTCTCAGGAGGAGAATGGCCAAGAAGTTCCAGTAGCTTACTATAACAAAGCACTTTCAAAGTCAGAGAAAAATTATTGTGCTACAAGAAAGGAGCTTCTTGCTATTGTAAGTTCAACAAAGCATTTTCATAAATATCTCTACGGGCAGAAATTCATCCTTCGCACCGACCATGCAGCGCTTAAATGGCTTCTGCAGTTTAAGAATCCTGAGGGACAAGTGGCGAGATGGATAGAGCGACTCCAGGCTTATGATTTTGAAATACAACACCGAAGAGGTCGTATCCATGGAAATGCAGACGCCCTTTCACGACGTCCATGTAAACTTGAGTGCAAACATTGCACCCGAATAGAAGAAAAAGAAACAACAGCAACTATACAGTTGGTAACCGTGGAACCATCTACAGGTTGGGACAACGAGGACCTACGAACAGTACAACGAGAAGATCCGGACATTTCACCTATTCTTGCTTGGAAAGAAGACATGGAAACACCATACTGGAAGGATATTTCGGAACGGAGTGAGAAGCTGAAAAGTTACTGGGCTCAGTGGAACTCTCTTCATGTTGAATGTGGTATATTAAAACGCAAGTGGGAAGCACCTAATGGCGAATCTTTCCGAATGCAGATAGTCGTGCCGGCATCAAACGTCAAAGATGTTCTAGAAGAAATGCACGGTGGAACCTCTGGAGGACATTTGGAAGTGAACAAAACCATTTCCAAAATACGAGAAAAGTTTTATTGGTTACATATGCGAGAAGATGTGGAGGAGTGGTGCCGCAGATGCACTGTCTGTGCTGCTTGCAAAGGGCCGCAACACAGAAGCAGAGGAGAAATGCATAAGTATAATGTCGGAGCCCCCTTTGAAAGGATAGATATAGACATCGCTGGACCTTTTCCAGAAACGGATGGCGGTAACCGTTATATATTAGTTGCCATTGACTATTTCAGTAAATGGCCTGAAGCTTATGCAATCCCTAATCAAGAGGCAACCACAGTTGCGGATCAAATAATAACGAATTGGGTCAGTAGATTTGGTGTGCCTCACGAACTTCATTCGGACCAAGGACGGAACTTCGAATCGCGGACTTTCCAGGAGATGTGTAAAATGTTGGGAATAAGAAAAACTAGAACAACTCCTCTACACCCACAATCTGATGGCATGGTAGAGCGCTTCAACAGAACATTGATCGAGCATCTAAAGAAAGTAGTTGACTATCATCAACGCGATTGGGATCGACATATTCCTGTATTCCTAATGGCTTATAGATCAGCCGTTCATAGTACTACCGGACAAACCCCAGCTAAAGTCATATTCGGAAGAGAGATGCGTTTACCTAGCGACCTCAAATTTGGTACCCCCAGAGGTGAACAAAAGTTACCAGAAGACTACGTATCGGAGCTCAAACAACAATTAGCCGATGTACACGAGGCCACGAGGACAAAATTAGCAACAAATACTGATCGGATGAAGACCCGCTATGACTTACGCGCTAATTCCGCAGGATTTAACGAAGGTGATCTTGTTTGGCTGTACAACCCGAAACGATGTAAGGGACGTTCTCCAAAATTGCAACAACACTGGTCCTTCCCATATTCAGTAGTAACTAGAATTAATGACGTGGTATACAGGATTCAGCGTGGCACAAGAGGCAAGCACAAAATTGTTCATTTGGACCGCTTGTGTCAATACTACGAGCATCAAGACCGTGGACCACCTGTTGTTCGGGACGAACAAGTTTAAGAAGGGGGCAGTGTTACGTGCAATAGAAAGAGACAACTGGTGACATCTACTGGCAATAAACAACTTCAGGTTCGGAGAGTAAACGACTTCAGGTTCGGAGAATCGGTTATGAAATTTACAGGAAAGTTCAGGAATAGAACAAATAGAATAGTCAAGAAGCTTTTGGAATAGAACACTCCAGAATAATCCGGAGAGTTTCTAGGGTATAAATATAACAGTTGTCATCGCCAGAAAAAGAGTCTTGTCCTAGACGTTGCAGTGTTAAGAAGCGAAAGTAATAAAGAAGCGATAGTGTGTAATTAGATTGCGATAATTGAAAGTACAGTGTTAGCGATAATTAGAGTTGAGTTGATTAAATAAATGTTTGTGAACTTTATATGATTTAAGTGTAATAAAGAACTTATATATTAATTATTTAATATTGTGTTTTAAATAACGAACCAAAGGCCACGCTCGCAACAATATTTTATTTTACCATGCGGTGAATTCTTAATTTAATTTAAAAATTCCTAGGTGCCTTCACACAAAACAACAAAAACAGATAAATCAGTCAAGAGTTTTGTCAAGTGGAATAGAGAGTTTGGTAATTCTCAATACAAGCTCCCCGAGTAACAGAATTCCGAGTGTCGAAAGAACTCTCATCTGCACAACTCCGCAGCTCTCCACGTTAGTGAATCCGGCCCCTGTTGATGATTCAAAATCAAGACTTGAAAGTTGCAACCCAAAATCAAATGGGTTGGGTGATGGAATAACAAATAAATTTTTTTCGCTTTTGTTGTTCTACCGAAGCATACAAAAAATAACTTTCTTGAACAAGTACTAATATTAATATAAGTAAATGCAAATTTATATCCTTTTGTAAAAATGGGAAGGGATTCAATCTGATTATTCAATAAGTACTGCATTATCTTTGGTCTTTGTCTTCTTCTCATGTTAATTTCAGAACTAGAGCTAGAGCTAGAGCTAGAGCTTTCAAGGCCTTAGATTTTCTATTTAGATCATGTAAATTATTCAAGTCTGTTTATTCTCATATATTTATTTTTAACTCCATTGTAAGAAGCATAATGGAATATGCGTTATCTTCAGCGACTAAATAGATTCCACGATTTCTCTGCAAAACCGTAGACTTATTATAGACGCAATTTGCTTGTATACGATCGCAAGAAGTATTGGACTGTCCAGAGTAGAGTTGTAAAGTTTCCGTAATTTTCCTGAAGTGACGGTCACAAACGAAGAAATGAGGGAAACTTTATTCGGTCAGAAACAGAAACAAACGAAACATTAAAAGAGCTTTTACATATCGAAATCAAGTATGTCATCTAGATGTTGTTTACTTATTTGTGTTAGTTAGGTTGTGCTCTAAATGTTTGTTAAGGCTGAACCACAATAGAAGTGAATAACTTTACGAAATTAAACGAGACTGAGGTTTACTTACAAAAAATTGATACTTTTAGCCTAAATATATATCTCATTCCGTAAGAGTTATTATCTTGATATTTAATGTTTTCAATTATGAAAAGTGGTAAAAGTGAAAAAATTAACAAATGGAAGTTGATGTAATTGAAGATTTGTGCCTTCTATTAATTCGCAGTGCCCGAATGACATTTTATGTGTTAAATTTTAAAAACTGGTAAAAGTGAAAAAATTAACAATTGGAAGTTGATTTAATTGAAGATTTGTGCTTTCTATTAATTCACAGTACCATTTTTATTCCATTTTAAGTTTTACATTGCACTTTTAATCATTTAATAATAATTTAACTGTTTGACACATCGGTTCTTACGGAATGTGCGATTCTTACCGCACTATACTTACTGAAAATTGGATATTTAAACTTAACGAAAGTTCCCCTCACACGAGTTAAACTTAATTTGTGTACGCCTGTAAAATTGAAGAGCGCGTTCGCTTTACGTAAGTAAATGTACTTACGTATATTTCTATTGTGGTTCTGCCTTTAGTCCTTCATTCTTTTCAAATTTATAAATGGAACTTTATTAAATCATTATTAAGTTATTTATGTGTGAAGTATATAATCAGGTTAAGCAAAAAAATAAAATTGAAGTTGAGTGTGTGTATTCCTTTCTGTTTAACAGTTTTTAAAAATTCGGAAGGACTGGAGCTTGGACACATACTAGTAAATTTACTTACCCGCAAAGGACTTGTTTCGGATGTGTAGCGCACAGCATTAATTTGATAAATTAAGATTTTCTTTTTCAAATAATTTCCATTCAAAGTTCAATACACTTGTTAACAAGAGTAATTAAATATATAGAAAAACAAATATTATATGGCCAATTGAATGTTCGTTGAAATTATCTAGCAAGACTAGATAGAATGACGTATTTTTAACCATGTTTTATTAAAACTAAAGACGCGCTGAGGGTGTTAGCTATATCAATTGTTGCAAATATACTGAATGACAAAACATAGCATACTGTTCAATCGATTTTTAAAGTGCTAAATCCGACAGCAATATCTGTGAAACAGTCTGAATCAGATAAAGCAAAGCCGTCCGGACGTACCCTTATATTGTTTTTTTTTTAATCTAGCCGCATCTGTAGAAAATGAATTAAATTCATGCAGTTTTTTTTCAAATAAAGAAAACAAGTTAATTAGAAATTCGATATCCATAATACGTGACTTTTGTATTAAGCCAATTCACTTGGCTGCCGATATTATGATTCCGGGATATACTGGTTGATGAATTGAAATACGCATCAAACTTGCCAAGCTATGTTACTTTCGAAGGATGTTGGCAAAAAGCTATGGCTAATTTGGCGGAATCCTAAAATAAAACTGACGTTTTCAGAAAAAACTTTGTTGTGTGGGCCGAAGTCAACTTAATTGATCCTCATATATGGTGGCAAAGCTTCGCTCTACAAGAAGTTCTTTTTCCATAGATTATAGACTTTTGACTATACCGTCGAGTACAGTTGCAAGCGAAAGAAATTGGAGCCTGTTATGAAATATGCAGTTTGAAGAAGGAGCGCGTAAATAAACTCATAACAAAGAGAGTAATTTAGGTCTAAATACCATTCAAAATAGACCTAAAAACATCTGATACTGAAGAAGACTTACCGAAAACAGAACCAGAACTTCATTTTAAGACTTTTTCTAATTAATGTCAAATTATACAAATTTCATGTAAATTTGGGTTTCATTAAGATAAAACAAACAACTACATCTTATACTACACATTTGATTTAGGTTTAATATGATAGGTAAGAATCTTATTATACCCCAGATGAAATCTAAAGGGTACCTATACTAAGTTTGTCATTCCGTTTGTAACGCTTATAAATAATACTAGTGGAGAAAAATGGATTGGACACACACGCATAATATTAAAAGTTATTTTAATTAGAGAGCTGAGATTTTGCACATGGGCTTTAAAAAAAAGTAAAATTAAGTTCGAAAATGGGACAAAATCGGGTAACTTCTTCGTAGGGTTATACAAAAATTTCGTTTTCACTACATATTTAGACACTACCTGAGAACGCGTCAACGTAGAGAGCTGAAATTTTGTACATCGTGTTCTCATAAAAATAGTAAAATAGTAAATATAATTTCGAAAACGAACTATATCAAGCAGCCGCTTCTTTGTGTTGCCATATAAAAATTTAGGATTTTTACCTATACTGTGAAAACGATCAGTCCTATACGATTTTAATGTACTGAAAAGTTCTTCAGAATATGAAATCTTATAAAATTGCCTATAACAATTTTTTCTGTCTGACCGTTATAGAAATATGCACAGATGGGTGACCATACGAAATGACATAAGAGTATTCAGGGTATAATAAAAATTGATTTTAGACCAATTTTAGCTTTTATACTTGTTATAAAATGATTTTATTAAAATATAACTTCGTTCAGTATAAATTAATTCAAAATAATTCAATCAATTTTTTCTAAAATATGTATACCTACAATAATCGCTGTTTATTTTAAAGTTTACAAAGTTGCCGTCATACATGTGATGTTCATAAATAAAAGTTTCTTCTAACTTACCACTTGATTTTTATCGAAAGTTTCCGACTTCACAACTCTAGCTCAGAGTATATAACGATGTTGAGTTTTCCTGTTCAAAAACTTCACAATATTTTCTTTAATAATGTGGACTAAGATATTTCATAATAGAAGCCTATATCGTTATTTTTCTATTATCTTTATATATTTAATCGTTGGTGTGTCTGTTAATGATCGTGTAGTTTCTGAATGATTGAGGTTATATTCTCACAATATATTTATTACGTTGACATGATTGTTCATAGCTATGCAATTTATGGTGAATTCGCAAGAACATTACTTTATTCTGAAGTTCCAACATATTTAAATGGAATAAATCATAAAGAATTGGGATTCACGCAAACGAGGTGTTGCTAATACTGTTTACAGACCAATGAAAATGCAGTATGTAACATAAAAAAACACACAGGCAAAAGTACTGCAAACATTTCACATTATTATCTGGGATGAATGTAAAATGGACCATAAATATTCATTGATAGCATTAAATCGAACCTAAAAAGATTTAAATGGCAATAAATGATTATTTGGTGGGGCTATAATTTTATTGTCAATATATACTCATGAAATCAACGCATGCTTAAAATAATCTATTTTGTCAGTACATTGCAACTTACAATAAACATGCGTGTTACACTGCAAAGCGATTCGCTGAAGTATTTTCCAAACAATTCCTGGATATTGGCAGTGGAAAGATTGGTTTTATTGAAAATACATAATTGATTAAGTTGCCTGAAAATTTCTGCAACATTGTTGACTCGAAAAATGAATTAATAGAAAATATATTTTCCAAATATACGCGAGAATTATCTTAATTATTGTTCAGGATTCATAAGAATCCTGATATTATTATATTAGCAATATTAGCGAAATTGAATGTCAACACATGCACATACTGCCCTAAAGAAAAAAAAAATACGTCGAAATTGTAACAATTTCATAGTAAAACAAGCCAGAAACAACTGTACACGGGAGTATACTGCGCATCTACACTTGGTAAGTCGACATGAACATCTATTTTTTTTGTTATTACAAAAACAAAAAAAATTGTTTGAGCAGGCATGCAACAAATTCCAGTTTGAATAGAATTAATTTACAAACAATTTTTTTTGTCTTCTTTTCTTTTTATATAGTATATACGGTTACATTTCAAAGTGCAGCTGCTATGCAAATTATTGTTGTCATGCGCCTTTGAATGACCTTCTTTGGTACCGTGCGCAATCCATGGCTATATAAACAGCAGTTTGGCTTGTGACGATCTCTTTTGTGATTTGGCAGTGCAGTGATTAACTTGGCGATTTATTTTTCCTAGTGTTTTCTCCCAGGTTTCTACATTTTATTAACATATAAATGCTTTATTTATATTTTTAGTCAGGTACCGACTGGATTAAGGATTTTATTTTGGATAGAAATTAAACTAAAGGTTCTTATTGTGGGTATCGACTGCAATAAGAATAAATAACAAACACTTTATTGCGGGTCTCGACTGTAATAAAGAGTCTTATAGCGGGTATCGACTGTAATAAGACAATTACTAATAAAACCACTTTATTGCGGGTATCAACTGTAATAAAGAGTCTTACTGTAGGTACCGACTGTTGTAGTAAGACAATTACTAACAAAATACTTTATTGCAGGTCTCGGCTGTAATAAGAAATTTACTTACAAACCACTTTATTGCGGGTATCGACTGTAATAAGACAATTACTAATACAAATATTTTATTCTGGGTATCGACTGTAATAAAGGGTCTTACTGTGGGTATCGACTGTAGTAAGACAATTACTAACAAAACACTTTATTGTGGGTCTCGACTGTAATAAAGATTCTTATTACGGGTCTCAACTGTAATAAGAAATTTACTAACAAACCACTTTATTGCGGGTAGCGACTGTAATAAAGAGTCTTCTTGCGGGTATCGACTGTAATAACACAATTACTCATACAAATATTTTATTCTGGGTATCAACTGGAATAAAATATATCCTAATCCCTCCCAACCTCAATCAAACCAAAGTCAAGTAAATCAGCTGCCATATATTGATCAGGTGAGTGAAAGTCAATTGCAACATTTTTATAAATCAAATTTATTTTCTAATCATTTATTAAATATTGGTTTCAGCTTTTGTGTTATAAAAAAAAATATATATATATGTTGTAGTTCTCAAGCTATAGTGTTTATTGAGCTTGAAACATTTAGTTCAGTGAATAAACGAATAAAACCACTAGCTTTATACCAGTGGCATAATTTTCACCACACTCTTCATTTATTGCATGTACGCTCTAACTACGGGCAGTAGTGACTCACTGAACGAGAGATTTTGGCTGCTAAAAATGTTGATGTTGATGAAATCAACTTCTAAATACAAGAAACATTGCCTGACGAATTAATTTCGATTAAATCAATTGAAACAGTGGTAGATGAAAATGAAATCATAAATTATTCCAGAATTTGTGAATTCACTCGATTTACGGGGACTTCCACCACTCCATAATTTTGCTTCGAAACCTTTATCGACCGGGGGGTTTTCCTATGAACCTGTGACCTGTTACTGGGTCATTTTTTTAAAATGGGAAAAAAACATTGATCGTTTACTTCAAATTGTTGTGTAGTTTGAATCAATTTAGATATTGAAATGAAAATTTTCTACGAATCATAACTGTGAATTTTTCCACAATCTTACGAAGTCTCATTTCTCATTTTCAAAGTGATCTTCGGAGTAATTAGGAGTAGTCTGCTGAAGTTTTTGCTATAAAATGAGAATAAAATTGAAAATTCAGGACGCGTTTGCTTCTCTCGTCACTCATAAATAAATTTCCGTATACGATGTACTATCTCTCTCACGATTTCTGTAAAAAATGCATGTTATAATAATGTAAATCTTCCTTTACTCAGCTATCTTTCTGATTAAAAAAAAAAAATAGAACAATAAAATTGGCATTTGTTAAGGCAGACTGCAGAATGCGGTTCCCAAGAACTCGTAAATGGACACATACAAATGAGCCATGGTCATACAGAAAAACTGAATTTTAGAGTTCTCTGACATACCTCATTTGGTTGCGTGCGTTTACAAATTTTCCGGATTCATTGAACTGAATTCTTTCTCTTAGGACTTTTCCAGCTTTGTAGCTTGTGGTTTGTTTTTATATATTTTGCAGCGTTTTTCCGTAATTAAGAACAAGCGTTTTTCCGTAATTAAAAACAAAAGCCCAATGTGGAAAATGAGTTTGTTATCTTGAATTTTGGAAATGAGAATGATACATTATCTTTAAAAACAGGAGTAATGAACAATAAAATTGAAAAAATATAGAAAAAAGATATTTCTGGGAAATTTTCATGACTTTTATTATATGTGCATATGTATGTACTGTATTTACTCTGGAAAATGCTAGATTTATAAATTTTAGCTGTAAACTTGGGGACCCTAAATTTCCGGGGGCCCCCGCATGGTGGCGTCTGCGGGTGCCCCTTCTATGCCACTGCCCGCTCCTTTAAGTAAGGGACTCTTTGGTTTCTTGAAATGATTTTTAAACGTCTATGACAAATTTCAACTACTTCGCAATTTTCTTGTCTAGTTTGGACAAACTGCTTGTACTTGTGAGGCGTGATAGAGCAAAACAAAAAAATATAAGTGAGCTATTTTAGTATTCCATACAAACTGTGAAAGTTTCATTCAAATCGGAGATAGTTTGGTTTCAAGGTGATCGGTTTCGTGCGGAATGGCTGATGTAATCGTTATACATAGATGTTGGGGGCAGATACAATGAAAGAGCGAACTTTTCACATGGGATTTTAAGTTGAAACTGACGTAATATTAATTAAAACAACAATGATAAATGACAGATGACATTTTATTAGGAAAAATTTTATTTTAAATTATATGCTGTGAGAGTATTGTGTTACAACAAAATTTGTTTAAATTATTAAAATTATTAGATAAACAAAACAATTAGTAAAACATTTTTGATAAAATATATTTTTTGGTAAACTATGTATGCTGTTATGAAAAATTTGATTTTAAATATTTGACTACAAAGATTCAGTACAGAAATATAAATAGAAACTTTTTGTTTGAAAAACTATTTACGTCTGGATAATTTCAACAATCTATTGTATTATAGAATATCATTCAGATAATACCTCTTGCAAGGCAGTTCATCCTTAGGTTGCATTGCAATAAATATAGAGTAACTACTTCTTTCAAATCTCTTTGAATTCTTATATTAGGCAAAAATGTTCTTCCTAGTTACTTAAGGCAAGAGAGATATAATTATTAAAAATATAACAGTGATGATGGGCATTAAAACCTTATATAATTTTCTATTTAACATTAAGGTTTAAATATTTTTAATGTTTAAATATTTTAATAATTTTTGGAAGTTACATGACTAGTAATGTCTAATTATTTTTTGGATCGCACAATACTTGATTAGAAAATAAAAATTGCTTAAATATCATTTGACTGATATTGAACGACTTAGCTGACATTTCAAGTATTTATGTGTGTATGAATTCTATTATATAGAAGATAAAGCATTTGTGCGAGCTGCCAATCAATTTTTAATAATATATTCTGCTGTATTCAAGTGTGTTTAGTTTCTCAAACCTTAAATTAAGATTTTAAGGAGAAAACAAAATAAATTACTAGTTAAAAAATAAAATAATAAAACAGCAAATAAATAAAGACGTTAACAATTTGAAAGATACTTTAGACTCTTTCAACATAGTTTCCCGGGAAGGTACCAAAGTATCCTGTTCGCTGAGATGTTCCGACGTACCAGCCATCATCACATTTCTCCAGAACATAAACAATGTCACCCTCATGGAGTTCAAGCTCATCATTGTTTTGTGGACGGTATTTGTACAGAGCGCGATATCTGAAATATGATTTCATTAGAATTGTTTTCTTGTATTTTTTTTCTTAAATAATAAGATAATTTTTCTTTTCAACTAACGCAATGGGTTCAGAATTTGTATCCACATGAAGCACTTCAGTTTTTTCGACTGTTTTGGTTTCCCTGAGAACGCCATTAGCTGGTTGACCACCAGTGATGGTGTTAAATTCATTATTAAGATTAGTGCGTAGTGTGTCGAGTGAGGGTGTATTAGAATATGTGATAAGTGAATGTGATGCTGGAGCTCCGACTGGTTTACTCCGAGTTGGGCTGTAATCATCCGTTCCAATATCAGTAAGGACCTGCATAAGTTATAATAATTAGAAAATAAACAGATATCTATTTACATAAGAGCAAAATCAAAGACTAAGCTAGGCAAACATATCTATGTACATACCAAGAAAGAAAGTTTATCGTCAATATTGTATGTACTTTTCTTTGAATATTACGGTGACTAGTGATTGCAAAATCGGTTTTTTGATTAATTTGCCAACATCGAAAATCGGTTTTAATACCGTCCTAGATGATGAAATCATAGGGTATACTAAGTTTGTCATTCCGACTGTAACACATAGAAATAATGCTAGTAGAGCAAAGTGGATTGGGCACCCACTCATAATATTAAAACTTATTTTGAATGTCCGTGCATCCCCGTCTGTCTGTCTTAATGGGGCTAATCGGGTAACTCCTTCGTAGGGTTGTCATTCAAAAATTTCGTTACTACTTATTTGGACACTGCTTGAAAATGCGTCAATATAGGGAGCTGAAATTGGGTACATGGCCTTTTCATAGCAATAGTAAATAAAATTTCAAATCGTTATTAGGATTTAAGTTCATTTGGTACCGGCAATACTGACTCTATCAGATCAGCAATGAGTCTCTATATGCACAACTACTTGCTTACATACATACCATAAATCATAAAAAGTCATAAGAAACTAAGGTGGATCATAAGCCAAAGATTGCTTTAACTTTACCTGCACCACCCCAGTCTATCATCCAGGTACAGTACGTGCGAGACTCTAGTTTGAACAATTAACACAACCATTAAAAAAAACGCAAAAATGTACATTCTGGATTCTTGCAATAATCAATTGACCCGAAATCAATTCTCAATTAAGTATCACAATAAATGTGATACAATAATGCTAATGCATTATAAGCAAAAACATTCAGCCAAATGCATATCACACTCGAAAAGTAAGAAGTGACTGCATTTGTTTACATGTTTCGCAACATGCTTAACATGGGGAAAGCAAGTTGCATCACATATAAGTGCAAACAGATAATTTTGTTTAACATGCCCCAAATCACGGGCATGTGCACATATTATTATGTACTTATAATAATTAAGTTTAGGCTAGCAAATTCACTGGTGTTTAAATAAGCTAGCGATACTTCATTAAAGGCAATTCATAGATTTGTGATCAAACTGGCACTGTGAATTTTCATTAACTGAGCATCTGCTAACTTCTTAGCTGCGCCCAAAATATAAGAGGGGATCTGCTTTTATAAAGCTTCTCCACTTCTCCATAGGAGATCTGGTGTATTGCCGCCACCTCTGCGTCCACCTTAAAAAATTACTACGAATCAACAGAAACGACAAGCATTCCTGTTATAATTGGATGCAGTAATTTCTACGTTATAACTTGACGACCGTGATCTCCAATAACATCTACTATGTACATGGCAATGCACGCATAATGTATATACCTACATATTATTACACTAGAGTGTAATTACATTTACATTTAATGCAGTAGGCTTTCCATTATTATTATGAAGACTTCTAACTTACGTAGATCTACCTTCATACTTACAAGCGTTTCTTTACAATGGCTTCGCTTATCTATTATTTTAAAATCGGGCAACACCAAGTAGGAGAGTGTTTCTACATAAAAATTTAGGTTTTTTTACTGTGAAAACGATCAGTTCTAGACGGTTTTAATGTACTGAAAACTTCTTCATAATATGAAATTGTATGAAATTGGTTATAACCATTTTTACTATCCGACGAACCATTCTAGAAATATATGCTGAAAACCAGTTCAACAATCAAACTTGCATAGGTACAATAAAAACGTTCTAAGACTGATCATTTTCACAGCATATGTAAAAAACATAATTTTTTATTTGGCAATACCCAGAAGGGGTTGTCCGATTTAGCTCATTTTTAAGTTACCTGTGCGTACGGACATGGAAAAATCTAAATAATTTTTGATATTATGCGTGGGTGCGCAATCCATTTTGCTTTATTATTATTAGAACTATTTCTATGCTGTACAAATGGAATGACAAACTTAGTATACCCTGAGATTTCATCTAGTCTATCACGATAGTCAATCAGCAACGATTAAAAATAAAATCAATTAGTCGGTGATAAATCTACAGACCAGTCGCTGACTGGACAATCAATTGACTCGGCAGTGTCCGGTCTCCGTAATTGTAAATTTTGACTTACTTCATGATGGTACTGTGCTAAGCGGGTGATGGCTAAGAAGTAAGATTTTCTTCTTGAAAATTTTTGACTTATGCCACTATGATTCTCACCGGCTCATTTGCGAGTGGTGGCGAGTATCTTTGATCTTTTGATCTATTTCCACCATAAAACTTTTTCACACCAGATTTGCGTCTCCTTCACAAGAATTCCGAATCCGCCGCTGAGGTCGTCTCAATAAAAAGGATTACAACATGACACTACAAGAATACGCAAGGATATAGAACTATATATTTAATGATAGTGGCGGCAGAGGAGTTAAATTGGCAGCATGCTACAAATCATTTCCACAAAAATTAATCCCCGCCTTTCATAGTATTGATACCCTTTGTTACGAGCTGATTTTACGAAAGAAACACAAAATTGGAATTTTTTAATTTCGGAATGAATCTACTATGTTACAAGAGAAAAGTTATAATTGGTCTAATTGTAACACCAATAATATTATACCCGAGATACCCAATTTAGTTCAATTTTCATTATTTTTTTATTAGTTTTATGAAAACGGTGTGTTGACGCGTTTTAGGCAGTGTCCAAGTATATAGTGAAAAACAAAATTTTGTATGGCAACACCGAGGAGGAGTTGTCCGATTTAGTCTATCCGTTCTCTGTCCGTATGTCTGTCAGTGGGCTATATCTCATGAAGCGTAATAGGTAGACACATAAACTTTTCAAAGAATGAGTAATACTTTAGCTGCTATAACAACAAATAAGGCAAATAATATGAAGTTAAAAATTAAAGGGGATCCCCATACAATAAAATTTTGTTTTTGCTCAATCTAACAAATACATAGTGTTAAATCTTGCACGATGGTATGGAACCTTTCCGACTCGCCCTTGGCCGATTTTATTGATTTTTATTTACCATTGCTATGAAAACACCATATACCACACTTCAGCCCACTACGTCGACGCGCTCTCAGGCAGTTCCCAAATATATAGTATTTGTTCAAGAAGGAATTTTTTTGGATTCTCCGGTATATAGCAAAAGCTAAAAAATGTTTTTAATTTGTTATTTCATCACACAACTCATTATATATTTGGTGACAAGTTTCAAGTCTTGGATTAGACTCATCAACAGGTCCCAAATAGCGAAATTGAGTGACTTGAAAAACAAATGAAAAAATAGAAACAAAGAAAAGAAATGAAAAATTGAGAAAAATAGAAAAAAAATATTTTTTATAAAAAAAAAAAAACAAAAAAAAAAGTTTAAAAAAATTTAAAAAACCAGATTCATTCGAAACGAATAGAACCTGTATACGCCCGCAGTGGGCTGAAAAAAGAAAATATATAGTGAAAAACGAGTTTTTTGTATGCCACCACTACGAAAGAGTTGCCCGATTGGTTCCATTTTCGAACTCCAATTTACTTTCGTTTTTAAAAGCAAAATGCAAAATTTCAGCACACTAGATAAACGCGTTCTTGAGTTCTCGTGAGGAAGGACAGGCAAACGGATGGTTGGACGGGCAGACCGACATGTAAAAATCAAAATAACTTTAATATTATGCGTGGGTGTCCAACTCATTTTGTTCTACTAGAATTATTTCTGTGCGTTACAAACGACAAACTTAGTATACCCTATGCTTTCATCTAGGCCCTAGGGTATAATGAAATTGCATAGTCTTTGCCCCAAAATATTTTATTAAGCTCGTTAACGTTTGTCCGTATGAATTTATTATTTTATAGTCATTGAATTAGTTACTTTTATTCTAATCAATAAATTGGAAATTATTGGTAATTGCGTCTAATCATGATTGTTTCATTTTTTATAAGAATATCCAGAATTCCCGGGATAAAAACCGATTTCTGAGATCCGACATAGATTAAAACTGAAAAGCCTGTCTTCTATTTTATGACAATGTAGTTATTATTTTCTTAAATCTGTGTGAGTTCAATAGAGAATTGTCTATGGGAGCAACAATATTCAAAGAAGAAGACATAACATTTGACAGACAATTTTTTCGAGATAAGTTCTTCGTAATTAGTAGAAAACTTACATCAACATAAGAAAATGGAAAAATGCCTTTACGGTTGGCGATTTTTCCCTCAAACCAATTTTCATCGACTCTCCTTGTTAAAGTGACAAGTTCACCTTTGTTAAGTGATAGTTCGATAGCAGATTGTGCTTGAAAATTGAATTTGGCACGAGCTTGTCCCTCCGAAGATTTCTTGGATGATTGTCGAACCCCATCTTTGGAAATAATCTGCGAATGAAAAATATTTTATTGATTCAATAACAGCCAACCAAAAATGTTATGAAATTATTATCGAAATGCATTAAATTTGTTCAAAAGCAAATATCTGTGATAATGATGATGGACAAAAAAGATTTCTTCAGGTGAATAGGAAGGAAAGCTATTTCTGTTTTCAATTGGATTCTAGTTATTGCCATCATCAGACTATATATACCTATATATGTATATAATAAAATGTCTCAGTTTAAGAACATTTCGCTACCGTTATAAAATCTTAGAAAATCGATTTGTTTCACTAAATTTACCTCGACATAATTGGCAGGCAGTAGTCCGATCATAGCGTTATGTTCGCCCTCGTACCAGTTTTTATCTATTTGGCGCCTTATGTAAATCACGTCACCCTTTTTAAACGTCAATTCTCTGTAAATAAGTGAAAACAGTGATTCAGCATGAGGCTGTAAATTCGTTTTGGGCAAGGACGAAGGCATATCTGATAAGAATTTTTGGGGTTCTTACCCAGCTTACATACCTTGCGGTTTGTCCTTGGAAATTGTATAATGCTCTAGCAACTGCTGTCGGAAACGTGGAGGAATTGGGAGATTTTGGTGAAATGTCAGCGTTAAAATCGTCGTACCGATTTAGTGGTATAGGGGATTTCTGAGATGGTGTGAAGTTGTCTGTATGACGACGGCTATTCATATCTTGCAATTCTTGTAAATATTTACGACGTCGTTCCTCCTGATAAAGTTTTTTCATCGTCTCGGCCTGCTTGCGGGCAAGTTCTTCCTCTGGGATGGCCTCTTTGTATTCATATCGGACAGGAGTCTTGTAGTGGATGTTCACATCAGTTTCAAAGTAACGATGGGGAGATTCTGAAATGATTATTATTTTTGTTAGATGATGATATTGTTGTACAATTCTAACACATTTTAAGATTTTAATTAAAGTGTTAAAGAATATTTCATATTACATAATATTAGAAGTGCTATAAAATTGCTTTTTATATGTTTGTAAATATATCCTGATTTTCAACAAATTTTTTGTTTACAAGGACATCATTCTTTGTAAGTTTTGGAGTTTCATATAGTAGCATATTTAGTAATCGAGATAATAATGCATAATTTGTGACCCAAATTCGAAATCAGAGTATAACAAAGAAAGGGGAATTAACTTTTGATAAGTGTACGAACATGAATAATGGCATCTCTACAACGTGTGGAAAAACTTCTCCTAACAACAACATGGGTTGGATGAATAACAGTAAATATATTAGATATGGAATAGCTGTTATCTGTTAAATGCGATAACGTAAGTTTATATTATGTCTTCTGCCCTAGTAAAGAGAGTATTTTGTGTTGAAGCATGATTTTTTCAAGCTAAGTTATTGTAACTCCATTTTCGGTCCTTCGTCGCCTCTTAATATACCTTGCAGTCTATTCCTGCGCTATTAAAGACGACGCACTTAAACTTTTTAGCGAAGTAGAGCCTGAGAAATATCTAGTTAAGTTGATAATAGTTTTTGCAATTTGTACATTTTTATATCTTAGATGATGAAATCACAGGATATACTAAGCTTGCCAATCCTTTTGTAATACATAGAAATAAAATAATGGTAGTGCAAAAAGGAATCGATCTCCACGCATAATATTAAAAGTTATTTTGATTCATGTATGTCCGGCTGACCGTAGGTCAGTCCATCCGTTTGTCCGTCCGCTCGTCCGTCTGTCTGTCTGCCCGTCTCCGTCTGTTCTCGAGAACTCGAGAACAAGTTTACTTAGAGAGCTGCAATTTTGCTCACTGTTTACTGTTTAAAAAAAAAAAATGTAGACTTGAATTCGAATATTAAACAAATCAGGTAACGCGTGCCTAGGGTTGCCATATAAAGATTTCGGTTTTCACTATACAGGGTGTCCCAGAAATCAACGTCAAGCCGGAATCGGGCGATAGACCAAATCATAACAGTTACCAGAAAAATATAAAAAAAATCTAAGTCATGTATTTTTCAAATTATAGACATTTCTTTTGTTTTTGAGAAAATGTACACCCTGTGATGGTTTTTTAGCTCCCGTTGCTACAAATCTTTACTTTTTTCAATTTTATTTTTCTTATGTAATACCGAATATTGGTTATGTAACCTGTTGCTTTAAATTCTAAGCCAACTGTTCCAGCTTGGAAGAAAATGTCACATTTTGCCGAACCAAGAATAGAAAATTAATATTTCACCCAACTTTAACTGACTGTAATGAAAAAACAAATGTACTACGCCAGTTTGGCAAGTAACTTTAAAAGTTGACGCATTTAATAAGGATTCTAAAATGGTATATCACATGCTACAATATTGCTTAAATTACGGAAAAAAAAATTTTTTTTCTTCAAGAAACCCAGTTTCGAAAAATTTCTTTTCATTTACTAAAAATGATTCTAGTATACAAAAAGCTTGCCATAAGACCGTAACTTTAAGATTCTAGTTTGAGTGATGATTCCGGCTTGACGTTGATTTCTGGGACACCCTGTATATTTGGATACTACCTGAGAACATCTCAACATAGCGGACTGAAATTTGGAACCCGGTGTTTTCATAAAAATAGTAAATACAATTTCAAAAATGAACAAAATCGGGTAAACAACACCTTCTTGATGTTGACATACAAAAATTGAGGCTTTTTACGTATGCTGTGGAAGCGATCTTTCTCAGACGTTTTTATTGTATTGAAAAATACTTCAGAATATAAAACTCAATGAAATTTTAAGTATCAGACGACGACCCCTTCTAGAAATAGATGCAAAAAACCACTTTAACATTCAAATTTGCGCAACATACATCATAGGTAATTTAGTAATTTTAAATTTTCGCTTGCTTATTTTTCGGTAAAAAATTTCATAGATTTTACGGATAATTATAAGCAAAAACTAATTTTCTGTAACAAACAATTAATATTAAATTAGAGAAATTGCAGAAAAATATTCAACCTGACTATTTCTCAGGCTCGTCTTTGCTAAAAAGTTGAAGTAAGTGGAACTCGTCTCCATACTGGTGCAAGTAGTCTGCAGGGTGACAGTAGATTGAGCAGAATTCAGTCTTTGGTTTGGATTCAGTTTCCGCCAATAAAAAAAGTTAAGAAAAACTAGGAAAAAAGCTAGAATTGCTCAAGACCAATTCTTATGATACCCTAGATGAATGCCCTTATGAAATTTCGTATTGTCACCCTTCTGGTATAAGTTTCATTTTTGAAGTGGCTTTTCTCATATATTTCTAGAACGGTTTATCGGACAGAAAAAATGATTATAGCCAATTTTATAGGATTTCGTATTCTGAAGAACTTGTCAGTACATTAAAACTGTATAGGACTGATCGTTCACAGGATTCGTAAACATCCTAAATTTGTATATGGCAACACCAAGAAGGGGTTGACCAATTTAGTCCATTTTTGAAAGTGAATTTACTATTTGTATGAAAATACTATGTACTAAATTTCAAAGCTTTACGTTGTCGCGTTCTCAGGCAGTGTCCAAATATGTACTGAAAAATGAAATTTTTATATGGAAACCCTATGAAAAAGTTTTTAGTACAAGAAAAATGTCTTGGATTGATCGTTTTCATTGTATACGTAAAAAACCTAAATTTTTATATGTAAACACCAAGAAGGAGTTGCGCGTTTTAGTCCATTTTTAAAATTTTATTTGCTGGTACAATAAAAACACCATGTACCAAATTTCAGCTCTCTACGTCGACGAGTTCTCAGGCACTGTCCAAATATATAGTGGAAAATGAAATTTTTGTATGACAATCCCACGAAGGAGCTGCCCGATTTGTCTCATTTTCGAACTTAATTTCACCTTTATTTTAAAAGCCCGTGTACAAAATTTCAGCTCTCTACGCGTTCTCGAGTTATCGCGCGCACAGACGGACGGACAGACGGAAGGACGGACATGCAAAAATCAAAATAACTTTTAATATTATGCGTGGGTGTCCAGTCCATTTTGCTCTACCATCATTATTTCGAGATGTTACAAACGGAATGACAAACTTAGTGTACCCTATAGATTTCATCTAGGGTATAAAAAACCAGAAGGAAAACACCGGCATGGTACTCCTACAGAGCTTTCGTGGAGATCTTTTGATAAATTCCACTGCTTCCCAATGACTAGGCGTACACGTTGCCGTATAGTTCAACTTTATGTCACTTTTTGTTGATGAGAGACACTTGGAGGAGGAAAATATCCTCTCCTCGAGGGTTTCACATCAGCAAACAAGTGCAGCATGTACGCCTAGGCACTGTTAAGTGACATATGGTGGTAATGCGTGAAGTATTTGAGGATTAAAGTTACTTAACACCTTTTATGATAGATTATGAAATTATGCCAGTGGGGTAGTTAGGTATGGTTACCAAATTCCGGATTTGAAGAAAACTGAATATAAAATCCAGGAACACATAATTCTGAAGAAGGTATTATCTTTGCTAATTCCTCGCTACTTTTCACCTGAATACAGGTATTTAGTGGTTCCTACAAAATGCATTGTTCGATGACATAATCAGAATAACATTGTTTGGCTGAAATTTGACAGTAATTATCAGTCGAATGCTAACGCAAATATTAATACCGATCTTATTGCGCAATCTTATTAAAGAAAATATTTTGTCTTACTTATTTATAAATTAACTTAGAGGGTGAGTTTTGTTTATTGTGTTAATTATAAACTTAAACCGAATTTGCTCTGTCTTAATATATGTGTTGCATTGCAGTTTTGTGTTAAATTCGTAATTTTTGGTTTTAAGCCAATGTATATGAGGAATGTTATTATTACTACATCGTTTTTGCTTATATATATGTATAAACAGTTTCTCATGTTCATAAAAGTAGAAGAGAAAAGAGATATTTTTGTGAGCACAAATATTCAAAAGCAAACATCAGAAATAAGACCTCGAGGCATTTTATTATGTATTAGAAGGCATCATTGATGATTGTGAATTTCACACATGCATACATCTTTAATTTTTATTTGGATTCCACCCAAGTCTAAACAAATTCTTTTTTCGTATAGTAATACATACATATCCTTAATAATACATGTGCTAAACAATTTCAAGTTTTTCATGTGACTAGAAACATGATATTGTAGGTATTACTAATCGCAAACCTCCGCTCTAGCTTCATCCGATTTTTGGTTCATTAGCTATATTGGATATTTTAGCAAAATTATACGTGTTCAATGGTTACCGAGAATACAATAATTGCACTATTTGTAAAGGATGGAATATTTTTTTTTTGGCTTTGTTAAAAATTTCCGTAGCTTTCGATAGACTCAACCATAAAATATTTTTAAATGTATTATCAAACTCATACTCATATGTCGCCATTAAATTCCTATTCAGTTTTCATCAGAAAGAAAGAGTTTTATGCAATTCGCAAATACACGATGCAAAATCACATAGAACACTGGTGAAATTTTACATTACGATCCAATTGGAGAATATTATTCATATATAGAATATCAATGTATAGATGTCGGAGGAACACCACAAGAGTGCAGCAAAAAACTCAGGGATCACCATTATACAAAATGAGTTTTTTTGAGGCCATTCGTACACGAATTTGTCCGTCTATTTATGTATATATTTCTGTTTTACTATTTTCGACACTCTCGTAGACCCACTTTGCGTCATCACAGCGAGCTGAAATTCGGCACACAGGTTCATGTCACGTGACAATTGAATCTATCAATATTAGAACAGGAAATTTCCATGGAAAACCCGGAAAATCGGGAAAAATCATTTGAAAATTTGGTACAAATTTGATTAGTGATAAATTCGTTTCAGGAAAAATGCAGTTTTCCGATTTTTCCGAAAAATTTTTCCGGAATTGTTGTAGAGCGAAATGAGTTGCATAAAATTGCTTTTGTGGAAAACTCCGCGGAAAACCGGGAAAATCATCGGACAAATTTTCATCGGATAATTTTCCGAAAATTTCCGGAATTTTCCGACAAAAAAGTTTTATGAGCTATGCGGAATCATTTTTTTTCCGTCCTACTGGCATCAATACTTTCTCTTCAACAATCATGAAAACTTGCATGAAAAATCGAGGAAAATTCAAGTAAATTTTTAAAAAAAAATCATAGTAATAGGAAAAGTCTGTGGAAAACATGGAAAATCGGGAAAATTCAGAAAATTCATGTTATATGGGATCAAGTTGGAATACAGCTAAAAAGCGCTGTTTAAAACATAATTTGAATTTTAGAAAACCGTTGCAGTACTTCAACGATTTTATACTCGAAAAATTTTTGTTTTCGGATCGGCACCAAACATGACATAAAAATTGTTTTAAATTTAGTTAACGTAAAAAAGGCAGAAAATAAAATAATTAAAAAAGGAGTTTTCAAACAAAACTGAGGCCAAGCCGCATGAAAAAGTAGAAAATAAACATTTCTTCACACACAGAGGTGGAATCAGATTTCATGCGCTGACAATCACCGATATATTTCAGTATGATCAATCAGAGGTAATAAGTGATTTGATTCATGAAAAATCTGAGTCCACCTCTGTGTGTGAAGAAAAGTTTATTTTCTACTTTTTCATGCGGCTTGGCCTCAGTTTTGTTTGAAAACTCCTTTTTTTAATTATTTTATATGGGTATCTATCGGATCAAAATGTCTTTTTACTGTAATTCAATACTCACAATAAAGGGCCTCAGTATCAACGAGATAAAAATTACGAAAGTAATTAATTTTTGAAGGACGATATTCAATAATTAAATATCAGACAAATAGGAGCGCTAGGTTACGATCAAGTATTCTGGAACCTAATCGGTTGAAAAACAATATCGAAAATATATCAAATATTATGACTATATTCAACAGCGAAGGAATAAAGATGTTATAATAGGTGGGTAGAGTTAATTATTCACATGAAGTGCTTAGATAGCATGGCAGAAAGGAGATATGGAAAGGATATGGGATATAAGTACAGTGGCGGAGGTGTTAAAGTATGGTAGACTATTCCACATTCGCACAGTTCGGGATAAAAAAGCATCACGGAATTTTATTGTACGACCGAAAGTGTTTTGAAGGGTGGAATGTTGAACACGGTTTGCAGCGTGAGTATTGCGTACAGGAATTAATCTATACAAGGGTTCAGACAAGACATTCCATCAGAAGATTTACCATGCATGTAGCGATAATGAAAGACAGTCGACAGGGCTAAAGCGATTCGATATGAACACTTATTTCTACATTGCCTTTGACGGCTCTCTTTTGGACAATTTCTAACGAAGATAAGGCTGTGCGATCAGTTCCGGCCCAGATTTGCGAATATATTCTATTCTTGATCTGATAATAAGGACTGTAGAGGAATGCTAGCTTTGACGCGCTGAAATATTTCAAACAACTTTTCAGAAATTCAAGACATTTTGATGCTTCTTTGGCAACAGAGAAGATTGGTCTATCCAGCTTAACTTACTGAAAGTATTAATGCCAAGAATGCTTAGCGACGGAGTATCGGAATTTAATGCTCCATCAAAAGAAACGGGAGTAGTTAAGTAATGATCTTGTTTTAAAGAGATGAGACAGCTTTGGGTCTTAGAATTTCAATTGAATTCGACGAGATTCACTTTGCGCCACGTAAGTATATTTTCAAGATCGTTATTCAATGATTTAAAATTTGAATGCGCAAAATGATTCCATCGCTCTTCTCAGGCAATTACCCTTTGAGATATTACCTATATAAGATGAGACTCTGTCTGAGACTTTATCCTGCCGCTTCTGTTAGAATGATGACGAAACCTTGGATCACCTGCTCTGGCATCTGCGAAGCATTAGCCAAGCGGAGATTACTTTTCCTTGAACATGCTCTTCCTTCACAAACTACGTGTGGAACCTAAGTCCCAGAATGGTTCTAGACTTTAACAGTCTAAACCTAGAAAGGGAGTAAATCGAACGAGGACTCACAATAGATCTTTCAGGTCGCAGTGAATGCGGGGCAAACGCCTGCAGATCCCTCTATATAATCTATATCTAATCGAATTTAATCCTACGAAGAAGGTGTCTAATTTTGTTTATATTTTGAAACTAAATTTACAATTTATATAAAATTTGTCGCGTCTCTAAGTTAACGCATTCTCACTTGCATCTAAATATATAATGAAAAAAATATTTTTTCTATGTCTTTCCTATGATAGTGTTACTGACTTTGCTCATTTTCGAACCTAAATCTAAAATCTCTAATCAACTTTTCAAATTTTTACCGAACTTATCGTGCGAACTAGTGGCCGCTCAGACGGACGGATCTATCGACAGACACTAAACGAACTATATTTTATTTGATTTCTGATTTAGGTTAGAGTGTCGGCTATCAAAATACCTAAGATCAGCCACATTTAGACCAATGATGATGAATTGTGATGTCACCTCATTCGCTGAAGTTAACGTAGGGAGCTTGCATTAGCTCGATATTTTTGCCAAAGAGGTACTACCCTGTGATAACTTCAGTAAGATTCCATATATCATTACGGTTCTTCATAGCAGATATACAGAGTTTTACACACTCAAAGTAATTACGGAGGCTTTTCCCTAAATTCTATGTAATATCCTGTTCATTCAAAACAGACGAACAGAATACAAAGTCGCTACCACTCGCAAATGTCAAATGCACATAATTTATCATTTAAAAGATACCTGTCGAACAGATAAGTAAGTGGCTACCACTCAGAATGAAGAAAGTTGTTCAACGTTCAATTTTTGCCACTCGCGAAAGTCAAACGAGGCGTTAAATTATTTATTTTGTTTCGGTTTGTAAATAAGGCTAGTGTAAAACTTCCAAATCATCCATTTTAGTTAGTAACAAGTTAAAAAGCTAGAATTGGTCTAAGACCAATTCTTAGGATACCCTAGATGAATGCACGTATGAAATTTCGTATGGTCACCCATTTGAGCAATTTTGATTTTTTGCATTGGTTTCTCTAATATATTTCTAGAACGGCTCGTCGGACAGAAAAAATGATTATAACCAATTTTATAGTATTTCTTATTCTGAAGTAGTTTTTAGTACAATAAAAATGTCTAGGACTGATCGTTTTCAAAGTATATGTAAAAAACCTAAATTTTTATATGGAAACACCAAGAACGGGTTGCCCGATTTAGTCAATTTTTGATATTTGATTTGCTATTACTATGAAAACACAATGTACCAAGCACAATGTTCAGCTTTCTATGTCCAAATATATCGTGGAAAACGAAATAAAAATGTCTTGGACTGATCGTTTTCACAGTATACGTTAAAATCCTAAATTTTTATATGGCAATACCATGAAGGAGTTGCCCGATTTAGTCCATTTTTGAAATTTTATTTCCTAGTACAAAGAAAGCACCATGTACCAAATTTCAGCTCTCTACATCGATGCGTTCTCAGGCGGTGTCCAAATATATAGTGGAAAACGAAAGTTTTGTATGGCAACCCCACGAAGGAGTTGCCCGATTTGTCTCATTTTCGAACTTAATTTTACTTTTTCTGTTCAAAGTCCGTGTACAAAATTTCAGCTTTCTAAGTATACGCGTTCTCGAGTTATCGTGCGCACGGACGGACGGACGGACGAACGGACAGACGGACATGCAAAAATTAAAAGAACTTTTAATTTTATGCGGGGGTGCCCAATACATTTGCTCTACCATCATTATTTCTGTGCGTTACAAACGGAATGACAAACTTAGTATACCCTATAGATTTCATCTAGCGGGTATAAAAATAAGGAAACACATTTTCTTCAAATTATTGACGAATTCATCATAAATTGTAACTTTGCAAAATACAGGAATTAAAGCGCTACGTCCTTTACCACAGCATGACAGGAAGGTGATAGGGAAAGGAATTAGGAAATGTGCGGAGAGTGGTGGAGGTGCTTATGTATGTATGTCACCGTTAAACTTTCGTAAATTGTATGCCGGAGGAAAGAAAGAAGGTTCAATATTCGCACAGTTTGGGATAAAAAAGCGCGCGAGCACTGCATGTAGGAATCATTCTACAATGGATCAGAGTAGATATTTCATCGGAACATTGATGCATGTAACGTTAAAGGAGTGAAAGGCATCAATCATTGCGACGGTGTTCGAGTGAGTCGAGAATACAAGTCATTGCCACATCGCCAGTGAGCTTGAATGCTAGACTGTACTAAGACTGTGTGACCAGCCGCAGCCCAGATAGGGAAATTGTATTAAATTCTAGGTCTGGTGTAGGACTTATAGAGGAAAGCAAAATTCGATGAGCTGAAATATTTCTTACACATTTTCCGAAATCCAAGACATTTCGATATTTCTTGGGCAATAGAGAAGATGTGATTTGTTCAGCTTAACCTATTGGAAATGCCAAGAATGGATAATGATGGTGTATCGTAAATCAGTGCTCCATCAAAAGAAACGGGAGTGAAAAGTTATGATCTTGTTTCAAAGAGATGAGACAGCTTTGAGATGGCTTGAACTCGATGCGAATCGCTTTATTCCCAGTGAGGATGTTATAAAGGTCGTTATTTATTGATCTAATCACGCAATCTCGTTTGACAGATGTGGGATTCTCTCTGGAGTCCCCAAGAGTGTCAAAGGAGTAAGCGAAATCAAGGCTACTGTCATAGAAGACGCAACTATGGATGGAATTAAAAGTAAGGGGAAGTAGATTTTTAATCAATTAAGGAGATAAATGGAAAGATAACAGACCCCTGGGGCATATCGGCATTTATAGGGTGAGGTTCTAGTGCAACCCACCTAGTACAATCGGTATTATGTGATCAGGTAAAAAACTTTCAATCTACACTGCTCAAAAGTGTATAAGCAAAATGTGGTTTGTGGTTTGAATTGTAAAAATTGGTTTTTGTCCCATTATAATTATATATTACCTGTTTTTACCATTATTCCAGTTATTCCTAAGTATCTATATTCTGGAATAACGGTAAAAACAGGTATTATATAATTATAATGCGACAAAAACCAATTTTTACAATTCAAACCACAAACCACATTTTGCTTATACACTTTTGAGCAGTGTATAATAGAAGAGACGGGGATAAACGAAGTACTTTAAGTTTAACTAAAAGGGCTGGAAGCCAAACTCTATAAAAGATCTTTTAAATATCTAGAGCAACGATTTTGTATTCACTATGGTTTGAATGTTTCGTAAGAAAAGTCAGCAAGTCCCCAGATGACCGTCCAATCCCGGAGCCATAATGCCGATCATGGATCAACGATTAGGCAGAGCTTTTAATTAACAGGGCTGAGCAACCATCAGGACTACGACTTTACGGCTTTACGGATGTGTATTTGCTCTACAAGTCAGAATATTAGGTTGATCCAGGGAGTCAACAACCACTTCACCATTAATAAGTAGTGAAGGTATAGATGAACCGCTGAAGTTGTTTCAGATGGTTTTAATCAGAGACCAGGAATCTTTGCTGCCTTTGCGGCTTGCCAAGATTCTTTGTTTCACACTCTGGTAAAAAAAAAAATGTCTCTCTCTTCATAATGGACTTACTCCGTGCGGTCTTGTAGACTTATTTCAGTTCCGGATATGGATGCATTTGATAGGCACGAAAAGCAGACTCTTTTACTACTTTTATTACTTGCTTCAACTTATCGTTAAACTAAGAGCGGTTTTCCTGTTGTTGAGACCTGCTGTAAGAATAAGGAATGTATTCATGCATGCCAAGACTAAGTATGTCACTAAGTTGTAATCTGCATTCATCAACATCCCTCGAAGAAAAATAGATCGACCAATCTATTTCTCTAAAATTCTGATTGAGAATCTCCCAATTTTATTTTTATTTATTTTTATTTATCGTTTTAGCTAAATATTCTACTATTGCATTTTACGAAATAATAAAACTTTTTCTTCCAGAATAAATGTCTTGCTTTAAATGTAATAACTCAATAAAATAATATACAATGATTTGTTTGCCGTTGTGTAGTTTCGTTGAATTTCTCCAATTACGAGTTGTAATTGTTTCTTTAAATATTGAACCGCCGATAATATTCTAACGACCTGTCTGAAACTCTGGCAGCTGTTTTCAATTAAAACAAATCTCACATCGCTTTTACCCAAATAAGCTCTGCTTCAAATTGAATGATTCCAGACAGACATTTTTATGTTTTTAAAAGAGTGTAGTAGAAAAATTCAGAATATCTACGGTAATTTTTTTTGTCTTCACCCGCGCCCTCTAGCTGGATCCGCCACTGATAAGTAGCAGTATATGGGCAAGGAAGTGTTATTTGTAATGGTGACTAATGAATAAATATAAAGTATCCTAATGCTTGAGCTACACTTCAAACTGAAAAATAGTATTTCAGTAATTTGGTCTAATTTATATATGTCATTTCTTAAGAAAATTATTAAAATATTTTGTTAAAGCAAAACACTGCAACTTTCTGAGGGGAAGCTTTCAGCTGAGCCATAACAGAGATCATATAGTCATGCTGTATGTTTTTTTTGCATTTCTATGGTGAAATCGTAGTTTTTAACGGTTCAACTGAAGTTTTTAATAATTTTGCTAATTAAGGCATATAGAGTTTTCCACTTTTGTGAAGCTAAGGTCCGAACCTTGAGTGAAAGTTTTGATAACAGGACGGTTTACATTTAAAATTGTTTATTGTTTTTCTATCAGAAACAATAAGTGACGACGTTGGAAACGATAGGACATGCATGGGAAGAATCTCCCAACGATTCTTGCTAGGCCTCTAAATATAACGATGTATTGATACCTATTAGTCAAAACTCATGTAGTTTTGGTCATGCATGCTAATATAAAAAATTGATGATAAACCGCTTTTATTCTTACATCCTACATATATGTATATAGTTAATATAATAGAAATGCTTAGATCCATTATATAATATTTAGCTAATTTTATCTAATTAACAATTTTAAAATACATAGCTAGAAGGAAAAACATGACAATATCGAATCGCGAACATCTCAGTGAAAGATGAAACGCAAAATGTTAATTAATGCGAGAGAACTGTTAATAGAAGGATAAATAATAAATAACTATCATGAAAATTTGTATGTAGCTATAATAAATAAAATTCTTTCGCTTTTATGCATTAGATTTAAATCATGTAATTTCGTTTGACACATGCGGCATTCGCTCTGGAGTCCTCAAGAATGTTCAAAGGATTAAGCAAAATCAAGCGTATTGTCGGTGGCAAAACTATGGATGGGATTGAAAGTAAAGGAAAGTAGATCATTAATGAAAATTAAGAAAACAGACGGAGAGGTAAGGTAACAGAGCTCTGGGGCACACCATTCGTTCATATACTCGTAACATAGATTTCTTGGCACTCTCGATCTATAGAAACTACATCGTTGCCGTTGTTTGATCCAATATTGCATGAATACAGAACTTATTTATACAGGTATTCATGGACACATGAGTGAGAAGTGAACCTAAAGCTGAAAATGCTGGCAAATAATTGAATATGTTCCCGTAAGACAAGCAAAATAATATTTAAGTAAGGGAAGATTAAGCATTTAATTGTGAATGGTATTTATAATTGTTGAAGATTTAAATGTTTTCATTGTTTTTTCTGAAGGGTACTCACAATAATTTAATTGTATTCATATCGATCTCACATGCATTTATACATACAGTACAAAAATGTTAGAACTAGTATGGAATAATTTGTACATATAATGATCGGCGTCAGTAAAACCGTGAGCAATTCTTATCAAAGAAAGCAATCCTTATTGTACTATTATATGAGAGTAACTTGTATGTAAAATTGAATTGGTGTACGAGATGTATCCAATCCATGTTTTTATGTTTCCATGCATAAATGCTAGGCTTATGCTCTATCTCGTGTATCAAGTTTAAATTTAAATAAACCAGAAAAAAGACAGAAAAATATCTATTTACTTAACACATTTATGTTTACCTTAATATTCGTAAAATTTATAACACTGAACTAAATGTGATTATATTAGACATTATTATTATACTACAGTGGAAAAATTTTACTTAAAAACAAACATATGACAAAAGCTCAAACTTTTGCGATATAACGAGATAACATCTACGTAAATGCGTAACTATTTAACTGCTCTAAGCAAACCAAAAGATTATGCTGGGTAATTTTAGTAAAATCAACAAGATCTCAGCATTGGACCTTGAATATTGTTGTTGTTGCATTATACCTTATATCAGCTAAGTAAACGGCAGCGAAAATATTTCTCATTCAGGTCAAGATAGGAAATATCTGGGAGATGGATAGAGTAAGTGGCAAGGGACACCCTACTACCCTAGCCATATCATTTATAGCTCCACTATATGTGATGATATGACATGTGACTGAACTTATTTTTCAAGCTATCTTCTACAGATATTCCAATAAAAAGCCAAGTTCAAGGCCTGTTTATATATAAATTGTATTATGTAATTTTATGTACTTATTTGCTTAAATGTTGATTGAAAGAGACTTTGTTCGACCGTTCTTTACTTCGTGATATTGTGGGCTTTAACGAGGCTTAACCCACGTCCATTATATGTACGTATATAGTTACTGGCAGGGCAAAGTTGTAGATAATACTGACAAAGTGAACTTTTAGTTGGAAACTATTTATTTGTTCAATGGTTAGGTATTGATTTTGAGTAAAATAAAAACTTTAGCAGAAAAGTTTTTGAAGGTAATTTAAAGACTGTAGCTAAGAAATCTTGGTTATTATATTCAAACATTTTTTTTGAAATCTTTGAATTAAATGCTTTTCTACTTTGCTAATAATTCTCGATAAATTTGTGTAATTATGTGTTTACTATATGTATGTAAATAAATGGAAATAAAAAGTACATTGAGTTTGTAATGTTTGTAATGTTTATAATGCAAACAGATAATAATGATAAGAAAAAATAAATATAAGTCAATTACATCCAGGGAAGCACTAAAAACTCTGCTGGATAGTTCAGTCAATAGGGGTTTTTGCCCTATAAAAGGAGTTGTAGAAACGATTTTGATATATGTTGATTAGCTCCGGGCCCCGATGAAAAATCCAATTTTTCGACATTTGCGGAGAGGGGGGGGGGGGATTGGGTCGTGTCGTCCGGCATCTTGGATTAAAGGTAAACAAATAAATTGGTTTTTTTTTAAATAATTCCTGAAATGTAAAAAATTTAAATTTGAGGAAGACTAAATTCCCTACATTTTTTGTATAAACACTTTTTTTTGAAGTCTGATGTGTAAGAAATTACAGCTGCGGAAACGTGAACATTCTTCCAAAAGATCTTCCAAGTCCAGGTTTTTCTCATTTTACGAAATAGCTATTCATTACACAATGATGGTAGTTTTGTAAATTCACCTCTTTTCCACTCCAATACGAGGTAGAGTAAACGGAACGTTTTTTTTAAATTGTGGTCTCCACAGTAGGCTTCATGCAGAGATGTTTTTTTTGCAACTGACTACGGCTCGTATTTCTTAATTAATGTCCCCGAGAATGTTTCTATTAATTTTTTCTATTTGATGGTCCGGGTTGATTGATGTTGATGCTTTCATAGTCGTTTTCGGTAGTGTTATCCTCTAACCATTTTCAGCACTGAGAATCTGGGCTTCCCTCCATGTCATTGCCTCATTTTCGTCGTCGCTTTCGATTATGACCTCTGGTGCATTCTCACTGGATTCACCATTGCAGAATCCGCATACAACAAAGCACTTCAATATATCTTTCCCGCAGCCACATCCTCTACCGCATCCCGTTTTGTAATTGCATGAAATGACATTTGGTAAGGTATCTGGGGTATTTCTAACATTGGTACTGGAGTGAGCCCATTAGTACCAAGTTTCTTGCTCTACCCGGATGGATTTCTTCTGGATTTGCTCTGATTGGGCAGAAGATGTCAATGACGGTATTGAGGCCTTCGTTTTTTCCTTGGTTTAAGATGTGGTATGTTAAAATATGATGTTTTCGGCTGCTTCTTTTACTGTAAAACTATTCGCGGAGTACACTTTTTCAGCAGTTTTGTCTTTCCCCGGTTTGCGAAGGTAGATGTATGACATGAAATATTCTTCAAACTTGATTTTTAAGGAAATAAAATTAAGAAAGTTTTGTCTGCTTAATCCGTCAAAGTTGGTATTAGGGACAGAGAAAAGATTACAATTGTTGTATTGCAATCTATTTCTATTCTATATATCCATTTAAAAAATGCACTAACTAACTATGGTGGATTTTGTATAAAACTTATTATTTTAAGTTCAGCAGAATAAAGTAGATAATCCAAAAAGAAAAAACTATAGAAAAGAGATCGCATGATAATTAAACAATTTCACTTGGGTCAGTGGTACATCTCAGTGGTAACTGTGTGCGACCAAACAGGTAGCTACAAACACACTGAATTATGACCCTGTGTGTGTTGAGTTGGAACATGCCACAGTCGCAGTAAAAAAAAATATTATATATAAATGATAATATTATCATTCGTAAAAAATTTGCCGTGAACAGATTAAGTTGGACAATTTTTTGGAAGAATGTACACGTTTCTGCCGCTGTAACTCGTTACACATCAAATTTCCAAAAAAATCGTTTATACAAAAAATGTAGGGAATTTAGTCTTCCTCAAATTTATATTTTTATATTTCGGTCGTACCATCAACCCTTCTTCAGGAATTATTTTGAAAAAATCAATTTTTTGTACCTTAAGATGACGGACAACGATGACCCCCCACCATGTCGATTTTTCATCGGGGTCCGGAGCTAAATAACATATATTAAAATTATTTCTACTCCACCTTTTGCCGGGAAAAGTCCTTTTTTTAGCCCTAGTGATTGGGACTAATATAGATTTTTTTAAATCTGAATATCATAAAGCATTGCGGATTGTAAGCGGAAACCATTAAGTTTAATTAAAAAATTGCCGAAGGTTGTGATGTTTCTAGAGTTATGGCGGTGAATGTTAGCGACCTATAAATATTGTGAAAACATTGATATTACAAATCGTGAAAATAAAGCTGGGAAAGGGACTGATTAAACAGTGAGAGCTTTGATTTCTCGTATAAGAACACTAATTGAAAATTGGTTCTAAGAAAGAGGAAAAATATTTTTTTTCGTGCCAGTTACGCTCTAGGGTGCGATCCCCAATGTTGGAGAGACGGCAGGGTGGTATTAATACCCAAAGCAGGAAAAAGGGCTAGTTGTCTAGCCAAATCGTTCCGACCCATCAGTCTCTCCTAATTCTTACTTAAGTCCATGGAAAAAAATCCTAGACTTACACATTCGTAGTGAAATTTTGATTAAATTAGCAGTTGGCTATCAAGCTGTCAAGTCTGCCGAGACTGTTATTCACACATTAGTCAAAGACCTCGAAAAAGCTCTCGAAGCAAAAGAAGGAGAAGAAGGAGCTTTCGATAACACCTCCGTCGATGCAATTAAATCAGCTGCCGAAGATAAAGGCTTTGAGCTCTCCACGGTAAACTGGATAGACTCCATGCTTAGAAGCAGGAGGATAACCACAGCTCTAGGCAACTGCTCAATCACGATCACCGCAGCAAAAGGCTGTCCACAAGGAGGAGATATTTCTCCACTCCTATGGTCGATCGTAATTGATGATATGCTAGAGAAACTGACCAACTGACTAATAGTCACAATATGGGGCAAGCATGACCAAGTCATATCCGACCTCATGCAAAATTCCCGCTCCAAAGTCTGCATGTGGTGTTTAAACGAAGGCCTTACCATAAACCCCAATAAGACGGTTGTCGTTCCGTTTACAAGAAGATCGAAGCTTTTACTAACGGCTCCTCTTCATGATAACATGGAATTGATATTTTCAGACGAAGTCAAATATATGGGGGTAACTCTAGATAAGAAACTTACTTGGAATTCGCATCTGTCCAGAGTGACGGATAGAGCGGTGCGATCTCTCTACACGCGTCGTCGCTCCATTGGTAGAACATGGGGTCTGAAGCCAAAAATGATGTACTGTATGTACACCATGGTTGTTAGACCCATGGACACATATGCAGCCCTCGCATAGTGGCCAAAACCAAATCAAGAAATGGCTGAGGCTCTGCTTAAAAAAACCCAGCGGCTTGCCTGTCTAGGAATAACTGGTGCCACGAGAAAATGTCTTACAACAGCCATGGAAGCCTTACTAAACCTTCCACCCGTACATTTACAGGTGAAAAAAGAACCGATCTCCAGTGCTATTAAAGTATAAAAGGAGAAAAAGTTAATGCCAGGGGATCGGGTTGGTCATTTAAGTATCTTAAAACAGATATGTTTCGAGCAAATAACGACAATATCTGATATAATCACACCCAGGGTGGATTTTGTAAGACCATTCCAAGTGGTTCTGGGGGACCGACAGCAATGGCATTCCATTAAACCGTCCTTCCAACAAGGATCGATGGTGCGGTATACAGGCGGTTCACAAACGAACAATGGCGTCGGGCTGGGGCTTATACGGCTCAAAATACCATATATCAAAGGTTCTGGGCTCTACTTCTACCGTCTTCCAAGCCGAGGTATTGGCCGTAATAGAATGTGTCAATACCTGCATTAAAAGAGCAATAAATGGTTCAAGCATTAATATCCTCTCGGACAGTCAATCTGCCCTCAAGGCCTTAAAGTCCTACACTGTCAAGTCAGGGATAGTCTGGGAATGTCTACAAAACCTTCAAAAACTTATCAAGGAGAAACCAAAGTTATTCCTCATGTGGGTACCTGGACATGATTGCCACAAGGGCAATGTATGGCCTACCAAAAAGAGGAGCGGAAACTTAGTTTGTCGGACCAGAGCCACTTTGTCTCACTTCAAAGTGTTACCTCAGAGCTGCCCTAAACGACTGGGAGAATAAACAAAAATCCCTGTATTGGGAAAGGCTACAAGGACTTTGTCAGGCAAAAAAGTTTATCGACACCTCTGGCGGAAAAACAAAAGAACTTCTTCTCCTTAGAAGAACAGAGCTCAACATGATTACTGAGCTCTTCTCAGGCCATTGCCCCTTAAGGTATCACCTAAACAAGCTGGGCTTGGCAGTGACTTTATCCTGCCGTTTCTGTCAAGATGCTCACGAAACCTTGGAGCACTTGCTCTGCAAACTGCGAAGCATTGGCCAGGCGGAGACTACTCCACCTCGGACATGCTTTTCCTCCACCAACCTACGCGTGGAATCTTAATCCCAGAATGGTTCTAGACTTTATTAACAGTTTGAACCTAGAAAGGGAGTAAACGCAACGGGTACTCACAGCGAGGCTAATGTCTACACACCCCTTCACAAATCTATTCTAATCTAAGAAAAAGGAATCGATCGTGGTAAGCGGATTTAGTGGAACCAAATAGTTCGATATATCTATGAAAGCGTATTGATTGTAATGTGGCAAACCACTATATTAGCAATGATATAAATGATAGTTCATGTGCAAAGGGTTGCATTTTGTTGAGTAAAAACTAAATCATTACCAAGCATTCTAAAGTCCCAACGATTGATTCATATCTTTTAGGAAATTATACCGTTATTCATATAAAATAAAGAACATTCTCTTAACCCTCTACACCTCCCAATCTACCGCGACACACTTCTTCCTCCCCACCATAAGATTTGTATCTCATAGACTTTATACTAATACTTGTTTCGGTTATCAACTATATCCGAAAACATTAGGCCTAATGCTGATTAATATTCACTGGTCATATTCTATTTAATCACTCAATATTTCGTATATCTAATATCTCAGAATAGAACGGATCAAGCGCTTATATGTCGTATACTACTTGGGGCGTTGTATGTGTCCAACTAAATTCTGTAGCTTCTTTTCTCATTCACTAGTCATAATAGAGATTATTGGAAGGTGCGTGAGCTAATTTATGTCTAGGTTACAACTTTGCATTTTATTTTTGTGGAAATTAAGACTTTCCCCATAGTTTCTATATACACTAAGTGCATATAAAGTAGAATTAAATAGCATTGCCTAGACAGAGTAGTGGCTTCCATATATACATACATATGATACGGATTGAATGATAGCAAAGCAAAATAAACATGTTGTCCGTAATTCCTCAATATCTGGGTTAAAGCACTAATCACCTCGTGCCTAAATACAATTTACATTACATGTATGCATGCTATGGAAATGAGATCGTTTTAATCCTACTTCTACTTCTGGCAATAAACTTTAATCGCCCTTTATTAGTTATTGCACGACAATTACTTTATCGATTCCGATTTGATATCCAATTTCAGTGCGAATCAGATTAAATAAAGGAGCTTAAATAAAGAAATTCCGGGAGTCGTTTTTACAATAAAAGTAAGTGTTGCATTAATCATTAAGAATTTTGATTTGATTGAAGTTTTTTCCTTTCATTTTAGTACATTTAGAAAGAATCGATTTATATGCTCTCTTTGATTAATAGGTCTGTTCACGTACTTCTCGTTCTAAAACTTCCTGGGTAAAAACTTACTCATATAGTGGAAGAAATATATAAAAAATATGGAAAATTACGCAAACGGTTTTGCTGAATTTTGTTAAAAACAAGAAGAAGCATGGAATGACATTTGAGAATTCAGTTTAATAGATGAAATGGAAAATTTAGTGCCTGATCTGATTTTGATTTAAGTAGAGAGGTTGTGGAAATAGTAAGTAACGGAAAGTAACCCAGAAACACAATTGGATTAGGGCATGCTTGATTCACTCCGAATCCTGCAGCGAAGACCTTACGCAATTCAGTGTATTTACAAATGTGGCAGCGGCAAGCGGCTATTCCCAATCAAATTCATCTAATTTATCAAAATTATGATTATATATCAAAGCAAGCTGTAATATATTTAGTTTTCAAAACTTGTGTCTATTTTCTTTTCTTCATATTTATAACTTATGACAGCGGTCAGCTTTCCTTGAAAAAAAGTTTCCATAGCTAAAACTTGGGGGTTAATTCATGCAAGAGGGGAAGCTGGTGACGTAATTTTTCGACGAAAAAGTAAAAAAACAGAAAATGTGTAAGTTTGTACAAAATCGCTATAGCATATTGTCTCAAAAATGAGTACGCGAACAAGCCCAATGTGTTGGAAGAAGTATGCCGTGTACAGTCTAATTTGCAAAATGGGTTCAATAACTTAGCTTGCTTGCTATTAGCTTGTTCCATTTTGTGACTCCCACTAAATCTGAGCCGTGGCCAGAATTCGTAGTTATTATACTAAATTTTGCATCTAGCAAAAAAAGGCACTACAATTGTCCCTGATTTTAATTGCAAATTCATTAACTTTTTAACACCCCACGATTACTATAAAGTGACCAAAACAAATCTACTTTAATAGTTGATAAGCCTGCAAATTACAAAACTTAGCGAATTTTAGTGCTGTGCATACAAATTACACATCTAGGGAAATAACCCCTGAGCAGCTATTATAGATCGCCCATAGAAGGAAAAATCCAAAACTTAAACCGTAAATGGACTCGAAAGTATTGTTTCCCACATCAGTTTTGTTTTAAAGCTATAATAATCTATTTGTTGAGGAAAAATTGTAATAGATAGGTTGGTATATGTATGTATATTATTCACATGATTTCTTTTCGGATGATTTTTGAAAATTCGTAACCCCCTCCACCCCTTTTTGACAGACATATACTATATGCCATTGGAGAACACCGAGCGAAAATAAAACATTTTGTTAATAATAATAAATTTAAAAATTTAGTATTCGGTAGGAACTAAGTATTAGAATTTATGAATGTCTTGGAAATATTATTATTTAGTCGAACCATGTCCTCTAAAGTGGAGTTAAATTGACATTTTGCATGCGAATTAATCTCATTTTTGTATTACTATCAGTTGCGCTATTGATTGAAAGAGTCCTGAAAGCAAATATTATCCAATAAGAACAAGAAAGAATTAAAAACTATTCATTTGAGAGAGAAAAAATTGTCAAGCATATAGAAGCATTTACAATAACAGAGTAAAGTGGAGTCAACAAATTGCTTTTGTTCACCTTTTCTCATACTTGCACTTTAATATACATAAGTATTGTATGTATGTGTATGGAAGTATATAGTGAAGGCAAGATTAGAAATCCGCGCGCCACGTTTGTATCCTATATCCGACACTCAAACCTATTAACTTTTCATGACCCCCAGCCAGCTGGCAAGAAGCAGTATGGCGTTGTTGCTACTGCCTGTTCCGCTCGCACTTCGGCACGTATTTCGTTGCCTTTCCATATACCGTCGTCAGCGGTGTTTGCGTGGCTTCGTCTCCTGCTTTATACGGACAGAATAGTGGACAGACAAGCAACAATGTTGTGAGGAATTCAACGGCTAATTATGTTCTAAGAAAATGGGGTCTAATGCATAATTATTAGAAGTGATTCCCTGACTTTCTTCTTGGAATAATTTATATATACACTGTGGAGCAATTGATTAGGTACAGGGTTATAAATGCTAGATATGCGTGATATGAAAACATGCAGGTCAATTCGGTATAATATGTTTATTCTTCTAAGAATTTAAGATGATTGTAGCCAGTTTTCCATGAACATAGAATTCTAAGAAAAACAAATACCAGAATTTAATGAAAATTCTTCATATAAAAGGGGTACATTTTAATAGGTACATTAATCGATTTCGTGCTTTCGCTCAGTTCAGACAGAAATTAAAACGTACTCATCTATGTATGAATATACAAATTTTTTCTTCTGTTCTTTTTATTGTTTTTTTTTAATTATACTTAATTAGGTATTTATTTTGGAAAATATAGGTAAACTAGAATATTTAGTGAAATTGAAAACTGATTGGGAATACGGTATACTATCTCCAAAACG